>JAJMFB010000004.1:0-337109 GCA_030574495.1 Trigonopsis cantarellii
TACTTACTAATTGTTTTCCTAGCTACTATAAATCTCAGATTGACTCTTCTGATCCGGACTATCTTCCGGTGACGGATCCACTTGTGTTTCGGTTCCTCTGGTCTGTTCGGCCTCTGCTGCAGCCCAACAAGAGACGGGAAATAAACTAGATCCCATATCATGTTAATTGTTAAGATGGGTTGGCTTATTTATATAATATATTTAACTCTCTTTTTCAATATAGACCAAAAAAACTGTTTTGTTTTGCGGTATTCAAGAAGGGAACTCCGGGCTCGGGCACAGGAATTGGTTCGGTCTCCCTGGTGGAATCCTGATGCTACCACCGCTACTAAAAAGGCCTACTTTTAGTACGATGTCTGCAGAGTCAGACCGTTTCTGTATCAGGTAACAGTATACTCCGATTCGTCCGGTTCCTGCTGGTCTCACTGTCAAAGGCCTGTAGTTTATCTGTTTTGACTTTGGTTTTTCCGTTCCAAGGTAACTACAATTTGGTAGATTCATTCTTAGGGTAGCTGAATACTCATAACCAAGTAGACGGCTCGTTGTTGCCAGTAGCCAGAAGCTATCTTGACCCGGAAATATGCTGACGGTCAAATCATGAAAAAACGCAGGGACATTACAAGTCTTGGAATTTATCTACTATTCCGCGCCACTTTATTTTTTCATTATTAATAATAAAATTCAGACATTGCCCGTTTTCAATGTGAAAAAGAGTAAAAAAAAAAAAAAACAAACAAAAAGAGCATCCGAAAATCAGTTAGACACGCCAAAAAAAAAAAAAACAGAAAAATCAATTTCGGGAGAAACGATGCTGTAATATCGCTAATTAGAATTTTCGTCTGCAAGTACAATCCCGACCCCCATTCGAGCGGCAACATATTGTTGAGCTACGACACCTAGGGATAGGCCAAGACCTTCCTCAATCCAGTCAATGATCCAGTCGCGTGGATCAAGATTTTCTTCATCTTGTTCCTTGTCTGGATTTGGACTTTCCCCTTCCAACCAATCTGCCCATTGTCGGGGGAACAACTGGGATGGAGTTGAAAAGTGTAAATCGTTAGCAGGATCGGTCAAATAGACTGAAAACCCAAATTTGTCTTGATCGGCAAAAGGTTGAATAGACACATAGATATCGGATTTACGTATGACCTCCTGTTGCTCCTCCTCCTGCTCTGCGTGTTCTTTACCTTTATTGACATTACCCACGTTGGCCTTTGCGAGTTTTGCTGCTTCAGCTATATTGCCCTCAAACAAGTTGAGCGACTGTTGGGTTGCAGCATCTGCACCTTTTAGTCGATGTTCGCCTCCGCTCTGGATTACTACCAAATCTCCCCCTTCAACCTGTTCCATAACTCGCTCAAATACTGCATATACAATTCTTTCCACACTGGGGTACCCGACCATGTCATGAAAAATATGGATTCTCAGTTGTTCGTGAGAAGCAATGGGGGGAGCAATTGTAGTTAAAACTGTATTGAAAGTGCTAGCTAGTTTTTCAGATAACCCGAGCTTGTTGAGATTGCTTGAGGTAGCCTTGATCTGTTCAGTCCACCGCTTAGCATCTTCAGATGCTCGAATCTCCTGCATTCGTGCCTCTGCCTCTTTAACTGCTGCTTGTGCTGTGTTCCAAATCCCGCTACTAGACCACCATGATGATAATTGTCCTCCAACTCCTCCCAGGGTAGATTGTGCTGGCTGCTGCTGGTGCTGCTGGTGCTGCTGTAGTTGCTCACTCGTTTTTTCGTCATTTTGAACCGTTGTTTCTCCTCCAGACTCATGCTGTTGCTCTGATTGGGAAGTGGTTGTAGGTTCGGTGACTGGGGCGGGAGAGTCTGGCTTCTTTGCAGGAGGCGGCGCTGAGGAAGCCTTTTGTTTCTGTTGATCTTTTTGCTCCTGGGTCAAGGAGTCTAAGAATCCAAGAATATCTGATTCATCTGTACCGGTTTTGTTGCCCTTGCCTGACTCTTGCCGATTAGTCTCGGTCTTATTTGTACTGTCTTTTCTATTGCCTGTCCTCTCTGCTCCTACCGTATCTAGCTCATTCAGAAGCTGAAAGACATCGTCATCGTTATTGTTTTCTGATGACATGGTTGGATGTTGATTTAAAAAATGTGAACCGTTCAAAATGGCTGGCGGGGGGATGTGGAGTTGAGGTGTGAATTGTATGTAGGTTGAGCTGATTGGGACTAAACAATGGCTATGTAAACACTAAGTGATTCCATGGGTGCAGTTACAAAGGCGGGTGTCAAACATTATTATTTTTATCATCTAAGAACAAGGTCATCACTTTTACTTAAAGGAGACATTATCAATCATTCCAGCCAGTAAAGCACAGACATTATCCTCCATTCGCTGATCGACAGTCTCTTCGAGATGCTTTTTTGGATCTTGCTTACCCACGTATCGGGTCTTGAGCTGTTCAGGTTTGAGATCTTTCTCCTCTCTAACTCTCTGGGTGTATTGCTCAGCGAGGTTCACCATTGTCTTGACAGCATCAAGATTCTCATGATCCTGTTCTTTGTAATCTCGTAGGGTAAGGCCTTTTGTCCATTCGCTCTTGTGTAGATTGAGGAGCATTTTTTCTTCCAGAGGAGTCTTGCGGTAGTTGATGCCGATCGAGTAGTAGTGACGATTGAGACCGTGAATCAAGGCCTGAATCGACGGTTTGTTCAAATGACCAACATTGGACGTTGTCTGACGAGGTTCCTGGCCAAGCATCAGTATAGCAGGATTGATGAGACGGAAAGCGTCAATAACAACCTTGCCCTTGACGGATTGAATAGGGTCAATAACCACTGCAACAGCTCTCTGGTTGAGCCGCTCAAATGATTGCTGTGTATTTATATCTACAGAAGACAGCCAACAGCCAAATCCGGGATGAGAATGGTACCATCCCACAACTGACTCATCCCTGCCGGTCTGCCGTAACATATCCATCATTTTCGTTTGAAAAACAGGATCAACAGCTTCGACACTCACTCCGGTTCTAAAGTAAGAAGATAAAGTCAGCATCTCATATGCATCTTCGACCCAAGACACATTCCTTACCCGCTTTGAGGCATTGCAAAAACATCAATGACCCTGACTGTATATTCGTCGACAAATTCTCCTAGCATAAGGCCCATCTAAACGTGGTAAAGATAAGAATGGAATGGGTTAGTCCAATCCACAAATGAGAGTAACTTAATGGTAATACAACGTACGACTTCCATGGGCACACCAGCTCTAATAAATGTAAGAGTTAGAAATAAAACCAATGATGGTGTAGGAAGAAAAGACCCCATCTTACCGTCCATGCTTAAGCATCTTGAGGAGAGCCAAAGATGAAATATAAACGCATTCCGAATTATCAACGAGGACTGGTTGCTCCGACTTGAATTGTAGGTTAGTTTGTCTTGTGCTTATACTCTATAAATGGCTATAGTTTGCAACATACCAAACCTCCGCCCATCGTTCCAAAGTTACCCGAGCTCAGAAGCTGTTGAAGTCGATCCATTTTGTTTGGTTTATAGTATTGAGGTGGCGGATGGATCTGTCTTGTATAGAGAAGAGTACTTTGAAGTGATGACACTTTGGGATATTAGATGCAGTTACTACGATACTAAGCAGTGTAATTAAGTCTATAACGATTGCAAATAAAAACTATCTATACTTTGCGGCGCTTCTGTTGTTGGCCAGCAGTATTGGATCGATGGGTGTCATTCTCCAGCTCCTGATCGTAGATATCAGTCTCAAGAGCCTTCAAGCGGGGATGACCAACGACTTGACGGTTTATAGGTTGGGAATAGTCAATCCTGAGACTATCGGGTAAGTTTGATGGATTGTTAATGACTGAGCAAGTATAAGTATGCTTGCTAGTGGATAGGGACCGTCTGCCTGGGGCAATAGTACGTGGAGCCTTGTCAAAGGTGATTGGAAAAGGCTTATTATCCCCCATCATTTACTTTTTGGATGAAGCTTTAGCTAATTCCCTTTTTGACCCCTTGATGAGTTCCAAATGCCCCACCTTAGCAGCAATAATCCTTTCTGTTGCTTTAGCTAGAGCACCTGCGTGTTTGCGCCTAATATCTTCAGTCTTTTTTGCCTGAGGTCTGCGGGGGTTGATCTTCTTTGGTGCTGCCTTTTTTACAACTCCTCCTCCTCCTCGCCTGCTTGAAGCAGTAGCCTTTGTTTTAGTTTTGAATGCCCCCTGAGGCATTGCTTTTGGGCGAGAGAAGCTCTTGTTTTGTAGTGATTGAAAGAAAGAAAAAAAATCTCTCTCTCGAAGATTTGGTGAAACTCCCATCTCCATCCAACACTGGGAAGAAAAGAATCAGAATGGGAGGGAGGAGGATATTAGGGGGTCAATATGGGTTCAAACTGGTTCTTACGAGACCAAATAGATCGATCTACTTTCATTAGAGTACGTACGATTCGGGATTCTGTGTCCTGGTACTTTTTTAGAGCTATGAATTTATTATATATGGAAAACATCCATGACAACTGGGCAAGCATAGTAGACATTACGACATCAGCAATACTGCAAGTATATGGATGATCAACGTACGTCTTAACTACATAAAAGAAGGTGGCATTTTGAAAATGCTTTCGATTGTCCTTCTATATTCTTTATTATTCCACTTATTGAGCACTAAACTGGACATTGGGGATCAATGACATCCAACTGGGAAGAGTGAGGGAGAGAAAACCCTAAACCCTACTACGGTGACTGTTCCTCCCAACCGACGCAAAGACGCACATCACCAAAATCCTCCAGTTCCCATTCTCTGATCGATAACCACCAAACCAACCAACAAAAACACCCTAACGAGATGTCTCACCGAAAATACGAAGAGCCTCGACACGGTTCGCTGGGATTCTGTATGTTGTTGTCGTTGTTGTCTGTTTATGAAATCTTCTCAATTCTAATCATCTTATAGTACCCCGAAAGCGTGCTGCACGACACAGAGGAAAGGTCAAGTCTTTCCCTAAGGATGACTCCAAGAAGCCTGTCGGTTTGACTGCCTTCATGGGTTATAAGGTAAATGAAAATCATACCCCTCCGAGTTTGAAACGTGTATCTCTAACTGTATAGGCTGGTATGACTACTGTTGTCCGAGATCTCGACCGACCTGGATCCAAGATGAACAAGCGTGAAATCGTTGAGGCTGCCACAGTCGTCGACACCCCACCTTTGGTTATTGTCGGTGCTGTTGGATATGTCGAGACTCCACGTGGGTTGCGATCCTTGACCACCGTCTGGGCTGAACATTTGTCTGATGAAGTCAAGCGACGATTCTACAAAAACTGGTACAAGAGCAAAAAGAAGGCCTTCACAAAGTACTCCAAGAAGTATGCTAGTGACTCTGCCACTGTTGAGCGAGAGTTTGAGCGAATCAAGAGGTACTGCACTGTTGTCCGAGTTCTTGCCCATACTCAGGTCCGAAAGACCCCTGTTGGACAAAAGAAGGCTCATCTTATGGAGATTCAAGTCAATGGTGGATCAATTGCCGACAAGATTGACTTCGCCCGAGAGCATTTCGAAAAGACTGTTGATGTTTCCTCTGTTTTCGAGCAGGATGAGATCATTGACGTTATTGCTGTCACCAAGGGTAAGGGATTCGAAGGTGTCACTCACAGATGGGGTACCAAAAAGTTGCCAAGAAAGACTCATCGTGGTAACCGAAAGGTTGCTTGTATTGGAGCTTGGCATCCTAGTCATGTTCAGTGGACTGTTGCCCGTGCTGGTCAAAATGGATACCATCACCGGACATCAATGAACCACAAGATTTACCGAGTCGGTAAGGGCGATGATGATGCTAATGGAGCCACCGAGTTTGATCACACTGCCAAGAGAATCACTCCTCTTGGAGGATTCGTTCGTTACGGTAGCGTTGACAATGACTTTCTTCTCATCAAGGGATCAATTCCTGGGGTCAAGAAGCGTGTCATCACTCTACGGAAAGCTCTTCGAACACACAGTCAGCGTTGGGCTCTTGAAAAAGTTCAGCTCAAGTGGATCGACACCTCTTCCAAATTCGGAAAGGGTCGGTTCCAGACTGCTGCCGAAAAGCACTCTTTCCTTGGAACTCTCAAGAAGGATCTTGTTACCCGGGAGTACCCCACTATCTAAAGGTAGCAACGGAATTAGAAAAAGTAAAATTCAAAAACTGGTTTCTTTCTTGTATATGTATGGCATGTGTTAGAAAAATGAAAAATTTTTTTTTCAAACATTAAGTTTGGTCCATTCATCTAAGTAGATACGTAATTGTCTTGCTTGGTTGTGGTATTGCGCAGCTTGATCTTTGCCATAATTTTATGAGCAGACTCTCGTGTGGCTGGGGTATAAAGATTTGCTGTGTGTAACTTTGAATTCACAGTATGAATATTCAAGTCGTCGATTGAGTTGAACCTGCGTTGGCAGAGAATGCACGATAGTCTTAATGGATCTGAATATTCATCAATGGTGGGATGGTTGTGTAACTCTGCACTCTTTTCTTGCCATTGTTGCAGCTGGCCACTCAGGGCGCGAGGAGCACTGTTATTAATAACATGCACCGTGTTGTGATCAGACTTGCGCTTCTTATTATTATTATTATTGATGGCTGGTGGTGCACTGTTGTGGAGAGGTTGGCTTTTTGCAACTCGCTCGGTATCGGTAAACACATCGACAAATGTCCTCTTATTCCAGTACACCATTTGCATTTTATTATTGGCGACAAAGGCAAATTCCGGAGACTCGCCAACTTGTAAAGGGATAAAGATGCCAGGATTAATGTAATGTGCTTGGAATGGTCCAATCTTTTGCAAATGGTCAAGTGCTCTGGTGGCACTATTAACACTGGTAAACTCAGCAAATCCGTACCCAAGGTGTGCTTTCCTTGAAGAAGCACCACCTCGCTCTCGCACAAGTAAAAATCGCACTAAATCCTTTTCAAGGTGGTCCTTTTTATCCCCAGCCCGTAGCGCGTCTTGAACTATTTCAAATCCCTGTCGAGGGGTTGAAACTCGGCCCCCTACAGGTAGGTCTTGAATCACAAGGAACTGGCAAGGCAGATCTCCGATATCTTTTGCGCCCCCTTGCTCATTGAGGTCGGTTTCTTGATGATCTTTTAAAGACCAGTTAGTTATATTAAAAAAAAAAAAAAAGATAAACAAATCGACTTTGAATAAGCACTATACCAGTAGAACATCGAAAACATGCTTTTCGGTGGGCATAATTGATAGCACGACAATGAGGACATGTCCAATCTTTACCACTATTCGACGGGGAAGAAGAATTGGTTCCAGGAGCAAATTGGATCCAGACCTTTTGGCCCTGCATATCCATATCATGGGCATGCTCTCTTACGAACATTGAAGAGAGGGCAATGCTGGGGAAGGTTATGAATGCAAACCCGCGGCATAAGTCTAAATTCAAAAAAAAAAATGGAGTCGTAAGTCAAATTGACACCAAGTATATTAACTCGCCTGCCACTCACGAGTACGCCTGTCCTTGATTACTGTGACTCGATCAAATGATACTCCAATTTCGAGCAATCGATCAACAATCTGAAAAGGGTCTTGTCAATTGCTGAGGTAAGTGAGGTAAAGGTCAAATTCACAAAAACATACCTTGGATTCATCGCATTCACGGGGCAGATTCTTGAGAATTACTGTAGTAGACTCCTCGATCTGATACTCCTCATCGCTGTCCTCGTATGTACTTTTCATAGCTCTGCGTGAACCTGTGGGTGGGGGGGATCTTGACCGTGATCTGTACCGTGACGGTCTCTGTCTTGTCCTGTACCCGAATTCTTCTCCTTCTTCGCTCGTTCTCGGGGGTTGTGACGGCTCATCGTCATAATACAATGCATCATCACTTCTTCTCCTGTCCTTCCGCCCACTCATTTGGTGATATCTATCCACCATTGTCTCGACTCAAGTCAAGTCAAGTCAAGTCAAATCCTAAATCTTACTAGACCCAAAAAAGGTGGAGCCGCCGCACTTTTTCTTCCACCTCATCTCATCTCATCCCATCCCATCTCACCAAAAAACTCTAATCTTGACATTTCCAGACTCTTTTTTGAATGGCGGAGGAAAGGAGTAATATTTATCAACAACGGTTAGAAAGGAAGATCCTCACTTACAGATTGGGAAACTGGAACCTTCTTGCAATGCATGCCATGAGTTCAAACGCTGTAAGTCCCTAGCCTCGTAATATATATCGCCCTCGCATACAATTGACAACCCCCTTTCTTTTTCTTTATCGATCACTACAGCAAAGTCTATCACAAACACGCGCGCAGATCAAATCTCGGCTCGCTGGATCTCTACAACCGGAAAAGTAACCCCAAATTTTATCATTTTTTTCCATTTTCTTTTTTTTTTTTTTGCTTATTCCTTTTACCCATCATCATGATACATACATAAGATAAACAAAAAGATTTACTTCATACATCATTGTAGTGGCTCGGAAGAGCTGCTTAGGCGATTCAAATGGATATAAACATCGGTACCGTATCCTTCCATACTAATGAGTCGAAGATCTCCTCCGAAGTAACGAGCATAAAGTCTACTAATGGGTAATCCGTATCCAAATCCAGCCATGGGGGCTTTAAAGTCACTCTTATTGAACTCTGGTTCAAGTTCCGGAGTTTTCTCAACAGTCGTATACATGTATGTCCAAACGTAGGGAATAGCAGATCTTGGGATGCCACCACCTTCATCTGAGACTTTGATGGTGATATCCTCCTTTCCCTCTGCAACAATCAACTTGACTGGCGGGAAGTCTGAAGCATCCGATCCATGATGTTCAACTACTGCTCTCAGAGAATTCTTCAAAATCTCAAATAGCATGTGGCTCAAATGGCCAGGAACATACATGAAATGAAGATCAGGTTTACATACCAGCTGGACTTTGGGTGCTTCAAACAATCCATAATAATCTTCACATATGAATCGAGCATTTTCAATGGCGTCAATGGCCAATTCTCGAAGATTTGTCTTTGTACATATTATCCCCACATAATTTTCCCGCTGGGGTTCTGCAGTTAGGGCAATGTGTTGTCCAATTAGCATTCGAATCCCAATACGAGACATATAAAATCGATCTAGGAAGCTTTGAATCGATATATCAATTTGGTTTCTCTGCTTGGACTGCTTGTATTCATTTATTCCCTGGGCTATTTACATGAGTTAGTTAAAAACGTAGAGACTTTCTTTAGGATTTTATAAATTTGCTTACCAACTGTCGTAACGACCGCATCATGCCGTTGTTTGATCCTAGTGAGCGCCCGTGTGAACCGCTTATTGTAATCATAGACTTCAGGAGGCAGCTTCACATTGGGATCTACCGAGGCATAGTATCGTCTAAAAAAGATCCTCAAGATCCATCTTATGTCAGCCCATAAAATTTAAACCCACAAAAAGGAAGTTGATCTCTTACTTTGATAGCCGTCCAGCAGCTGACATGATTGGGTTAAGCCCTTTTGAACCAGAAGTACCTATTCCAAATGACGGGGGTGTGCTTGGAACTTGGTCATCTTTATCATAAAGCCCGTCATGTTGCTGCTGTTGCTGTTGTTCTGCGATTATACTTCTTGACGGTATGCCATTTTTCCTTGAGGTGATGTGATGATAATTATTCTTGAGACTTCCCCTTAAAGTTGCAGTAATTTCAGGAGAAAGTTTTGGAGGTGTTAATTCAACTAGATCCTGAAGAATTGTTAGTTGATCACACGGGGGGAGAGAGAGAGAGAAACCGCATCAGTATGTACCTGGAATGACTGGGCATACCAGTTTTTGACTTTTATTATGGAGGGCATTTCACTAAGCCCATCGGGTAATTCTTCCAATTCTTTTACTCGATGAGCAAGCCGGATAGGAAGTTCTTCTCCTATGAATCTCGAGGCCCGAAATATGACGCCTAAGCGACTTATCTTAGTTAAAATTCAAATATGAATAAAACTTGCCAAGCAGACAAACCTGGAGATGGGTTCTGACCAAATTGGACCTGTTAAAGTGTCAGAAAGAGAACATGTCCATTGGAATATAACTGATTACATACCATTTGCCGTAAACTAACTCCAGTAGCAGGAAATTTGGAGTAGTGATATATGTGCTCCGCGAGCTTGTCAGTCATCCGCCAGGTTGGCATGGTGGTTGAGGATAATTACTTTGTCTGATATGGTGGTCTTTGGTATTTAATAGGTTGAGTCACTAAAGTACCTCAATTGCGAGAATCCGGGGAAATTTACCTTTAAACTGGCTGTTTCCGCGCGCGCGACCGGAGGCAGAATCAAAATCTAAGTTAATTGTGTTACCATGACAGAGCCGCACGTTCCTCCCAAAAGCTTAACTGATAAAAATACTACCGCCAGAGAGTTTGTCTTGATGAATAGCTGGAGCAGATTCAACTGAGCTCAGACACAGAAGACACAATAATGGAAGCGGATCCAGGGCTTTTGCCCTCCCAGATATTCACGACTGCAGCAGCTCTCATGGACTGCGTGGATAAGCAAGTGGTAGTTGTGTTGCGAGACGGGCGAAAATTATTTGGTATTATGAGATCTTTTGATCAATATGGAAACTTTGTGCTGCAAGGTACAGTGGAACGGATATACGCATCCAACGACACGTATGCCGATTTAGACCGGGGAGTGTTTCTAATTCGTGGTGAGAATGTCGTCCTGTTGGGAGAGCTCGATTTTGAAAAACAGGAAGAGCTGGATCAACAGCTCAAGAAAATACCAGTACCCGAAGCTTTGGCGGCTCAGAAACTCGAGTTGGAACAACGGAAAAACAATGACAAGATAAAGAATGAGAAACTCAAGCAGTTGGCCTTTACCATTGACCCTTTTCAAAAGGACGACCAATACTGAACTTTACTAGTTTTTACTAATGTTGTGTATGAAATCTTGTATCTGTTTAATGTACATTAAGTGTATCTTCTATGTATCTAATGATGGCATTCAGGGCAAACAAGGTGTTGGTTTCAATACTAGGATCCACTTGGGATGGAGCCTGGATGCCGGCTTCTATTGCTTTGAAAGATAGCGGTCCGTCGGGGTCCCCGTCTTTGAATAGCCAACGGTGAGTACTTATGTAGCCTGGCCAGACAAAATCATCAAAATACCCTGGAGGATCTTGCCAGTAACAATCTTCAGCTGTGAGGTACGCACCTCGCTGCTCACGTCTTCGTCGGAGAGTCTGTTTGGTAGCGCGCAAAAGTAGTGGCAGATCAAGTTCTTCGAGGACACTTGCATACTGTTTTCTACAAGTGTAGAGCATGAATCCATCTACAAGGACAAATGACCAATCAAGTTGTTTGAACCACCCCTTTTGCTCAAATTTCACCCGTAGGTTCTCGACAAACTCATCAGGGACCCCGCGAGGAGCACTCTTGCCTACCTTTGCTTCAACAGACGTGAAATCTTTAGGCAGACAACCAGTCTGTTTGACTTGTTCCAGTGCACCCTTCATCCTCTCCATATCGAGACTTTCCACACTGTCCCAATCCGCTATCCCGTTCTTCCTCGGTAGATCTTTCTCTGGCTACATGTTATTATTAGTTTTCCAACATTACGTATATCCTTGCATCTTGCCTTACCTTGTAGAAGTCATCCTGGTGGACAATCACGCAGTTTGGCAAGATTGACTGAATGATCCTACCTACTGACTATTGAAAGCATTCGTTAGCCAATAAGTACAGAATCTTATTCTACACGAGTAAAACCTAACGCTTTTTCCTGAGCTCGAGGGGCCTCCTAGACCAATGAGAACGGTACGCCTTTCCGCCATTTTCTTCTTATCGGGGTGAAACTCATCGATCTACCCAGATTCCTGTTGTTGCTTCCTCCCAACGGTTTATCTACCACGGTTATACTACTGATCAGCAACGTAAGCATTAGATTTAGCTAACATGTAGATTAGAGTCTGATATTTTGATAATCGTCTATTCCTCCCCTGTAAATCTATTAGATTTCTGAAAACGCGTAGTTGATTTTTCGTTGAGTTTGTTGAAAGTACTTCTGTGCCAATTCCAGACTGGGACACGTCTCGACACGCGTACCTTGGTGTGAGAAACAAGGGCTCAACGCCAGACCATACCCCCGGGTTAATAGGACTGCCTGCAATATAAATTGTTCTTGATCTCTTGATCTTGTCATTTTCCTCGGAACTGGTGCAATCATATGTCGGACGAGAACGATGATTACGAAGCACGGCGACGGGCCAATATCGAGCGTAATAAGAAACTATTACACGAGCTCGAATTACAAGATTATGCCTTACGAGCCGAAACAGACATTGGTGGAGGCAAGCGAAACTCTCCGAGCGTATCTTCTCGAGGAGCAGTCAGGAATAATCATCAGGCGCGTAATACAAAGAGACGAAAGCCTAACCACCAGCAGGAGGATGCAAAGGATCACTATGACCTAAGACCGCTGAGATCATCTGCGCGTCTGCGCGGTATCCCCGCCGAGTCGAAAGAGGCCCAAGTTAAAAGAGAACAAGATGATATGGAAGCCCAACGCCAGGCAGAAAGGGCGCGACTTACCCGGATAGCTGGAGACCTTGACCTGGGGAAAATGACGAACGGAATTAGCTACAAGGAAGCCCAGAGTTTGTTATCAAGTTTTAAAGATGTCAAGGATACATTGGCTCCCAAAGAGGGAGCAGAATCGACTAATGCAGATATTCGAAAGACATCCTCAGAGCTATCCAATATGAAACTGTATGAGCGGTTCACCCCCAATGAGTTGAAATTGGTAAGTTCTTTTGAATCTGTCTCAAGGTACTAAACTAACAAACAATGAAAGACCCCAGAGAGGATATACTTTATGGGATTCCACCCTACGGTGGACAAAAAAATTGTTCTTGGGGGAGACAAGAGTGGAAATTTGGGGATTTGGAATGCAGATCAAGTTCGGACCATTCCATCGGGGGAGGAAGATGAAGAAGATGATGAAGAGCCTGAAATTGCCAATTTCAAGGTTCATTCCCGGACAATTTCAAGTTTTGTATTCGATGTTGCAAATTCACAAAATCTCTACACTTCGTCATATGATGGGTCAATCAGATGCTTTGACCTTGTTGGTGGAAAAAGCACTGAAACATATTTTCCAACCAGTGGCTACTATGAAGATGAAGCCATCAGCATTGTAGACTGCGTGGAGCCTCATATATTGTACTTTTCAACCTTGGCAGGAAGACTATACTGCAAAGACACCCGAGAAAAGCCATCGAAATTTCAGCAAAGGTTAAGATGCCATGGGAAAAAGATCGGTGGGATGGCTCTCAATCCGTCTAAGCCATATCAAGTCTTGACAGCATCACTGGACCGAACAATGAAACTATGGGACTTGCGACAACTCCATAAAAGCACGATTCTATCTTCCGACGAGGAAGAAGATGCCAATATCCAGAGCCCGAGTCTGGTAGGTGAGTATGAGAGCCGCCTCAGCGTTAGTGCTGTATCGTGGAATTCTCATAATCAAGCAGTGTGTAATGGGTACGATGATACTATCAATGTATTTGATCTTTCAAAAACCGCTGCAAAGGGAGATAATGACCCTTGTGAACTCAAGCCAAATCATCGAATCCGTCACAATTGCCAGACAGGAAGATGGGTAACGATTCTCCGCGCTCACTGGCAACGCAATGCTCCTGATGGAGTTGACAAGTTTATTATTGGCGATATGAACAAGTGAGTTCTTAGTTGTACTTTTTCTTGAGTTCCATATGGGGTTACGTCTTTACTGACAGGGCAATATTCACAGATCAATGGATATCTATAGTGGGACAGGAGAACTTTTGGCACGGCTCGCTGACCAGGACTCCATGTCCGCAGTGCCTGCTGCCTGTAATATGCATCCTACCATGGTACGTATGAATATTACTGCATGAACTCTCGCTCCCTTTAACTAATTTTTATATTTTTTTCCTTTTAGAATTGGGCCGCCGGCGGTACAGCAAGCGGCAAGGTTTGCTTGTATTACTAAATCAGAAAAAAAAAAAAAAAGCCTATATACATTTCATACATGTTTATTTATATTTTACAGTTTTCTCATTCGTGCATTAATATTATTGTTTTTCTCTTTTCGTCTTGTGCTTATACAAGTTGAAGTGGATCTCGATCTGTGGTACTTATAGCGACATTTGTACCATCCCCAATCTCGCCAATGAGCTGATGGCGGAGAACGGCAGATAAAAATCCTCTCTCAGTGTTGGAATGGTTACACACCACTACAGAAATACCCTGAGCAGTTGCAGCCAAGAGCTCGTGATGGCTCATCTCTCCAGTCAGATATAAATCGGCCTTTGTACCTCGGAGTACAGATCCGCCAGATCCGGCACAGACTGCAGCAGTTTTAATTGTAGCAGTCTCCATATAGCGGTGCTGGGGACTGAGAGCAATCTGGACCTGAGCGAGGTTTAAATGACGCTTAATGGCTTGGATAACAGACTTGAGGGGAATGGGATCAACAAGTTCAACGAGTCTCCCCATACCTGTTCCAGTTAAACTGCCTCCGCCAGCAGCTGCAAGACCAACGGCGGCATTATTTGGAACCAACGGGATGCGGGAAATCTCGTTAGATGAACCACGTGAAATGGCTTCTACTAACCAGTCATTGACTCCACCAACGGCAGCATCTATAGCAGTGTGGGGAGAATAAACACTAATGCCATTCTGCACCAGCCGGAGCAATGTCCTCTGCTGAGAATCCTCTAGTGTAAGTGACTTTAAAGGTCTGAATATGATTGGATCTGGAATATATACAGGTAAGATACTCGTCATGATGATTAGTAAATTCAAGTGGACTCACGGTAAGCAATAATGAGAGAATGTTTATTAGCAATTGCTTCATCGGCGACAGGAGTAGTCAGGTCAACGGTAAGAAGGATAGAATCTTTTGAAGACGTCGAGGCAGGTGATTCAAGTAAAAGTCCCGTATTGTCCCATGAGTTATCAGCCAGACTCTGAGGATAAAGTCGACGAACTACAGGAGTCAGCTTAAAATGAATAATATAATTGGACGCAAAAACAAAAAAAAGCATCACCTACTAGCATCAATGGATCTCCTCACAAACGGGCTTACAGAGAGACTCATTCTTGTTGTTTGCGATCCAGGTCCAATTTGTCCATTTAATTTCTTTAGTGTGGAGTAGTAAATTATCGTGCCCCTGGCAACGTCCCTAACTTAAAATCTCCCCACTAACTAAATTAATCATCATCTGTTTACCTGGGTGTATCAGTCAGTACCTTTTAAACCAACAGATGGCGGCATCCATAACTAGTGAGCAACTCCAGGCACTTATACAGGAGCGGCTTGGAGCTAGTCACGTTCAGGTCGAAGATCTATCAGGTATGTAGAGTAAACTTGTTTCCAGGAGGATTGGAAAAATATTTCTATTTCTATTTCTATTTTTTTTTTTATTTCCTTTTCCTTTTTTATCAGATGGAAATCAGATTAGATTAGGCCCGCTCACCACCACTTGCATGCAATAGGAGGATGTGGTCAAGCTTTTCAAGTCGTCATTGTGAGCAGTTCCTTTGAGGGAAAAAATATGCTCAGTCGGCATCGACTGGTGAATTCAGCTCTCAAGGACATCATTGCTGCAATTCATGCTTTTACTCAGGTAATTAAACTACAGATTGTCAAAAATATCTAAACGCTAACCTTTTCTTACTTTTGCCAGAAGGACTACACACCTGCAGAGTTTGAAAAACTCAACCAGTAATACTGGGAATCAAAAGTTAATACAATGTCATGAGATTTCTTTTTTTCTTTTTTTCTTTTTCTTCTTCTTCTTTGGGGCATTCTCTCCCTGTACATAGAAAAATAATAACTATATATTAGAGAAGATCCAGTAATTCCTGTTGTTTTTGTTGCTTGGGACTTTTTCCCCCTTTATCATTGTTGCCGTTGGCAGAAGGCAGGGTTGGAGGGGTCCCTGCGCTCCCATTGGTCGTTAGTTTGTCGACGCTAAAGATGAGATCGTTCAGATCGCTGCTGCTTGAAGATGCTGCTGCTGCTGCTCCAGGTGTTGAACTAGGGGAAGGAGATGCGTCTTCTGTCATTGATATATCCAATAAATTTTCAGAATTGTCTACAGCTCCAGTCGATCCCTTTCCCTTAACCATATTGCGAACAACAGGAGTTTCCGCCGCTGTACTCCGCTGCTCCTCAAGCGCTCGCTGTTGAACCTCATCCAACCCTCCAATTTTGGTCATGGTTATAAAAGAGCTTGCCGGCTTGTGGTAGACAGAAGCCAATGTCGACAGCTCAGTGAGCAATATGTCGAGCAATGCAGATGGAAGGGTCTCCATGGCCGACCCTATTGGGGGCCTCTTGGCTAAAATAACTTGCTTGGTCGCTTTTGCATCCCCAGACAATAGTCGCCAATACATGTATGCCCTATCACGGATATCTGCATTGTCACATTCTGTAGTTGCGATTTGCAGGACCTTATGCACTAATTCTTGGATGGATGGTTGAGACTTTTTTAGATATAATTTGACAGCAGCAGTGAGGAGTTGTAATTGAACTAATGGCTCAAGTTCCTTAAAGATCGATATCTGCGCTGACAACAGTTGGGTGGCATTGGGAATCTTCTCTGCATACTCACCCACAATCCAGAGAAATGCTCCTACAGCTTCGGGCTCTTCGAGTTCTTGACTGATTTCGCATATGGCAGGGATCACACTGACTGCATGAGGGTATCGACGTAGAATGTCCCGTAGTACAGGGACAGCCTCGTGAACAACATAATCGACCTTGGTATTAAGCAGATCGAGAAGCACAGCAGTACATCGCTCGGCAGCCTTGTCTATATTCAAAGCACACTGTCCAATGGCCTTGACTGCTCTGCGAACAAAATCCATGTCAACTTCTAAAGAGTATTCCTTGAGTTCGGCTAGAAGTTGATCCACATTCCGTTCATTTGCCAATCGTACCATAACATCAAGCTTTTCCAGCTTTAAATACAAGGGGTCATTGTATTTACAGAAAAAGACTCGCACCTCTTTGCGGAGTATCTCGGGGTATTTTTGTAGAATCAAATTGATATTGCGAAGGGCCACATATTGAACTTCGGGAGCGCTAGACACAAGAGATACCAGTGGAGGGGCCATTTTTTGGAGAAGTGACTTACGCGACTCAGCATCCTGATCATTTACGTGTGCAAGGACAGCATTGATGGCGGCTAAGACAACACTGGGGTTGGCGTGCTGAAATTGTGGAACAACCCGTTCGCAGAGATGACGTGCTTCAGTAGCATCAGAGGTGTTGAATTTGGATAAGACTGTGAGAATTGATATCCGGCCCCACCTAAAGATTGAAGAATTTAGCTTTTGTGTCGAGGGGAGGAGGAGGAGGACAATGGTGAGTTATGACTTACTCGGTACATTCATTAAGAGCCATGAGAACTTTGTTTAGTACGCCTGAGTTGATTGCAAGAGCGTTGGTTTCTGGAGCTATTTCCTGGATTTCTGCCAAAGCTGAGATAGCATTTGCAATAACCTTTCGGTAGAGAATTAGGTTTTGTCAGCAAAATCCTTAGACAGTATATCATACAATATGCTTTACTAAGTACTTACCATTGGATTGGAATCTCCAACAAGGTTTTGAAGCATTTCAAGAAACCCGTTTTCGACACACAAGGTTGGATTCAAATCAAACAGCTTGGCCACACAAATGGCCGCCGTTTTGCGAACATACGGACTGTCATCCTACAAGTATGATATTGTCAACAAAATTATTGAAATAATGCCAGACCCGATTCAAATGTTAAGACTTACCTCAAGGGTTTTGCGTAGTGGTTCTTCCATGTAGTCAATCATTTTGTCGACTCGAATCGTACCCATAGTCCGTATGGCAAGAGCCCGAACTAGTGGATTTGGATCTTCCGAATCCTAGAGTTTTCTCGAGGTTAGGCAGGAGGGTTGGACCGCAATAAGATGCGTTACACTTACTCGGACAAATGTGTTAACAGCAAGAATGCAAAGATCTGGATTCGTTTTTGAATAATTCCTAAAATCCGGATTGTTAGACAAGGTTTAATTTCAATTCAAACCCGGTACTCATACATAAAGTAAAGATAGACAAGCTTCTTTTGGTCTAAATCAGGGGTTGCAATATTCTTGAGCACGTCGGGAAATAACGAGGAAACGTCCTTGCCGAGGGTCATGGCGGCAATAGTTCTCCGGATGGCATCCTTCCTACATTCAAGTTTTCAGTATTTATGGTGGAAATGTAGCAAGGTGAATAGTAAGAAAATACCTTTCATGGGCATACTGGGAGACGAGACCACTCCGGAGCTCGTATGTTTCGCCTATCATTCGTGTCAATAAAAAATTTATGTCACCGCAGTACTGACAATAAACTACTCACCTTTTCGAGGGACTTCAAACATGTTGCGAATTCTGCGTTCCAGCGACATGTTTGGGATCTCTCGGGGGCACCGATGCAGTGGTGGTGATGGGGGATTTCCAAACCTGAGTTTTTGCCATTAAACCTCCCATTTAGACGATTCCACCAGCACAGCTAAAGAATGGTAAGGAGGAAGCAGTTGTTGCATCACGTACAGAATGATTGATATTAACGACAGTTTGGTTGGGTTGGTTAGGGTCTACCAAATTTAAGGCGTATATTTGCACAGTTTCGGAGTGAGGAAGAAGAGAGCGTATACTCGCGGACAGCTGTACGTTTCAACTGTAGAGACATTACATGTTTACAGAGTCTAACCTCGAGGGCAATTTCACAGTTCTTCAACTTTATTGGATACGTTAGCTCCTGCGTTCTATTCAGTCTTGTTGCTCAGAGATTCTCTGGCTTCAAGCCGCGGCTCCCTTCCTCTTAACAGATATTGTGAAGAATTCCCTACAATTGAACTAATGGCTATTTGAATCTGAAATACTCAGCTATTATCGCAGGCGCGACATATCTAGGGTCTAGGGCTGGACTATAACTCCGCTTTAGACACGTCTGCCCGTTTGCATAACTCCCGGGTATCACCGTGAACATTCTGGAAGGTAGAAACTTGGACACTTCTTCAAATCCCTCAGTGGCAGGACCCCAAGTATGTAAAAGAGAATTAGTAATACATTATAATCTATACACTTCGTGATCGTTGTAATTAGTATCTTTGTATCGTTATCTAATGTCGTTATCTGATTGAGATGCTCATCTCCCAACTGCGAGAAACTTTAAACAAAAAAAATATTTCGACGACGAAGGAATTCCGACTTGTATAAAAGGCAATGGCACCAGAACCTATTCAAGTAAGTTGTGTGTGTATATATAAATAAGAATAAACTGAGCCTGCTAACGGAGGTATTGTGTACAGGGTCGACTGAAACAACATGGACAAGTGTTTGAGGATCTCTTGTCTGTCATTCCTAGCAAGTACTACTACACCCAGGATGAAAGCACAAATAGCCAATGGGGTAAGAAAAAGCAGACAAAGCAAGAAGCTAAGAAGGCCAAATTAGCCAAGTTGGATCCCAATTCCCAAGAAACTTCATCTGCTGCTGCTAAACTTCACCGCGACATGGCTAAAACGAAAGCCACTCCCAAGCATAAGGAAGCAGCAGCACCTGCATCAAGTAAACATTTCCAAAAGCAGGTTAAGAGTCACTCAGATGAATCCGAAGAAGAAGAGGAAGAAGAAGAAGAAGAAGAAGAAGAAGAAGAAGAAGAAGAAAGCGATGATGAGGATAGTTGGCAAGACATGTCCCAGACTCAAGATATCAATCTGAGTGATCAAGACGAGCCAAAAGTTACGCCTGCTGCTACTAGTAGTAAAGACCAGCCAGCGGGCAAATCTTCATCCTCTCCATCAGACAGAGCCTCATCTATACAAGAACTCAAATCCAAGCTGGCAAATCGAATTCAAACCCTTAAAGAGAGAAGGAAAGCCCCAGGTACGGAGGCCAAAGGAGCTCCATTGAATAGGGAAGCAATTTTGAAGGAGAGAGAAGAAAAAAGACAGCGTAGGAAGCAGCTTGAAAAAGAGCGGAGAATTGCACAAGCCAGCGGCGACGTGGTTGACAACAACAATATTCTTGCATCAACTGAAACAAAGTCGCCATCAAAAGTTAACCACGACATTCTCTACGGTCAGGTCAAGTTTGCCAATGGGGAAGCTACAACTGCAACTCTTTCAGATGTCATGACCTCTAAAAAGCGAAAAGGGCCATCAGATCCTCTAGGAGCCCTCAAACATGCTGAAGCCAAGAGAGCTCGGCTCGAAAACATGGATCAAGAAAAGGTAAGGGTGGTTTTATTCTTCTTCAAATCTATTTGCTATAGCATTAATTTAACCATCTTCTTCAACTTAGCGAGAGGCAATAATGGAACGAGACTCGTGGAAAAATGCCCTTTTGCAAACCCAGGGTGAAAAGGTCCGCGATGATGAAACCCTTTTGAAAAAGGCATTGAAACGGCAAAAAAAGCGCAAAGCCAAATCTGAGAAAGACTGGCAAGAAAGAAAAGAAACAGTTGATAAGAACATAAAAATGCGACAAAAGAAGCGAGACGAGAACCTTGCTGCCAGGAAAGCTCAAAAGGGTCAAAAGGGCAAAAAGAAGAAGGGAAAGGCTAAACGCCCAGGTTTTGAAGGAGGTAAAGGAGGCAGTAGTATAAAGGGGAAGAAGGGGAAAAAGTAATAGTGGCGCTGGTGTTTTATTTTTTCTGTAAATTTTTCTTTTGTAGCATCTACAGCAATTGCAATATCATTTACCATGTACTGTACATTCGACGACAAGATCCGACTTATAACCGTGATAATTGGGATTGAATAACATTTATTGTTGCCATGCTGTTGAAGGTGAGCCATTCTTGAATAGAATGAGCACCAAAGCTTAAGGTATCGTTTGTTTGGAGGTTTTGTTCCAAAAACTTAAATGTATCCACAAAGTCGTGCGATTCATCTTGGCTCATAAATAGTTCTATGAAAGGATTTAGTCAGTTTGTTTTTTCTTACTTAAGAGGAGGCGAGTATACAAAATTACCTGTACTAGCATAAATGCTGGCCAAGGATCCTCGTCGCGTGTACCAACTGAAATCCGTAGATCTGTCCCCTGCTAGCCAAAGGATCTCATCGGAGAGCTCTGCCAATTTTTCCAGCGATTCAGGCATGTTGGAAGGGACCAACAGTAGCGAAGTCATTTGAGTCAAATGTTTGGCATAAGGAATATTACCTTTAATCCGTGATATGCACAGATATCGGATTTTGTCCCCCATTGAAAGTGAGGGATCCTCTATGATGTGTTGTTGTTTGACAAGAGCATCCTTCTCCTTGTCGAGATGATACTTGACCACGTCGAATATATCACCGGGAAAGGCATTTCTGGTGATATCCAGATATCCAGACTCATTAACTCCAAGTGTTAGAGCCTCTGGAGTAAATCCGTGGTCAATTGTTTTCGCTAGTGCAAGACGGAGGATCTCTTCCTTTTCCGGGGTATACTTTGGCTCAATCGGATGATCCTTTGAGTGGTAACACCTCAACAAATTACAAGACCGAAAAACCGTCTTGCTGAATTGCCTACCAGGCAGAATGGAACTGCGAATCATTCTCATCTGCAGATCGTACTTCTGGGTGTAGTCAGATGGTGAAACTGATCAAAAGGGTGCGCCGCACACAGGTGGAACCTTCCCAGTCTGCTTCACCAAGCTTGACTGGGGGAGTCCACTTTACCTATAGTAATTACCCATATTTCTAAAGACACAAGCTACGTTTTTATACCATTTAGCAAATATCACGCTGTTATTCACCGGTGTTTTGTATTCTTGACACATCAGTACGAAGACTTGACATATACCCATTTGCTTTCCACCTTTACCTCATTTAGATTACATATCTCTAGCACTATTAATGTTCGCTAAAGCCGCTGTTCATCTCTTACAACACCAGTTTTTATACCCACTAATGTTGAGCTGGTGGCGGCTTGGGAACTCTTGCTTATGTTTTTGTTTATACAAATTATTAGCTGTTTCCAAGTTCATCTCCTCCAATATACCAAATTGATTTGCTCAAACCACTTTGCACAATGTACCATTTTATACCTTCATGCTCTGTTAAGTCCAAACCTGTGACTGAACGGGCATACCCCTTGACGCGTGGTTTAACCGTGCCCAATATAACCAGACAAGAGGTTTTACTCGACTCCAGATGCCAACCAGAGATAATCATTATTCCACGACTCTGTCAAGAGGCAAGACGCGGAATTAGAGTAATTTCAGGACGTTGGAAATTTAATTATCGATGGGATGAGTGCGGTAAAGATGACTTACCTGAAACTCTACCTCGCGATTGGACTAGGAAAAGCAAAATTAAGAGTGAAAAACCCATCACAGCTAAACAACTCAGGAGTATTGATCCCTTGACTACTAGAACTAAATGTTCATCTGTCATGACAAAAACACAAAGGCGAAAAGAAAAGGCCTTACGTCGTCAACAGCGGATATCTGGCATTGGCTCAGAGACTGATGGAGCCAATCGCAGCTGTCAAGTGCTTGTTGCCTCTCAAAGAGAGAATAACAGCAACCAACAGTTGAACTCGCAACATATGACTCCTTGCATGGTCGAGATTACCGCTAGACGCAAGGTATCAGACAATGTTGCACAGAGCGGCGCGAAATCGTTCTTAGCTCGCCTATGCCCTTTGAGAAATCATTTACCCAGATCACCATCATCACTCACTCAGTTTTATTTCTCTTGTCTGTTATTTTCCTTCCCGAGCAGAGTAATAATCTCCAGTCGCAGCCAGATATCGACGTCCAATTACCAATCATTTCGCCCCACTTTTCCGCTTGCTATAGGCTCTAGACTTACCGGAAGCAAGCGGCTACTGAGCAGTGAGCCTCTCTGCTTAAGGCCCGAACAAGGCGGGCACAAGAAAATGAAAACCACACTTTTACCCAAGAATCCGCAGCGAATCCGATACAGATCCAAAGATCATGATCGGATTGTCAATTCGCAGTTCAAAGTTGACAACTACTGGACACTGACATTTGTGGAGGCAGCATCTGCCTTGGATAATGACCAACTACTTAAAGATGGTTCTCAAAGACAAAATTTATCAGGTGAAGCAACCGTGGAACTTGCTGAACTAACCGCTGTTATTGGACTCGAAGAAAGGAGTTCTGCTAGGGTAAGTTTGTTCATAATATTGGGTAGGACAGGGTCTGTACTAATTCTTCAAGTTTGAACGTCATGATTATGGCTCTTTTGGGTCCTTTTACAATCAGAGCCAGGTGAGCTTGACCGTCCCAAAAAGATCGAGATTTGAGCATTTGAACAACGGAGATAATATAAAATCCGAGAATTCAAGCAAATTTAGTCTTCGAAAAAGATTAGCGGCAAACAATGATTCTGCAAACCAAACCAATCCATTGCGCGACATTTCTAATCATCAAACCAGAATCAAAGGCCGAGACAAATTTAGATCTCTCTTTCATAGAGTTCGAGATCGTCTGTCCAAATCGACTAGTCATCGTGACTGATTTTATTATCTGCCTATATTATTATTTTTTACCACCCCTCTAAAGGAGTTATCCTTCTACTTAGATTAGACATATTATATATTGTTGGCCCTATTAATAAACAGTCCTACTTAGCCTTGCACTTGACTCATCATTATTCTTGTAATGTTACATTGCAGTGCGCAGAAACAGAAAGAAGGGGAAAATATCCCTAAGAAAAAGGACAAATGCTAACGCCCAGGAGAGTGAAAACAGAATGCGATAAAACCCGAAAAAAAAAATTAAAAAAAAATTTTATAAATTATAAATTATAAAAGAAGGGAAATGTTTATGTCCATACTCAACAGATTATAAGTCAAATCAGTTGAGAACCGGGATACAAATTGAATAAGGTACAGTCTTTGCATTGGAATCATTTTGGTCCTTTTCCATGTATAATGATACCAGCAATGCTCCTGGATCATTGATTTCAGGCACTGCAAGACGTTGCTGCTGGGGCTTGTCATGGGATTGTTGCTGGATTTGCTCCTCATGTTGAGCAATCTGTGCAGCAGAAGGAAGCTGGGGAACTTCAAGACCTTGAAGAGATCCCAAAGGTACTATTGGCCTTTCCGGTGTACGAAATAGTTTAGATCGGTCTTCTTCAACTGCCCATCGTCGGGTCAACGATTCAAGACTTCGGCCATATTCTTCCTCCTCAATATTGAATCGATTTCCAATTTCTTCGATAAGACACCAGTTACGTCTTCCCATAAGACACTTATTCTTACCAAGATGCTTGCCATCGACATCGGTTGGAAACAGATTCAGTAAATCTTCATCTCCATTCTCGCTCAAATGATGCAACTTGTTACGACGGGCAAGAAATTTAACCATCTTCGACGGGGGCGGCGTGTTTGTAATTGCTGATGATATCACATTTACAATTAACCGGTAATCTCTGTCGGGACTGACCTTCAGGCTATCCTTGGATTTAAATCTCCCCATGGCACCTAGATGCACATCTCCAGACAAAATGGTAACACGACATCTTCTCTCCCCTGCAAATCGCTGAAGTGCCTTGACAAGCCAATTGCGTTCCTTCTTGTGGTTAGCAGCACACCAATGGTCTTCAAGGTCGTCCAATACTTCGACTTCGCCGTCAAATTCATTGAACGATCCCTTGAGTTTGTTGCGAAGCATCTTGACTGGAACCATAATTTTGCTTGCTAGAATCGCTTCCACAAATACAAGCCTCGGATATGCAATAGGTACTCCAAGAAGAAGAACCAAATGTCGAATCTCCCCATTCACGGGTATCTCCTTGTCAAGTCGATCAAACATAGCCCGGTATGTCTCGGGCCTGGCAATCTGGTGGTGAGTTCGCTCAGTTCGACAATCCAGAGCATATAGCGCTAAGCGTGAACCCAAGCGCGTATAAACAGATCTACTCTTCTCATGAATATAGGGTCCAGGACTATTTCCAAATACCCATGACGGTTCTGCAACTTCGGGCTCTACCCTTGAGTGATGCTGAAATAACATATAGTACTTAAAAGCGACATTACCAAGCCCGGAAAATACTGGCATCCTCATAGTCAGGTCATGATAACTTCCAAACCCATCTATAATGTCGTGATCATCATACATATTGACAGTGGGGATTGTAGCTTCTGCAACGACAAACGATTCTTGAAGTGTCTTGCCTGCTGGCCCACTAAAGTATCCTCGACCAAACCATGAGAGATAATGATGTAGATAAAATTCTTCCATCTGGGACCTCATTTCATCTGTAAACTCGGCCCTGTGCTTAGTCACTGTATTATGAATATGGGTCCATTCCTTAAACAGGGGGCAGTATGTCTTTACTGAGTCGCTGTAAATCTGGTCTCCACCTCCAATCATCACGTGAAAAGGCCGTCTATTATGATATCTAACTACATCATCCCATAGCTGTCCTTTAAATGTCTCTGGGTTACATCCAAGGCTAAATCCATTGCAGGAAAAAAACATTAGCCGCATAGAATCTTGACCCGCAGATATGTAAAAACTATACGTCTTGCCGGTTGAGCTGGCTGGAATACTGTAGGTTACTTTGGTTTCCATTGTGTGGTCGGTAGCAAGATCCAAAGAGAATCGCCAGAATGTGTACCCACTCTGAGTATAGACCTTTTCGGCTTGCTTTGACAAGACGTTTGGTTGAGATGGTGCTGTTCTTGCTGCTTGCTGTGAAGTGTCTATGGGCTGCTGAAGAACTGGAGGACCATTCTGGGTACCAGCAGAGGCCGTGTCTTCCTTGAAAGTCACAAGACTGGTTCTGTAATTCAAGACTGGAAGAGTTTCATAGCTTGAAGATGTATCGGCCGTAACTATTAGGATACTTCCCCTCCATATCTCGGTCCCATTTGCCATGCCCAAATACCGAACGAGCGGCCCACATTTGACGTCCAAGCTATGGGCGATGCCGGTACCTATATCACCAAAACTAATGTCAGCGTTCCTCTATAGTAAGACGGTGATCACAAAGACTTTCAAATTCATTTAAAGTATTAATACCGTCTTTATGCATAGCCGGAGGCTTCTCACCACTATAAGGTGAAGTGCTGCTTGATTCTTCAGATGCCGCATCCTCGTTATTTATTATTGGCCCATTAGAGGCTATTCTTGAGCGTGCAGAAGCCTGGTCTACTACTCCAGTACTCTGCTAAAACTAAAGGTCAATTGCTTGCTCAAGATAATATCGGAACTGTAATGAAATTCAAGGGAGAAACTTGAAAACGCTTCATTTACCTCTGGGACGTCATTCATTGGAGCCTGCATTTGCACACTGAGTTATTGGTAAATTCTATATTCACAAACAAATAAAACCTCGATATGAAGAAGCAAGCGCGCAAATTAAGCAGTTACTGTACCCGAAATTGCAGTGTACAAAACTCGGGACCGAAGAGCGTGAAGACGTTAATTATCCTTCACATTCTTCACTTTGGCCACGCCTGTTTAGAGTTTAGTCATTCTTGGTGCTCAAAGCCGCACATTCCATTTTTGGATTAGTCGAGGCTCAACATCATCGACCGACATCGTAATGAAAATATTGGCCATTCCTTTCTCGATTTGGGCCTTGCTGTTCCCAAATTGATCCTCCGAGGTTACCATGTCGTATTGATTGTCAAAATAATGGGCGAGGGATTGCTGTTCGCAGTTGCACACCTGTGAAACTCGTTTCTCGTTCATGAGAATTGCCCCCAGACGATGCTGTTACCACTCGTCGCCTTACGTATTACCCTTTTACACCCACATTTGGGCGGCTTATCCACAGATTCGGCATGGACATAAACAGAGAAAAGAGGGCTTCTTCCTCCAGTAACAAATCTACGTTATCATCTCGCCTTTACGAGCATTTGAGATAACTGCAGGCGAGTTGGGCGTGTCATTTGCAGCGGTGCAACTGTTCCTCAAGGTAGCCCTAAGCCCTTGATGTTTGTTGCAGCCTATGTCCATTACGCCTGAAGCATGTACTGGCTGTGTCTGAAGCAGGCATGCGCGCGGCTTCGGGCAAGTCTTGTGCAGTCTGAATATCCGAGTATTTATAGTACTTGTGCTCATTCTCCTTGTCTTGTTCTCCCCATCCACACAGCTTTACGCTTCTTTGTTTCAGCGTTCTTCATTGATACCAACATCGCTCGTTGAACTTCCATTCGTTTATACAGACCAATCTTGGAACTTTCTTCTTTTTCCTTTTTGTACCCTTTCGGCCCTTCCGAGAGTACTTGAATTTCTTATTTCTTTGATACTACGATTGTTTTCTTGCAATGATTATTGGAGCTCTGTTATTCCCACTAGCGGTGTTTGTGAGTTGGTCTAGTCTTGTCAAATTTCAGCATGTCCAGACTAGCGCTGTTGCGGCTGCAGCAGATTATTATCAAGCCTCGCTCTTCAGCGACGATGAGCTTGAGTTGTGGGAAGCTGATTTTGATGATGATTATGACGACGATTTAACCTTTTATGAGGAGGGTTTTTATGAAGACGATGAGGATGAGCTTTATGATTATGAGGATGAATATTATGAGCCTATTCGGGAAGAATATTATGCTCCCCGGCAAGCGGTTCAAGCTCGTCGAAGAAAACCGGTTTATCTACGAGCCCCAGAGCCCGCCAATGCTCCAATTCCTGCTCCGCCAGCTGTACCTGGATTTCCTCCTCAACCCCCTCCACCTCCTGCTCCTCCTGTGGCTCCTTTACCCCCTCTGCCCCCCGTGCCCGCTTACCCACCTTTCAGGCAGTTTCCAGCTTTCCCCTCTTATCCAGCTTTTCCTTCTTACACGGCTGCTGCCATTAGCACCGGTATGCCTTAGTTGGCCTTTTTTTTATCATACTGATTATTATTTATTATTTATTCGTTATTTGTTGCTTCAAAGTGGTGATTATTTTTTCCTATTTACACGTTCGTTCGTTATTTTAGACATTTATTTATTTATTTGCGTCATGTGCTTATGGTGGTAAAGCTGGCTATTTAATGTAAGAACCGTAGTTCATGGTGTTCATTGAGAAGTACCATTATCTTATTGTAATGGTCGGGGAGCTACTTGATAAAAAAAACACCTTGTATTACAATCATTGAAGGGGAAAAAAACAACTACCAAACTCCAAACAGAATGAAACATTTTAGAAAAAAAGAACAAGATATAAAATATACACAGGTTATGACAGTAGAAGATTACTTTGGCGAAATTAAGAATCTCTCGATACCGAACGAGTTCTTCGCCTTGGAGTAAGGTTGAAGTAATTTATTTTATTGGCTCCGAGATTGAACTTATCGTTATTATAAGGGCTTTCGCCCCTGTCTCTACCAGTCAGGCTCGTCGATCGAGTTGCAGGGGGTGTGGATTCGGTCGACGATTTCTTGAGCGATATCAGTTGAGCAATTCCTTTTTTAAAGCTGCCAACCGGTCGCCCTCTCGGTCTCTTTGGGGTTACAAACGATGAATTGTTAGATGAGGAAGGAGACCCGTCTGGACTATCGCTATGCTGGCGTTGCAAAGTTGAAATATGTTCGTAGCTAGCATACTTGGCCTTTGAAACAAGATATGCGTATTGCTCGAGAGATATTTCTGGATAAACGTAATGGAAGTCGGAAAATGCAACTCGTAATATCTGTCCGTCTTCATCGAGGATTTCGACATAATCATTATAGACTTTGACTACGTCAGTGACATTCTCTTGAGTCGACGAGTGCTCGCCATTACCATTCTGCAGTTTTGACTGCACCACCGACTGCTCTGCATCTCCATTATCCGCTTCTGTCTCTGGCTCCAAGTGACTTTCTCCAGTGGTAAACCTCTCCAAAAATCCAGGAGGAAGATCAATGTCATTCAAAGGAATGCCACCTGACGTATTATAAAGCGAGTTCACGCCTCCCGACTTACCCAAAACTACTGGTGTCCACACGAGATACCTTTCATCGACTTGTAGGTACCCTTTGGCTTCCCATTTTGCTATAAACCCGTCGACCAAGTTCCAATCGATACGCAAGGCATATTTCTTTTTGATTGGATCCTTAACAATTGCCTTGAGCCCCTCGAGAGCGGATATAACATCGTCCTCACTCATTCCGGTTTCACTAGATATATCCTCAAGAGATATGGACTGGTCTGGTTTTCGCTTGCGCAAGCTGTAGCAGACTGTTGTCCTCCAGTAGCTTCTATAAGAAAGGAGCCCCAAATCAGATAGAGGCTTTTCAGGTGTTCCTGTGACTTTCTCTCTCCTAGTTAAGAGATAAGAGAATTGGATTAAAAAGTTGCCAAATCCACGACGTTGATAAATGGGTAACGTCAAGATACAAGAAAGATTATAACCCGATGAGTTGTGTTTTTCCTTGGAGAAGTAGCCTACAAAATGACATCCAGATCGGGTATACTCGGACATGACGTAGAACATGAACGGCTCGACGTCGTAGTAGAGAGTCTTCGATCCTAAAAACAGCTTTGCTAAGAGACAAAGGTTGCGACAATACAATGTTTCCTTCCGACCGTCAACCTCGAATATCGATATATCTCCTTGTCGAAATATCTCGTCTCCCGGTGGGTGTTTCATGGGACATTTGAGTTTATGGCGCCAAAAGACAAACTCAGAATTCATGTATTTTAAACAGAATTCACAGATATAAAGAATATGGCTCTGACTGTACTCCTCGGGATAAGGAGCTGCATACCAAGTTTTGATCTCGTAGTTTCCGAAATGGACCGCCCTTATTTTTGATGCCAACGACATCTTGTCCATATTGACGGGATCTATCATTTCCGGGGGCGGAGGAAATCCATTCGTGGTTCCAGAGTCCAGTGGTTTGAAACTATCAGAACCTCTGAAAGCAACGCTCATTGAACGTTGGCGCTCTCTGTTGCGAGCATCGGCAACTAAAGCCGCCTTTTCGAAAGCCGTTTCAGTCAGACAAGTTGGATAAGTCTCATATGTGTCGGCGTCACGTCCAGACAAAACTCCATAGTATGGAGCATCCAAACCAGATGCCTGCGGTTCAGGGTTATCAATGGCAGGTGCACTAGTGGCTCTACTCTCAATCAAACTGGCGTTCGAAGGAGTCAAGGCAACATTCAATATGAACCGTCCAGACGGTTTTGACCATGTGACTAGAGAGGGTGTTGATATGCTGCTGTCTTGATCATGATGATTCTTTTCGGATACAGGTATCGTCTTATTGGTATCGGTTACGGCTTGAAGCGTGTCATTGTTTGGAACGGCTTCATCATTTCCTTGAGAGCTAATTCCCATAGATTTTTTTCGGAGAAGACGGCCTCCATTAAAACTGTCATTGGGCAATAATGTCTGATTGAATATGTTGAATGCATGAGGATCTCTGGATTTCGCAGGAAGTAGATCGTTAGTCATTCTCCGGGGCCTTCCACGTGAATTCGTGCGTGGCTTATCTATTGCATTTCGTTTTCGAGGTGGTGGAGTAATATCCTCTAAATCACTAACCCTCTCGTTAGTGGCCGAATCTGGCATGTTTTTATTATTAGCCGACTGGTGGAGTGAACTGTCCGGCGATGGACTAAGCTCGCTAAGAAAGCCAGTAACAGAGGCTCGCGTGGACCTCCTTAATGGTGTGGAGCCATTGAAAGAAGAAACGATATCTAAATCGGCAAGCGTAGCGGATTTGGAGTTGTTTTTGCTTCGAGAAGCTCTATTTACCTGTTGAAAACCCGTGTAAGTTATTAGATTTTTTTTAAAAAGAAAAGATAAACGATCACATGTCTTACTTTACCATCCTGACGTCTATTAAGGGGCATGACAAGAATCCACAACGTTCATCTCCAAACTCAACCGAGGTGATTTGAGGTTTGTGTATTGGAGATCCTCACCACGAGGAAGAGTCACACCGCAAGATATGCGACAAAATATCAACGATTTACAAAGGCTGTAAACCAAAGGCAAAATACTAACAGAGATTCAAATATTCCCGCAAAGAAGGATTTGTATATGCAAGCCCACCTTTTTTTATTACAGTGTGAAGGCGCTCGCTATCCCTCTGTGCCCTTGATTGACTAATTGGGGTTACCCGGATTGAGCTTTTTGGTCGATAATTTTCACAGCGGTAATTGTGAGACCAGGGTGCACATATTCAGGCACGGACGTTGGTTGTCCACTGAGATTCACCTCATCACTGGAACTCATAGTGACCTTTTGAAGGTGCTGAAAACCGACAGGCAGTAATTTGACGACACCATGGCTGTTCCGTTTGAGGCATTTTTGCCGTACGCCGTTATTGTTACTGTATGTGTTTTTGCTGTCAAGCTGTGCTGCTCAATTAATAAATCTCTAACTGTATTCGATTTAAAAGCTGTTCGCGATTGGAGGAGGAGCTATGACTGTTACCAGTTTGGCCCGGAACGATTGGAAACCAAAGAGGGGTGTCTTAGATAAGTGGGACAGACAAAGTGAGGGAGATATATGATATCATCGAAACTGTTCTGTTAGATAGATACTAATCATCTAATTACAGTGTTTGAACGAGACTTCAGATTGACTGGCAAGTTCCGAGGTCAGAGCGACGAGCCGATTGCTCCTGAATCTTTCAAGACCAGTTCCTGGTGGAAATTGGCATACCAAAAAGATTTCTAGGTCCTGATGACAGTATATGTCGTAAAGTAATAATATAAACGTGTACGTTTTTTTACAATAGAAAAACGTCCCGAATCATCGATTCCTTTTTTCCATTAAATAAAGATATTTATCATTTACGGGCTTACAGTATAGCTAGCTAGTCTCAGATTGCTCTGTATGCGCCCGGCTTTTGTAGTCATATTTCCGTTGCCAGACTTATTTGTCCCAACCGTGTCAGTTATAAGGATACCGTCAACTCGAGTATTCTATTAGAATATCATTCGTGTATAACAATCATGACCCAAGATAGGAAACGCAGCCGTGTGTCAATAACAGATGACACCCGCAAAGCAATCAGGGACCACTATGCGTCATGCAACCCGAGACCAACCCAGAGAGCTATTATGAAATGGTTTGAGGATAATTTTCACCAGCGACTATCCCAGTCCACAATCTCGGACATCTTATCCCATAAGTTTTCATATCTGGATAACACGACGGGGGGCCCATCTAAGCGACATAGGCGGTCATTACACCCGATCTTGGACCAAGCTCTATACGACTGGTATCAGATTTCTCGAGCACATAATGCTGAAGTCACGGGAGAAATCATGAAGCATACCGCGGTTAAACTGTGGGAAAATCTTCCTGAATACAAGGGAATCCCATGCCCTGAATTAGATGGATGGATAAATAGTTTCAAAAAGAGACATAATATTTTCCTAAGACGGTGGGTATATTCTCATAGAGATGCAAGCCAACCTTTGATGGAGCTACCATCCTCTTCTTCTGGACCTCAACTTGACCCGAGTCTAGGGTCCCTTGCTACCCGACAACAGGGAGACGATCCCAATGTTCAAGGTCTGCAGTCTCCAAAGTCACCTTCACCATCAGTGACTGGGGCAACAAGGGAAACAACAACTCATGTCACTACAAACGATAGGGCAAGCCAGCAGCAACATGTCCCACCACCGTTGTTAGAAGAGTCACCTTCTCCATCAGCAGCTGAATACTCAGAACATCCAATAGCAATTTCCGGCGACCTGACTAATAATAAGTCTCGCTCTGTGAGGCGGTGGATTCAACTTTCAGGGAATGGACAGGTCACTGCAATTGCTAGCGGCGATCAAGAACTTTCAGGAGCTGAACTACCTCCTGCAACTGATTTGGAGTATGGACAGCAGCAACAACAGCAGCAGCAGCAGCAGCACTCATCAGTTCCATCGTCTTCGAATTTCGTTCTACAGCAAAACATTGCAAACGCTGCGCTGCAACTAACCCTCGCCCGCTATTCCAGTGGAGGAGGAGCAAATGGCAACCATAAACCTACAGTAAACGGATCTACGGGTTTGAATACGATTGGGTCTCCTGTAATCAAAACAATGTCTCCAGAAAGTGACATTACGTCTGAGAAGGCTCTTCATGAGCAGCAAATCACTCTTCAGCAAGCTCAGGAGGCGGTCAAGACATTAATACAATTCGAGCAAGAGCATAAGGATTCTGCCGATGGACGTTATCATCAACAGATTAAGGACGCTCTTGGCGTATGTAAAGAATGGCTAGAACAATTAGGAGAGAAACCTGATGAGGGACAGCAGCAGACTGAAAATAGCAGCAGTAAATCTTAGTTTTCAGCAAGCATGGATTTCTTACTCTTATGAAACGAATGGTTTCTCTTTTGGGAAAGTGGGTTTGAAGTTGGGATGGTAATTGTGTTGTTGTACTATACTCTTTTGTTTTTTCAAGGTTTGACAAGTATTGCTTTTTCTTTTTCTTTTTCTAGTGGATAATCATTAAGACATTCAGACTAGGTATTTTTATTCGCACAAATATAATGAAGAAAAAACAACGAAATCCGTGCTTAGAATATCTTAACCGGAGCAAACTCGCTTGTCCCCACATGTTAAACGGCTCGGATACATTGGCCGGACCTTCTCCTTAGCACCAATCTTTGGATCCATAATACCAAACGCTGGGGTTTAGCCCAATTAGGAAAGGCTCGCAGAACCAGTGGGTGGGGGAAGATAGTGTCCCAAGGGACCGGAAAAATTCAGGCTAATCTATTAAAGGAGAATTGTTGGGCCTGGAAAAAGAAATTCATTGGGTCATTTGGAGTAAAAAAAACAAACCTGTCAGAAAATTTACCACCATTCAGCAATTAATTTCTCGTTCCGTGTCAACATTTGCTAAGTCAAGTGTTGTTCACTTATCATCCCGGCGTCTTTTACACTCGAGCTCGTCAACTCTTATGCCCACTACAATCCGTCCTAAGAAGATTGAACCGTTTTTCCGGTTTGGCAACAATGCCGACCTGAATACGTTACTCGAGCGCAACAAGGAGTGGTCAGCTGAAACCCAAAAAAAGTTCCCCGATCTGTTTGAGGTGAATGGGTCAGGACAGTGGCCGCGCATTTTCTGGATTGGATGTTCAGATTCGCGGGCAGGAGAGGCTTGTCTCGACTTGCTTCCCGGAGAGGCGTTTGTCCATCGCAATATTGCAAATCTGCTCCCTTACAATGACTTTGCTTCCCTTTCTGCCTTGCAATTCTCAGTCGAGGTGCTTAAGGTAGATTACATCCTTGTGTGCGGCCATACATGCTGTGGAGGGTGTCAGAACGCCCTTTCCAAGAAGAGTCTTGGATTGATGGATAACTGGCTCAAGAATCTTCGTGACGTTAAAAGTCGGCACCGAGACGAGATTGAATCCTTGCCCGAGCTTCCTGACAAGGTCAACAAATTGGCTGAGTTGAATGTCATTCAACAGGTCCACAATGTACGCAGACACCGCATTGTCAAGGACGTGCTCAAGGTTCGGGACATCAAGATCTACGGACTCATGTATGATGTCAGTACTGGTTTGCTCCGGGAGGTTGATATTCCCTTTGATCACCACGAGGATGATTACCATGTTGAAGAGAATAGTGAGGATGACCACTAAGAATATTACTACTTTAAGAAGTGTTTCATTTTAGACTGTTTGAGGATCATTACGACGACGATGATGATGATATTCTTTTTTTGCACTTTTAGAATTTATATTTGAAATCAAGATTATTATCATTAATAGAGGGAAGGGGTGTTGTGTGGATCTGAGTTGGTGTCATCATTATGATAGAATGTGCAGATGTACTAGAAAAACTGATGGCATGGAACTTTTTTTTCATGAGGATTAGTTGGTGATGATAATTTGAAATTTTTTACACTGAAAATTTACAGCTATTGTACACAGAACCCCCAGGATTAGGTCAGGTTCATGAGAAATACATTGTTTTCTTAAACAACTTCTAATCAGTAAACTTATAGCTACCCGAACCCAAGGTAATACTACCTCCTCGGTAAGAGCCCTTTTTCATTTTATTTTTCCCCTTTGTGAAATCTTTACCCCGGACAACTGACAGCTTTTCATTGGCCATTTCTCCCCAATTTCCAGCTGCCCCCTTGTAGGAATTGTCCATAAGCGCCTGGTCTTGAAAGGCAATTTTACTCCTATCTATGCGGCTAAAATGTTGACGCTGACCATTCTTGGCCTTTTTATTGTCGCTGCCATTGGCATCTTCGGTAGTTTCCCGTGATGATGAGGATGGTGTCGCTTGCTCTTTCTCTTCTAAGTGACTTCGCTTCCGTTTGTTGCTTCCCGCCGCCGGTGTGTGCGTCGTCTGCACTTTTGGGGATGCTGCTTGTTTCTTGGTTTTGATCTCCGTCTTCTTTTCTACTTTCGTCTTAGGTTTAGACGATTCGTCTTCTGATTCTGAAGAAGAAGAGTCGGAAGAGGATGAATCTGAAGTAGACTCTGAAGATGAAGATGAATCAGAAGATGAATCGGACGAAGAAGATCCATTGTCTGAGTCACTGGCTGATGTAGCAGTCGTGTCTGAATCTTCGCTAGATGACGATTCAGAAGACGATGAGTATGTTTCTGCAGTCTTCTTGCTTGGCTCTGCTGCTTTTTTGCGTGTCTGCTCAGTTCCCGTCGATTTACTCGTGTGTTTGGTAGCAGCCTTGGATTCGACCGGCTCCGAGCCGGAAGACGAAGACGAACTATCTTGAGACGAGCTATCATCTGAAGTTGAATCTGAATCTGACTCTGAGTCCGAGCTTGAATCTGAATCTGAATCCGAATCTGACTCTGAGTCCGAGCTTGAATCTGAATCTGAATCCGAATCGGACTCTGAACTTGATTCCGAATCCGTTATGTCTCCGTAGGCATCTTTTAAGGATTTGCCCTGCTTAGATAACCAATATACTGCCTCCAAAATAACCATTTCTCCATTTGAGCCGAAAGATTCGTCGACAAGGCCTCTCTTTTCAGCATCTTTCCTGAGAGATTTGGCAGCCTTTGAAAAAGAGTTTCGATCCAAGAAAGATAACACCAGAGGGATCAGTTCTTTTACTACCGTAACAGGAGGAACATTACTGTTATCAGGCCCGTTTTCTGGTGCCATTTATCCACTTCAAATTTGTGATATACCACAGGCAATTATATTCCTTCAAAGGCAGAGAAAGATAGATACGATCAACCCGAAAAAAAAAAAAAAAAATCCCATTGGGAGGATAATCGAAAAAAAGAAATCTTTAACTTAATTTTTGAGGTCGCACATTTAACTTATAGCAAAAACACGTCCGAGCTATTCTTTGCCCGAAAAGTCGACGCTTGATCTCTGCTCATATGACGGGAACTAAGCTAATGACGGTTCTTTCAGTCACTGTTTAGATTATTCTCCAATGGATTTTACAGATCTTTGCCAGCCTTTCAACTATTAGCCTGGAGAGAAGTGCCATAACTTCGCGTTGAGTAGCTGACGCAAGGAGCTGCTTGTGTGCAGAATTCGTAAAATGACCTGCAGCTATAGTCATCACTCAACTTGCAGTAGGAATAGTTGAGATCAGACAAACAAAAACGCATGCCTATCTTGTGCAATATGCGTTCAGGTAGAGTATTTGTGATTATATTGAGAAGCTGATCGATGTGTGCGCGACTCCACAGAAGAGATCCTCGAGAGGATATCAAAGTTCTGCAGATTATCCATATCCATTGAATTCTATCGGGGATGAAGGCAAGGGTGTTTCTTGCTATGTCATCAGTGTATCTCTGAAAGTTTGTTGCACATAGTTGAAATATCTCAGAGAATTCCTAGAATCCCCAAGACCATTACACTCTTCTGTGATTTAAAGTCAATTATTATTTAATGGGCAAACTAAGTACAATACAGACATCACGTAGAAAGTCAAATCAGCCAAACTCGTCGAGGTGAAAGTAAACATCAATTTCGGGTTGTCAGGAACAACGGGAACCGGTTTCTAGCCGCACGATCCTCGTTGAAATACACTACAACATCCACAGTACTGGGGTGCTACTAAGCTGGCCTGGACAGTTGTGAGAACAGCAAGAAAATATGCAAACATTCTCTTCACAGCTCTCACATAAGAATTAGAATCTCTCTCCCCCTGTTTTGAAGAGAAATGCTGTCATCTCTAGCACACAAGAAATCAAACTCAGGGACCCATTCGCGCAACGTGAGCGGAGCAAGTAGTACAGGTGTTAATCTAGCCCAGCAATATGAGGAGGACAAGAACAGGATTGTTCAGTCATGTTTTCTTAAAAAGGATGTCATCACTGGCAAACGTGAGTTGAACTTATCATGCCCCATAGCGATTAATCTACTCATATTCTAACCCTTCAATCATAGCGGTCGAGAACTACATTACTCACGTTCGCATATTTGAGGAACACTATCCCCCAAATGGCAAGGTTTCATACAATAAGGAGCGACTGATAATTGCTGCTGGTGAGTGGAGTTGGAACTTTTCTTTTTTATTGCCGTTGAAAATTAACATCTGGACCAGTCCGAGTCAATGGAGATGTCGTCATTCACAAGGCTCGTCAAAATTCCGATGGTCTTGTTCAAATTGGAAAGACTTGGGGACTTCGAGAACTGTCTAAAGTGGCCAGAGATACTACAACGGAAGCAGGATTCATTGTGGTTCTTGGAAAACCTTACTATTGGATGCCAAACACAGCTCGGGAGCGTCAGGCCTTTATCCAGAGCTTGTTGAGGATATATAGTCAGTTTACTCAGGGCAAGTTACCCATTGTGGAGGGATTCGACTCTACTGTGATGCCCATAACTGCTTCAAATACCCCTACCTCTCCTTCAGCTCCACAGTTTCCGTCCCCGCAAAAGCCTTCATCTTCCTCCTCGATGAAATCCCAGGAAACAACAACATCATCCCAAAATCAAAAAGCCCAACATAAAAAGCATCCTTCCTTATCCCGGCTGAATATTGGCGCGATAACAAGAGGTCACGACGGATCAAAATCTCCTTCAACTCCAAAATCGCCTCTTGCTCATTCTAGAAGTGCTTCGCGATCATCGATAGATGGCAACACCAAAGCAACTGGTTCTGGAGTTGCCAGCGCTGTTTCAAAAATGGTAAAATCTGCCTCCCCAAAATCTCCAAGCCGTGGGGCAACATTGGCAGAAGCTCCTGCAAATGTTCCACCGCCACAACAACAGTCGCAGCTGTCCTATCCTCCTCCACCGCCCATTGAACACGATGATTTAAGGGCTCCGCCGAGTGCTTATTCGTCCCCACAAACTCAATCAGTCCCTGTCTCTAATCAGCCTATCCAACATGCGCCATCAGGTAAAGAAAAGTATCCTACCAGTCCAGCGCCTGACCAGGAAAAATATTCAAATGTCTCTGCAAATGTTAGTCGACCGATACAGGGCTCTCCACTCAGACAACAGGCTCCAGTTCTTACGGGAGCTTTGCCATCATCAGATACTCAGCGACAGCGCTCACCCCTTGCAACTGGAGAGCAACAACGCCTCGGGGAACCCATTGCCCTGAAATCATCTCATTCATACCAGAAACCTGTCCCGAGCAGGTCGCCCGAACGCGAACCTCCATCCGTTTACAATACCCCTTATAGTGAACCACCGTCACCTCCAAAACCCGTGAAAAATGTATCAGCAGTACCACAAGATACCATTTCTTCGAGTGCAGCAAATAAAGTTCATAATGAAAACAATCGGGGCCTTTCAGACATAATAGGTGTCAACCCGCAACCACATACTACCCCTTCGAGTGCACAAAATGCTAGAAGAGGGTCACAGCCCAAAAACGGGCAGGCCATGACCCCTACTCTTCAAAGCAATGATCACTATCAAAAGCAGGGACAATTACCTGGAGCATTTCCAAGTGGGTATCCTACAAGTCCTCAATCATCAGCAGGAATGAATGCATCCCCTCCAAAGAGACAAGAACAAGTTTCGACCAAAATGCCGCATCCATCTACGTCGGGCGTATCACAGCAAAACGAGACTGAAAAATCGTCTCAAGAAATGTCGAGACAGAATGGCCATAACTATGACCAGGCCAATCCTATGGCGAACAAGGCAGAATCCGACTCACGAACCAACGCTACAGAATATCGCAATCCGAAACGATTCTCTGCAGTCCCCTCTGTGAATCGACTGTCAGCGCTGTCATCCAGACCCTCGATATTGAGGAAGGGGCCTGGCGCTTCACGCCATAATCGAAATGAATCCAACATGTCGCAAATGTCATATGCTTCCGCTATTGAAGAGACGTTGGAGGAATTTCGGTGGAACGATAATGATAATGCTGAAACTATTGAGAAGCAGATTGTTGAAGACCTTGGCTTACTGGAAGCAGCCAATATTCATGCTATTGTTGAAGGAGACGAACGAGTGCAAGCCTTGGATAGTTTGTTGGAAAGTGCAATTTCGGAATGCGACCGTTTAAGTGCCTCGTTGGCTGTTTATGAAGCAGAACTTGATACTGTGAGTGAGGACATCAACTTTATTGAGAATCAAAGTCAGGGACTGCAAGTACAGACCGCCAACCAAAAAGTCTTGTGGGCAGACGTTCATGATCTTTTAGACGTCGTCTCTGTGCCACAGCAAGTTAGTCAATCAATTGAACGAGGCAAACTTGAGACACAGTCGGATGTACTAGCCTTACAAAGCTCCTTGTTGGTATTGTACAGAGCTCTTCGAGCAATATCACCGACAATGAATAGTGGAGTAACAGAAAATAAGCTTTATGCCATGCGGGCTTTACAAGAGAAACGTGGAGCTTACGAGTCTCTGGCCTTTGATTTCAGTCATCGATTCAAGATGTTTTACATTTATAAAGTCGACGCAAGCATCCAGCGGGCCACTAAACAGGGTTCTGTTCAAATCATTGATCAACAACCCCATGCACAAGGTCTGGACTTGAGTGATGTCGAATATTTATCTGGCATTCTCCTTTTCATTCGTGATATTGGATCAGCAGAATATGCAGACATATTAGTACACTTCTCTAAGAGTGCTTCCAAATACTACAGTCCATGTTTTCAAGATCTTTTTGCGCGATGGCGAACGATTACCAAGGAAGGTGATCCTGAAATTAGGCAAGGATTTGCTATCAAAGAAGAACAAAACGAGACGATAGTGAAGTCGGTGCGATCTTTGACAGTCAAACGCTCTGCAACACTAGCGAGATTTAAAGATCAAGCAAACAAAGAAAAGAGACAGCAGTCTGGTGAAAAGACCAAGAAAGTGAATGCGGATGTAGCAGCAGCCCAAATTTTGGACAATCTCGAGCAAGTCTTGGCCAAACAGGAGGAATTTCTTATTTCTTGCCTTCACATGTCATCATATGCTGCTAATGACTATGAAGAATATATTGAACATTTGAAACAACGGTCTAAACGAACCAAGGCTAACGGAGCGTCTCCTCGTCTTCGCGGAGTGGACCCTGATCGAGATAAGGCCAAAGAGGTACTCAATCTCATGACCGAAATACTGGGGTCAGCTCAAGATGGTTTACTGGAATATTACAATTGGGTAACAGAATCTGATCCCATGAGCACAGTTGGAATTATATATGAAACTGATGTGAGAATCGCAAAATACGAATACACAAATCTTGATCTATTGGTCCAGATTCTGAGAAAGACACGAGACCGTCTGAGTATAAAATGGGAGAAATTTCTGAAAACTCAGCTCCAGTCAATTGAACAATCTTCATTAACAAGTAAAAAGAGGACAGGAGTAGTCTCATTTGTTCGCATCTTCCCAGTGTTTTGCAACCGTCTCTCGGAGCAAGTCAGAGGTATAGAGCACGATGAGACTGGACGCGATGTACGGAACTTGGTTGCTAATTCTTTGGAGCAACTCGGATCAGCTATCTTCTCGACTCTCAAGAGCGTTGCTAAAGAAGCTCCCGAAGGGTTGATTGATCCATCTGAAGATAAGGAACAGCTCAATTATCATGTGACTATGATTCAGAATATGAATTACTTGAAGGAAGAGCTCAAGTCCGGCAGCAATCCAATTTTGGTTTCAATGGACCAAAGAGTCATGGATACATTTAAAAGCGAATTGACAAAGTACATTGACCTTGTTGTTCGAAGGCCGCTGAGAAAACTAGTTGACTTTGTTGACGGAGTCGAAAGCTTGACTGAAGCGGCACCAAACGAAGACCCGTCAATTCGTCCTAGTTACTCCAAGTCGACCATCAGAAAAATCCTGGTTGCATACGATGCTAAAGAAATAAAACGTGGGATCGATGCATTACATAAACGGGTTGAGAAGCATTTCTTGGACAATGAAGATCCATCATCAAGTGCTCTTTACCAGAAAGTTTGGCGAGCAATTCAGGCAGAATATATGCGACTAATCAACCGTCTTAGCCGTATATTGACTGTCTACTATCATGAATCGGGCATAAATATTGATTTTAATCGCGATACAGTGACTTCGGCTTTCGCCAAGCGAATGCAGCCGACATGATGTCTGTTTGATCTTGATATTCCGTTTGATTTTGGATATGCAGTTTTACTTTTCTCTTTTGTGATTAGAATGCTTTGATTTCTTTTTTGCGTGTTGAGTGATGTTTATTATATCTTTCATGTATACTTTCTGGCGAATACTTGAGAACTAAACAAGAACAGTAATGACCATCGAAAAACTGCTTATACAGGATATATATACGTGGGTACAGCAGCCAAGGTAAACAATATCTAATCCCACCATTCGACGATTCCCATTCCGTCTGTTTGGCAAGAGCCCTAAAATTAAATGTTTCGTTAACCGAGTGACGAGTGAAGGAGTAAAGAATAAATCTAACTTACTATTATTGAGTAAGATGGATGTGAAGGCTGATTTGCGTCTGAGTCGGGATTCTGTGGACCCTTTGGAGACTGATCAGTGAAGATCTCTTGCTCCACCCGAAACCGAATAGTCTCATTTGCATCAAGGTAAAGATCTGATTCGTTGCGCCAGACCCATGCTTGTTCTTGTGGGATACTGATACTCTAGTTAGAAACCTTAACATGCAAGACTGAGGTGAACTAACTCACAAGACACAATTCTCAAACACAAGATGTTTCGGGATCAAAATATCGTCAAAAAATGCTAGTCGTACTTTTACTCCGGTAAAAATGTTAGTATAATGTGAAAATTCATGAAAGACTTATCCCGCCCTGTACCTTTGATTCCCTCTTCCGTGCAGGAAGATATAGTACCCGTGAGAACTTCCCCGACAAAAGGACGAAATACAATCATACGGAACTCTGTCTGGACGTAAATGGCGCCATCCCCGGGCTTGATCAGCCCATCTTGCAGAGATTTGACATCGTAGAGGCATATACAAAGTCCTACATCGAGTACTACTCTGTTTGCATAGCGACCATTAATTTCATCCTCGACAGCTTCTGCGACCGGTTTACCAAACGTATCAGCAGGAAGCCGAATCAGGTCGCTAAACCTCGTCAGTACAAACATATTATTCTGTCATCCGTATACACATGTAGCACATAAATATCTATTTATATATGTAAAGCTCTCCTTCTTCTTATAGCCCGGCCGGCCTATATACTTGCAATGTTCGAAAACTTTAATTTTTTTCTTCCCTCTTTCCTCCCAGATGCGGCTCATGTCATCGATGCCCGTACTCAGTTGAACGCTGAGTAGTGGTAATCGCTATCCCAGAGCAACAGCCAATGGCAATTTACCCAAACTGACGGGCGTAATACAACGACACAAACCCACTGGGTGGAGGAGTTTGTACATCCCATTCCCCTTCTTTTCTCTTCTTCTCTCCACAACTACAAAAGACAAGAAACATCATGCTAGCTTATCGGGCTGCACGGCTGTCACGTAGTGGACGAGTTGAGCTACCAGCCCTTAGAAAGCTGGCAAACTCTCGAAATCTTGCCAGTGTTCACGATGCTCCCCCAGAAAGGCACCATGGTGGGTTATCTGACAAGGACCGGATCTTTCAAAATCTTTACGACGGCTATGGCCGAGATCTAAAGAATGCCAAGCGGATGGGAGACTGGTATAAAACCAAAGAGATTATTCTTAAAGGTTCAGACTGGATCATCAATGAAATGAAAAAATCGGGTCTCCGGGGACGGGGAGGTGCAGGATTCCCATCTGGACTCAAGTGGAGTTTTATGAATCCTCCAGGATGGGAAAAGAATGTCGGCCCTCGGTACGTTATTATTAATGCTGATGAAGGAGAGCCAGGAACGTGTAAAGACCGAGAGATTTTAAGAAAAGACCCCCATAAATTGGTTGAGGGGTGTCTATTATCAGGCCGAGCTATGAATGCTACTGCCGCTTACATCTACATTCGTGGCGAGTTCTATAATGAAGCTATTGCCATGCAAACTGCTATTAATGAAGCATATAAAGACGGGCTCATTGGCAAAAATGCTTGTGGTTCGGGCTACGATTTCGACGTCTACGTTCATAGAGGAATGGGAGCATATATCTGTGGTGAAGAAACTAGTTTAGTTGAATCACTTGAGGGCAAACAAGGAAAACCTCGCCTAAAGCCACCATTCCCTGCTGGGGTCGGTCTATATGGTAGACCTTCTACAGTAACAAATGTGGAAACAATTGCGGTTGCTCCCACAATTCTTCGTAGAGGTGCAGACTGGTTCAACTCATTTGGTCGGGAGCGAAATGCTGGTACAAAACTGTTTTGTATAAGTGGACACGTCAATCACCCTTGCACAGTTGAAGAAGAAATGTCGATACCCTTGAAAGAGCTCCTAGAGCGACACTGCGGCGGAGTCCGTGGCGGATGGGATAACCTTTTGGGTGTCATCCCTGGGGGATGTTCTGTTCCTATCTTGCCAAAGAAGGTTTGTGATGACGTGCTTATGGATTACGATGCCTTAAAAGATCAAGGCTCTGGTCTTGGAACAGCGGCTGTTATAGTTATGGATAAGTCTACTGATATTGTGCGTGCTATTCAACGGTTTTCTGTGTTTTATTCACACGAAAGCTGTGGCCAATGCACCCCATGTCGGGAAGGTACTACTTGGTTGTCCAAGATAATGGATCGTATACTTGCTGGCCAGGCTCTACCACGAGAGATTGATCAACTCTATGAGCTTACCAAAGAGATTGAAGGTCACACTATATGTGGGTTGGGAGATGCGTCTGCATGGCCCATTCAAGGCATGCTTCGCCATTTCCGACCAGAGGTGGAAGCTAAACTCAAGAAGTTTGCTGAAAATGTTGGCAGCGTAAGTGTTGGTGGATGGACCAAAGACTCGGTGATCAAGGATGGAAAGGTCGTTGGAGTTGGCCCCCCTCCAAATTATGTTCATTAATCTAGGCATACATATAATACAAAGGAAATTGTTTTTAAGTCATTGTTTTTTAAAATTTCACATTTGTAAGAATTTTTTGGTTTAGTTTTAATATTTTTTCTTCTTATTCATGGAGTGCTATGTACATAAGCTATACAAAGGTGGAATTGTACAACCGAGATAAAAAAAAAAAAAATTTAAAAAAAATTCAATAACAAATAGTAGAACATTTTCAGGCTTGCTGATTTTCCATCATAATTTGGGCAGCGAGGTCACTTTGGCTAGGAGGGGCAGCGGCAGCTTCGAGTCCGCAGGCGCGAAGGATGGAGAATTGGAGATATCCAACCCCTTGAGCACCTTTTGCGCCACCTGCCGTAGCCATGACTTCATCGAGAGCTATACGAGCCTGAGGATTTTGAATAATGTTATTGTTGTTGTTGTCAGATGATAGATCAAGCTCACTAGTTAAAAAGGTTCGAGCTCGGTTGAATATTTTTGTAAAGTCACGCTTATTTGTGTATCGATCAGACTTGGTTAAAACGATTTGAAATGGGACGCCTAGTTGTTTGAAGTGCCTGACTAACCGAGTATCGAGCTCTTTGGGGCCATGGAAACTATTTATAAGAAGGTAGACTCTTTTTAGACTACATTGATTAGCGCAATGTCCTTTTGAAACCCCGCCCCCTCAATAAACATACTTTTTCCTCGCTTCGAGATAATTTAATATTTCGACTCCCTGATCAACAGTTGAAGCAGCTCCGTATCCCGGCATATCCACCAAGCTGATTTTCTCTCCACCGTTGAGGGGACCAACAGTGAAAACAGACATGACCTTTGTCTTGCCTGGGCGTTTACTAGAGTGAACGATAGGAGATCCTGGACCTCTGCCTCTCATAACAGCATCCAGCAGAGTTGATTTCTGCATTCGAGTTAGTTTGACCAAAGGAATCAATCAATCAACACTAAATCAACACCTACTCCAACATTACTTCGTCCAACAAAGGCAACTTCGGGCAACTCGGACTGGGGCATTTCCGAGAATTCGGGATACGACCCCTTGAGGTTTTTCGGCTGTAACCAAAAGAACTCTTGAGCTCTTGAAATCTCCTCCCCGTCAGCGTCGGGTAGCCCATTCACTACTGATCTTAACCGTTGAGTATTGGTACGCCCCGCAGTCTTATCTTTACTGCGAATAAGACGTATCACATCCCGCGTCATTCCAGGATATGTCCTTGTAGCCGCCTTCATTTCTTTATCTCTCTTAATGCCATCATCTAAAAAGAACTTTCCCCGGTTAAATCTTTTGGACCGGTTGGGAATTAGCGCGCCGCACTAAAATCTTTATCCTCATCTCATCTCATCGACGGTAAGACACCATTTTTCGGAAACCTTAAAACTTCAACACACTTGTTTTGAAAAATTAAAACATTTACTGGACAGTCCAAATCTGTAGTAGCCTACATACCCTTCATAATTACTATTTACGTTCTTTTTCTACTGACTCGCCCAACGTAATTATCTGTTATCTTTTAAAGCTGATTGTGCTGATGCTTTGTGGTAACCAGAGTCAATTGCGAGTGTATTGTATTGTGATTTTCTGTGGCCGCCATCAGAAGTACGTTTCCCAGCACCAGTTGATGCAATGATCTACGACACCGGAGATCGAGCAAACAGTTCCTCTGCAAAGTAGTTGCTACGCTTCCCTAAACTACCCGCGGACATCATTCTACATGACTGACTGTTGTACTTTTAACTATATATCGAAAGTAAGGTAGAGGACTCAACAAGAGTTTCAATTTAGCCAGAAGTGGAGAGTCTTTTTCGATATATACAGAGGGGACAGTGCTTTAGATACAGCAAGTAGTATGTACTCTAGTTTGATATTCATACGTACAAATATAAGCTAACGATTGTCATGCACAGGATTTAACCGCTTCAAGTTCTAGCCTAAAATAGTGATAAAAGCAATAGGGTAGGTGTATTCAAAGTTTACTGTGCGTGATCTGAGCAGTATACAGCCCTTTTTAGTACCAGTCGGCGAAATTATGGTATTTGTTATAGTTTCGTCTCGCACAACTTGAATTCCCATCATCGTCAAACACTGCCTGCCTTTTGAGTAATTATTTTGTATATTAAGACTCATTATAAAAATTAAAGTGATTTTAGGTATGTTATCTAATCACCACGTCAATAGCGATTCAATATATGGTGTATAGTAAGAATCTTATTAAATGGTCATTATTAAGCAGTTACAACAAAGCAGATATGGTGCTTATCACTTGGATAAAGAACCTGCTCAGAGTGAGCCAGTGTCACCCAGAGTAGATAATAATTCAAAAGGTATCAAGAGCAAAAGAAAAAAAAAGGGTAGTCATTACTCCTCAAAATGGTTATTTTCTGGCTCAAAATATTGCCTCATTATTCGCGATTGCAACCTCTTATTGGTAATGACATGGTACTGCCGAGCATTTCCTGGCCAGTCATCGCTCACGTTTTTTGTTTGCAAAGAGAATTTGGAAAATGAAGCCAACCTTGATGATTTGGGCTTGACAATCTCTTTTTTCACTAGACTAGCCATGATACAAGTTGCCATCTCGGCATCACAACCTAACAAGGACGTTTAATTAAAAATGAAACCAGTTAGATATAAAATGAATAATCTTACCGAGGCGTTCTGCAAACTCGTGTTTTGAGTGCGGGCAGCCTTCGTCCTGAACAGACATGAATGCCCTCCTGAATAAAGCTAATTTTTTTAATTTATCCCCATTGAAATGAAACCCGCTACAGGTCATACATTTGTAGTCGTCTTTGATTTTTGGGTCTTGATCTCCTCGAAATCCGTAGCAATAAAGATGGACCCAATTGCCACATTTCCCACATTGAATCATAGACGCACCGAAATCATCTTGGGCCGACTGGCAGATACAGTTCACGATACCCGACGTAGTACTAGGTTCAGGTGATTTATTGTGGGGGTGGAATGAATCGGGAAGTGTGTTGGGCACATAGGATGAAATTTGGGTATCTGAAATAACCGAATGTTGGGAATTTCTCTCCTGGAGCCAAGTTAGGTTTGCCATTGACTTATTGATTTAGACATGTACATACCAGAGCTCGTGCAAGACTGGACAGTGACTGATCAGGTGTTGCTAGATTCTGCTGAGAATCAGGCACGTTTATGAATTTATCGTGCTCTTTATTTGACGACGATTGTGAGACATGCAACTCATCTAAGCAGTCAAGCTTGGTCCGGCTATAAGACCTTTGCGGGGTCAGAGGCTCTTGACTTTCTGTGAGGGTAAGGACTTTTAGAGACACTCTATCAGAGAAAAAGACGAGTCAGAGAGTTTTGATTAATATGTCAGCATGACAAAAGAGAGATAAATGCTGTAGCGTACGAGTAATAACCACAATCGACGTGTCCGGGGGATATACGAGATATCGAGTGAGAATTGTTGTTGAGAGAAAAGTAGATTTTATCAATTTCGTTGTCGAGCTGAATATCGCGAAATCCATGAGGCTGATAGTCGGGAGGGCACAAATCACTATAGACAAGCCGCATAGTGAGTTGTTTATCCTGAGGCAAAGAGGGTAGATCTTGGGTAATGATAATGAACTTTTTCATGAGTTTGTGAATGGATTTGCGGCATTCGGTTTTGTTTATGCCCATATTGACCACATTTCCCCGGTTATCATGCATTTGGAAAATGGGTTCACCATCAGATGATGGGTATGATACATTGAAGCAATAGCATTCACACACACTTGAGGCAGCGCCATCGGACTCTTTTGTGAGGATTGCAAGGACAACTGATTGGAGATATCTTTTACGTAACGCATCGAGAGCCCCATGCTCCTTTGAGACCACAGTAGTTAGACAAGAAACAATTTTTCAAATTGTAGTACCCCCCCACTCACAAGCCAATCAAGAAAAATATCTGCCTCTTGAGTACAACCTCTTTTGACCCGTTTCAATCTGACATAATCCTTACGAGGTTTGCCATAATCTCTGGGGGTGGTGGAATTTGTCAAAGCAAACACAGCGTCATCGAAATTATCATCGTCGAATAGTCCCCTAATTGAAATTATCAATTTAGTAGAGTAAGTTTCTGTTAAAAGATATAAGACTATTTATTTCATCGGGAGAGGGAAATGATTGACGTCCGGACCTACCGGAGATAAGCCAGGCAACCAAAGGAACCAGTTATCAGGGTGGACACGAGATCCAGTGATTCACATTGATTTACAATTGGTGACGCGTCTGTCATCTGCGCCATAAAAGAAAAGAGAAATTGGAAAATATAAAGAGAGGAACCAAAAAAAAAAAAATATAAAAATATAAATAAAAATGCTTGGATCAGGTTGGTTTGGTAAAAAGAAGAAGGAGGATAGCAGCAGCCAAAAACACGAGCATCACCACCATCATCACAACAAGAAGCGACCAAGTGATAATGAAGAAGACAGTCCACCACTTCCAGCTCCTGAAGAGATCTTTCCCTTATCCACATGCCCGAGCTCGTGCGATTCATGCAGCTCCAAGTTCCCTTCCAGTATAAAGATTGATTCTGAAACTCCTTTGTGGGGCTCAACCAAGCCGTGGGCAGCTCAGTTCCTTATCGGCACAGGAAAGAATGACTGGATTCATTCAATAGAAGAAGATCTTCACTCTGTGGCCAACGGGTTATCGCATGCTCATTTAGAAGGAGTGGCTGGCGGAGTAAGTATTTTACTCTATTGAATTTTCCATCTACACATGGTTACAACTAACATAATATAATACAGAGAGTTATGATATCCAACTCATCACTATTCCCCCCAAATGAGTTTTTCCTGTCATCAGCAGCAGAGAAACCGACAGATATGATTGTTTTGCCCCATTTTGTCCAGGCAAATGATGTTGTGCGGTCCAACTGTGGGGCTGTGGCTGAAGCGATTTTGACAGCTCAGCCTCATGCGCTTCCAAAGGAGGTTGATGGAGCAAAGATCCGACCATGTCCGCACGATTACATCATTCTGTTATGTTCCCACAAGACAAGAGATCGGCGTTGTGGAATCACCGCCCCTATTTTAAAGAAAGAGGTGGGTGATGGTGATGGTTTTTCCTCCTTTGGCCCCGAGCTAACTCATTCCATCTAGTTTGAGATTCATCTAAGAGATGTGGGTTTACTGCGTGATGCCACCGACACCAGATCAGGAGGGGCAGTTGTGTACTATATTTCTCATGTCGGAGGCCACAAGGTATGGTGTTTTTTTTTTTTCTTCTGTGCTTATATACTAAATGGTATACTGACCACACTTAGTTTGCCGGAAATGTCATCATTTATAGAAGGAAATCCGGAGAGGCCATTTGGTTTGGAAGAATCACACCTTCTCATGTCGAACCCATAGTCCAAGAAACAATTTTACATGGAAGAGTATGGCCCGAATTATTAAGAGCAGGGTTTAAAACTCATGAAATGGACTGGTAAATAGATTTTCTTATTATTTATTAGATATTTATTCAATATTTATTTCACAACATTATTTTCTTGTTCATTATGTAATATCCGACAAATTTCACATTCACGTTGCAACTTAAACCCGATCACCACCACTACTGCCCCATCAACCCACCAGTACTCAGTACAACACACTCCAGCTGGGAAATAGCACATGGCCAATAGCAGCCGCCCTCCTGTCAATGGTAATAATAAGCGTCCAGCTAATGACAGTGACGGCGGAATAATAACAACATCAACCGCAACTACTCTAGGCTACCCTTCATCTACCCCCGATGACATACATCAAGTGGTAGCCAAAATCCAAAATGATTCGAGAAATTGGCTTGAAAGGGATCGAAAACGTTAGTATTGTATTGTGTGTGTGGTTGTCCTTTTTGTTCTCTTCACTAACCCAACAACTCTTCAAAAGGGCTTGCCTTGGAGATCTTCACATGTTTAAACCTGTCAACTCAAAGTCTCGACGACATATCGGCAAAAATATACCCCCTTGTTCACCGAGATTTTTCCAAAATATTGCCCCCCGAGCTTGCCGTCTCTATTTTCTCCTTTTTGCCATATGATTCTTTGGCAAGGGCCAGTCGAGTTTGTAAACTTTGGTGCGATATAATAACAAACACCCATCTCTGGCAACTTGCATACTTGCAGCAAGGATGGAGCATTCGACAAGAGAGGGTTGACCAGTTTGAACAGGTCCAGAGCCTTGAATTGCGAAATGCTCGCCATGTTGCCGCAAAGACTTTTGGCTCCCCAGTGGTCAAGGATAAGAGTGCGCTTCTTTTGCCTGATATGACCGCCAGTCCATTCTACTTCTCTGCTGCTCTATATAATAAAATGTCCACCGTCCCAGGTAATATGCCCCCAAGGCTTGATTGGCGGTACCTTTTTGCCAAACGCTACGAACTTGAACGAAATTGGAATCGGCAAAAGTTCTTCTCCTACATCATTCCATCCTCAAATCAGTCGGGCACTGCTCATACCGATTGTATATATTCGATTCAATTCGATCGACGGTACATTGTATCAGGGTCTAAGGATCATACTGTCAAAGTATGGGATATCGAGTATCGCAACTGTATTCGCACATTACGAGGCCATACTGCTTCTGTCCTGTGCATCCAATTCGATGCCGACAAAGATACCATCGTTTCCGGTTCAACCGATAAGACTATCAAGATATGGAACTTCTCCACCGGCCAGCTCCTTGCAACCCTCCAAGGTCATCGTGATTCGGTCCTCAGTGTAAAGTTTAATGATGATTTCATTGTTTCCAGTTCAAAAGATGACGCTGTGGTAGTATGGAATCGTCATCACCCGTACAATTTTCTTCGCAAGCTTGAAGGTCATACCTCGGCAGTAAATGCTGTCCAACTCTTAGATGACAAGATTGTCTCAGTATCGGGGGATAAGACGGTGAGGTTATGGAATGCCCGTACTGGACAATGTTTGCTGGCATATGTGGCTCATACTAGGGGCATAGCCTGCGTTCAATACGATGGGCGGATGATTATAACTGGATCTTCTGATAAATCGGTGAAATTCTACGATACACTCACAAACGAAATCACAGACTCAATACCCAACGCCCATTTTCATATCGTCCGAACCCTCCAAGCACATAAGGAGCGACTTATTACTGGGTCTTACGATGAATCAATCAAGATATGGAGAAAACGACCGATAAAGACCCGCAGAGACATTGCCAAAAAGCCCTCTACCGGTCCTGCAACCGCGACCATACCTCCTTCTTCTGTTTCTCTTCCACCTGCTGGAACATCTAGCGCATCCAGTAGTAGTCACGGCTCTGTTTCAGATGGGTCACAACCCGGTCCAGGTCCCATAACAAATAATACAGCAGAGCCGGAACATGATGCCACTGCACCACCACTACAACAGGATATAACCGTGGTGGAAAATGATGCTGCAAGTGATAACAATACCATTGATTATAATGATTTTGATAATAGTAATAATAATAATAATAATACCACAGCATCGGTGCCTATTATTGTTCCGCGGGAAGCAGAACCTACCCATGAATGGGTGTTGGAAGGAGTCTTTTGGCCTCCTCATTGGGTTTATGGAATGGGACGATTTTTCAAGTTACAATTCGATGCTCGCAGATTAATTGCTTGTAGTCAAGACAGTTCAATTGTCGTTTTCGATTTCGGTACCGAGATTGATGGAATCGACAATGTGGGGGAATTTTTTTAGAGGGAGAGAAGGGAAAAAAAAATGCATTTCTGGGGGATTTGGAAACCCCAGAGGGAGCGGGATGGTGGAGGGAGAATCTGGAGCTGAGGTTGATTAATCGTTTTTTTTTTGTTTTTTTTGTGGGCCCGTTATGTTATATTTCTACTTGTACCCTTTGCATTAAGAAAGAAGAAAAACTAGATATAAAGACGGGACGGGAAAGAAATATCTAGAATAGAAAGTAATAATTACAAGAATATGTGGAGAAAAAAGAAAATGCACCCTATTTTTATTTTTCCATGCTTTTAGTTATGCTTTTTAGCGTATTCATCATTTCTATGGTGGTGTAAGAAAGTGTTAGCATCACGTACTTTATCCAGCTATTTTGCAGCTATTTTGCACTTACTCGAGTTCGTAAGACCGGTCTAGACTCCACCGGAGAAGCACAAAATAAAATTTCCAAATGGTGTACTGAGGCCAAAGACATTCAGTGAATTCTATGCGGGTTTTGTCGTCACACTTTAGAGAAACGCAAGTTAGTTAGATCATGCTTGCAATGTGAAAGTAGAAAATTTTTGGTTTTCTTATGCCCTACCTGCCAAAGCATGAAATCACTCAGCCGTTCGACACCGCTTGTCCGTACAAGAATATCGAGTGGAGGTAGTCCCCGGGTGAACATATGATCTTCAAGAACTTTTCTCGACACTTGACTCGCACTCAGTCTCCCCTCTCCTGCTAGATCTACCAGCTTTGCAATTGATTGGGTGATATCATCTGTTGAGGTATAGGGAAAGCAGATATTTAATATTGCTCTGTCACCAGTTGTTTCGCAATTAGCTAGAGAGTAGTAGCCTTGTACAATAAATCAAATCAACTCACGTTTTATTATATTTGGTCCGTTCCATTGTCTCATTGACTACCTTGCGGACATCTTCTGGAATCATATCGAGTTCCCCCAATATCCGTATGCTTATTCCATACTTGTCTGCCAAATGACTGACCCCAAATGTGTCAAAAACCTTTCTTTAAAAATTAAAAAAAAAACCCCCAACACATACCCATTTTTGCACACTTGAAGAAGCTTGGCCTTTGCAATCTCCATGAGATCGTCTACCTCTTTTTTTGACCTTTTGAAATTCTGGATTGAAAAGGCATACACCGTAACAATTTGTATACCAGCTTGGTAACAAACGTCCAAGATGTGAGACAAACTTTCAAATCCTGCACTATGACCTTCCCGAACTTCAAGTTTATTCGTTTTGGCAAATCGTCGATTACCATCCATAACAAATGCTACATGAGTTGGAACTGGTCCTGCCCGCAGGATCCCGATAGCTACCGATTGTATACATGACAGGGTATATTGTACTGGCGGGAAACTTGCCAACCACCCGGTCCCTGCTGCCATTTGTACCAGCAGCAGTTGATTGTATTATTCCTATTACACAGCTCAGGCAGTAAGTCTTATCGGCATTTAACAATCACCGAGAATTGAATTTAGCGTGCTTGCTTTTGTGTGTGTGTTTCCACCTAACCTCCCAAGAAAAACCCAACACCATCATCAACTCTTTAGTCAATCATGTCTGAGCAGGCTGTTGATCGCGTTTACGCGCTCTACGATACAGCCAAGAAGCTTAATGGGGCTTCGGACAAGGAGGTGAGTAGTGTTTAGTATGTTGTCGAGTATACAGCGAATCTGACCGCAATTTCACCAGGCAAGCGAAGCGTATAAAGAGCTGTGCTCATTTATAGCCCCAGATAGTGATTCAAAGGCAAAAACGCTGGCGCGAGATTTTATTCCTGCACTACTGTCCAGCTTTAGCTACGATATGGAATGTGTTGAAAGTGGAATCAACGGATTATTCAGTCTAGCAATTGATGAGGATATCAACAACCGCATCTATGGGCTGCAAAAGCTCGCAGCAAATATCAATCAGATCCCTCTTGGTATCCGTGATACTTTTGCTCGACTTTTACTCGAATCCTTGAGCTCTTCAGGACTAGATGGGAAAGGGCAACTGCAGCAAACTGCTGCTAGGCAAGCACTGTCTGGGTTTGCAAAAGCATATCCCGAAGTTGTAGTGAACCAAATATGGCAACTTTCAGCTCCGGATACTCAGCTACCTGCACTGGCGTGGGTTGCAAATGAAGGAAAACAAGCTATTGGTAACCAGCCCAGTTTTGCTGAGAATACTATTCAATCTCTTTCACAGATTGTTGATTTGACTGTTCTGGACCTTGCTTTGGATATTATCTTGAAAAATGCTGGGTATCAGGCTAACTCGTTCAATGAGGCAAGATTAACAGCACTGCTGGATGGGCTGGTGAGGAGACTTGATGAAATGACCATTAACGGCAATGGATCGAGCAAAGAACTCATCAGATACCAGCAGAGATTAGTGAAATGGGTCATTATCATTCTTACCCGCGGCGGACAACCTACCAGTCTTCTCAACTATATCAAGACAAGTACGTTACCGCAGGTTCTCAAAGCAGATCCCAAATCAATCGGAATTAACTTTCTCTATAGCCTAAGGCTCTGTGCTGAAGGATGCATATGCAAGCATTCAGGATCAGCAGCTGAAGGGCTGATTGAGCCTTTGAGTCGGCTCATTGTTAAGATCGGCACCGACAATCCTCCAGGAACCACGACGAGTGTGACTGTGGATAACGATGAAATCAATAGTGGTGAATCACTCAAATATGCAAGTGGGCCTCTGACTATTGGGGCAGAAACGACAGCGGGGTTTCGGTTCGATTGGGGGGCAGTCGAGCCGGTGCTCATTGCATTATATGTATGTCTGTTGAAGTCACCCCACGAACACAAGGAACTACTAGATACTCCCGAATACCAGACTAGCCTTAAGGAGATATTCGGCGGGAGTCAAACGGATGGGAAACTTGCTCAACAAAGAATCGACGGTACAGAGAAATGGGGTGCTAAAAATAAGGCCAATATTCGATTTCTAGAAAAAGTCAAACAGCAGTGCTTCAACTCATCAGAGATTATTAGACAATTATTGAAGCCCCCCGCCCAACGAAGTAAGGTGCCAATCAAAATCAAGTTTTCATGGCGGCAACATAATACACCACCACCACCACCACCGCCATCATCTACAAACCAAACCGTCAAAGTCCCTGGCGGGGTCAATAAAAAACCACTACCAAAGGCACCAGCAGCAATGCTCGCTAAAAATAAACGCAGTAAGCAATCTGTCCCTCAAAGGAAATTGCCCGGAAATAAAAAAGTCAAGAAATAGAAATTTTTCTATCCCTCCTGTACACTACACAACAAAAATTATCATTTTATTAGACATATATAGAAATGAGAAGAAAAAAGGAATTTAATTTTTATTTTATTTTATTTTGCTTTTTCCCATATCTAAATACATAACTATTACCCCATTAATTTTTGGGTGCGCCGCTTATAATAATACCCTCAGTGACTATAAATAGTCGGAGAAACTTTATTTGGATCTGCCTCATTATACGCTTTATCAGCAAGGTCGACAAGGACATCTAGATCTCCACTATTAAGACACATATCTCTAAAGATTGAATCCTTTTTGTCCAATAGGACTTTGGGTTGATCATATTCAACGATTTCCCCATGATCCATCACCATAATCATATCGTAATCGATTATGGATCTTAATCGATGTGCAATTGTAAGAATCGTACTATTGGAAAATTCCTGTCGAATCGTCTCTTGAATCTTTGCATCTGTGTCATAATCAATCGATGCCGTCGCTTCATCAAGTAGAATAACCTTTGGTGATTTCAGTAATGATCGTGCTAAACACATCAATTGTCGTTGGCCCTGTGATAAATTCGATCCTCCCTCCGATACACTGTTTGATAAATCTAAAAATCTATTTTTATTCTCGTCGCTCTCATCTAGTCGATATTCCTCCAATTCTTCAGGGGTAGGGACATGATCAATTAAATGGACCCGCCTCAATGCTTCAAAGATATCATCATCTGTATAGTTATCAAATGGATCAAGATTCGTCCTTATTGTTCCTGTAAACAAGGTTGGGTCTTGGGGTATGATTGCTAACGCTTGACGTAAATCACGGAGTCCAATCTTGGATATGTCAACCCCGTCAATTACAATACTACCCGTTTCACAATCTAAAAATCGGAAAAAGGCGGTAATTATGGTTGATTTCCCTGCTCCGGTACGTCCAACTATTCCAATTTTTGAACATGGTTGGACATCAAAACTTATATGCTTGATCACAAGGGGTAATTCCGGTGCATATCTTAGACTCAAGTCACGCACACATATAGCTCCCCGATCCGGCCATGACGCTGGTGGTCTAGATATCTCAATTATCGGTTCAGGTTCTTGCTCAATGTCCATGAATTCTTCAACACGTTCAACCGAATTCATATTCATTTCTGTCACCGCATAAAGTCGCACAATCCATAAAATATTCTCTGTGAATGTGATTGCATACGTCAGAGACAAACCTGCCAACCCAGAGTCCAATCGGTCGATATTCATAAGAATGAAAAATCCCGAAAAGAATGAAACAAGAGCACCAGTCAAATCAACCCGGATTGAAAGCCACCTGTTGCACACCCATAAAGAAAAGAACGGTCGATTATTTGCATCGATTCGTTCCAAATTTTCACGAATGAATCGTTTTTCATCTCCATAAGCACGAATCGTACTTATTCCAACCAAGGTTTCACCAAAATGTTGATAAATGGGACTTTTGGAAACGGATTCTAATCGTTTGAGTTCTCTTGAAGATTTTAAATAAAAGGCTCCAATCCAGCCAAACAATAAACAGATAAACACTCCAGCAAGTAGAAATTGTGGGGTAATGAAAGAAATAACCAACACAATACTAACAGCTGCAAGAATACACCCAAATAATCCAATAGCAATACTTGCAACTTCTTGATCAATTGCTTCCATATCCTTTGAGAATCGATTCATAATTCGACCGATCGGTGTAGAATCAAAAAATCTCATTCTTGCGTAAAGAACTCGGTAAAGTAATTTTGAAAAGAATTGATGAGATGCTGATAAACTTCCATAAAACACTATCCCCTCCCTGTACATTGAAATCAAGGTATAAAACAGTGAAATTATACCATAGATAACAAGATAGTAAACCGCAGAGTGCGCTGCAGGAGCAATGGCTGCTGATACACTAGTATTTGTGCTAGCGATAATACCTTGAGAATCAGGTGTCATTTCTTGTAAAAGCTGTTGCTGCTTGCCATCAATGGCAGGAAAAAGATATTCTAATGTATTGACAAAGTAGGCACCCACGCTAACAGCAAATCCAGGTGATGACTGAGATCTGGAATTCCCGTATACTGCATATTGGCCGCCGGCTGCTTCATTAACATGACCTGTAAGCCCTCGAGCCCAACTTCGAATCCACCAAGATTGGGCGATATTTCCAACTTGAAGACCAACAAACCCAGCTAATACTGCAAGCCAGAAAAATGGACCCCCCATTGCTCCGAGGTAGGATTTGTATACAGAAACAGAAACTCTACCTTCTTGACGTGTTTCCTCTTGGACAAGCTTTCCTGCTTTCTTTCGTTCTTCATCAGTACGGGCATGGTTGTTGTTGTTGTTACTATCATCCATGACTCCAACTCGTTCTTCGAATCTTTCAGAGATAGCCAGGGCAGAAGGTGCTGCATATGCTTCATCATGGAGAGTCAAATTTGCTTGTGATGCAGCTCTTGATACTTGAGCAGAATTCGAAATACTTGTCAAGACGGCAGAATCTTCACCGAGGGCGTTTTCAGCAGCAGCATCAGTAGGAGTTCCAACAAAGGAGATACGTCCATTATTCAGGACAATCACTTTGGCGGCATTTGAAATAGTCAAAGCAACGTTATGGGAGACAAGAATACAAGTACGGTCTTGCATAAGTGGCCCACAAATGCAATTATCATAAATCCACGAAGAAGTATGGGCATCGACGGCACTGAGACAATCATCAAGGATAACATGTCGCGCAGGCGAATAAAGAGCACGAGCAACGGAGATTCTTTGCTTTTGACCACCTGAAAGAGTAATTCCCTTTTCACCAACTTCGGTTTCATCTCCACCTTCAAGGATTTCCAAATCTCGAATCAGTCCGCACGCCCTGACAACCTCCTTGTATCGATTCTCATCTAGTGGACTAGCGAAAAGAATATTATTTTTAATTGTATCGTTTAATAACCATGCCTGCTGAGCACAGTAAGCCACAGATTCGGTAAGGCCCGTATATCGATCAGGAACCAGATCTTCTCGACTCTTAACTCCAGGAAGATAGACAGATCCTGCAATCAGATTCATTTCACCAAGTAACGCCATGAGCAAGGATGTTTTTCCTGAACCGGTTGGACCAATAATAATATTCAGCTTACCAACATCGAATCCGAAATCGACGTCCCTGAGCCTAAAATCATTACTAGGATTATGTGACCACGAGAATGTAGCATTTTTAAATCCAATATACGGAGCAGTAGGATCTAACGTTGGATGACTGAGTTGTTCATATTTAGAAGTCTCTGGTTCAGACAGAAATTCTTGAACTCGATCGATTGATACTTTGGCTTGAATAACGTTGGTCAACATATCAGACAGAGATTCGAGGGGGATCCGCATAATATTGAATAGAGATAGAGCAGTGAAAGCAATTGGGACAGTCAATTCTCGCTTGGCAATCATTGTATAGACTCCAAATGTGAGAAGAGTGATAATGACAGGAGAACCATACCAGACGGCGGAGTATGCAGCCCAGATAATGTATGAATCACGAAGCTTCCTCATCTCTACCTTACGGGTTTCGAGAACATTTTCAGCAAATCGTTCTTCCCATGCGAAATATTTAATGATGCGAATACTTTGCAAGACTTCATTTGTTACATGAATTCTCTTGTCGGTAGCTTCCATGATTTCTTTGCGAACTTTGCCAAACATTTTTGAAAATGAATAGTTGATTGGCATGAGGAGAAACATACAAATGACTCCTGCCGATGCACTCCATCCCAATAATCGGTAAAGTAGGACAAGAGCAATTACCAACATTCCAATTCCGCCAGCAAATAGATGGAGGTAAGCACAAATTTCCGAAACTCTGAAAGCGTCCACTGCCATCAAGTTGATGATAGCACCGACATTGGCTTGCTTTTTGTCCTTTTCATTATCGTCACCATCTTTTTGTTGAGATTTAGAATCAGCAACGTCAGGCTTTTCTGACTCGACTGAGCCCAGCTCCTTTCTCCGAAGTGCCTTTGCATAGATTTCACCAATGATGATAGCTCTGATCCTAATACATATACGACGGCCAATAAAGAGGGCTCTTCCATTAGCCAAAGATTCAGCTAATCCAGCCACAAACAAGAGAATAACGTAAAGCCAAGCCATTGATTTTGGTTTAGCTTCAGGATCGTCGACGTATTCCAAGATTTGTCGCAAGAGCAGCGGAGATCCAAATGTACAGCATGCGTAGAGAAATGCCCAACAGGAAGCAATGGTGATTTCTCTTTTGAAAAAGGAGATCAAAGTCATTGATAGTCCTGCAAATTTGCGAGCTGTGTGGAAGGCATCTAACACTTTGTAGGCATAGTCAGGTTCAACTAAATCCCAAACGTCGGCAAGATCAAGAGTTTTGTGATAGCCTTTCCATAATAAGGGGTCAATCCAGGAGAAGGTACTGATTGAAAAGATGCTACCAATGGGTTCCCTAGAAGGTTGAAGTCCCTTCTGAGCTTTAAGAACAACCGGTTTATTACCAATTGGCACCAAAATACAATTGAGAAACAAGATGAAGGATATAATAAAGTCTGCTGTAGAGTACCACAATTGCTGAAAGCTTCTGGCATACAAAAGGGTGGTACGGAACATGACAATATCCAAGAAAAAGTAAAAGATGAAAAGGGAGCTGGTATGTCCCCATAAAGAATTGAAAGGGTATGAAGGATAATTTCTAAATAGCATTCTCAGGGTGACTAAGAAGAAACAGTAAGACTAATTTCAAAACCAGTTAGTTTAGTTTGGAAAAACCACAAAATATATATTTTTTTTGACTTTACCCAGTAGACAATCAAGACAACAGAGCCATCCTGATAATTGGGGGCACTACTATCGGCGTCGGTAATATAGTCAGAGATGTGAATGGCGAGCATTGCAGCAGTTAAAATTTCTTCCAGAAAGACCCGGACATGTTCGAATCTCGGTCGAACAAGAGTCTTTTCGTAGGTGATACTTTTCACAGCTTGCTCAGCACTGAAACGAGAATTTATCGGCCCATCCATTATCCCATTTAGATTTTCCTCATCTCTTGAACTGAGTAACCGGGCTTCAGATGATGTACTATCACGGCCATCAAGGATAGGTTGGGTATCATCCTCGTCCTCGTCCTCATTATCATCATCCTCATCTGCGTAGGTGGGGAAGACTTGACCATTTGCTTCCGTCAATAATGGATTATATCCCGCCTTTTGATGGGGATTTCTAGTTGCTGAGATTTGAATACCACACAGAATCAAAACCAGTAAAGAGACTGTAACTGCCAGAGCAGGAAGAAGAACATGAATGTACCTAGAAGAAAGAAAAAAACAAAAAGGGTTAGTACTTGAGGATTAAAAAAATCGGTTAGGACTGTGGTGATATTTACTTCTCTTCAATGCAGGGATTCAAGTCATCCCAGAACCAAATGGACCCGGAACATGACCAGGGTGGTCGCCCTTGTTCCTCTGCCATTGGCACACAATAAAACTAGGCAACAGATGCTCTTTGAGAGATAAAAAGACCGGATATTGTGCACACGCTTATGAACAGGAGGTTGAATTCCTTTCCTTTCCTTTTATGTTATTTTATGTTATTTATTTTCTCTTTTCCGGGTGCCAATTGTATAGAAAAAAAAAAGTGTAATGACGAATAAACATCAAGATTGGGACATTAATTTTCCCGGTTGTTCCCAGAGATTTTATAATTTACCAGATTCAAAGAGCGGTTTTAGTATGTGATTTTATTTAGTGTTGGATCACTTGTTAGAATTCTTGTATCTGTCAGGATTCTACGATATGCTGTTTGAGAGAGAAATTCAAGTCAAAATACACATAAAAACTAATTAAATTTAAACCCTTTGCTTGACCTTGGGAGCCCATGCCTCCACTTTAGGTTTTGACGTATTATATGTAACAAACTTGCCTCGTGTACCGGTATGGCTACGAGTCAATGGGGCTTTGAACGGCCGCTCGATCCTTGGTAACTCATCGGGAGTAGGATCAATTCCGTAGCTCAGCCAGTTTTTCCTTTTTTTCCATTTTTGTTAGTTTTACTTTGCTAAAAATTGCTTTTTGCGTTCTCCAGACTTACCAGCCAGAGTCCACGGTTGTTGGGTCGGGATAGAACTCTTTAAATTCAACCCAGCGTGTACGCACTATTCCATAAAGGTCAGACGAGAAGAGCCTTGACTTGGTGCCCAAAACTTGAACTGATTAACTCACAGTGAATTTCATCTTCATTTGTGTTTTCAAAGTATTTGTTTCCAAATCGCTATTGAGATTTTCAACTTGTAAGCTTTCAAACTCTTGAAATGAAAAGCAGATTCGTCAATTACATCAACTCCTTTCAAACTATTATTGCCCACACATTGCGTTAGTTAACCACTCATAATATAAATGTACCCATCAATACTCACGTTCCATATTTGATATCATCAATCCCCATAAGTTGCTCAAACGAGTTTCTCAATCCGACCCGACGGGCATTACGCGCCACTCGAAATATAGACGAAGATGCCATTATACACCACCACTACAGTATGTAACTCAAACAACTGGATGGTGTACAACAATCCCATACAGCCTAATTGGTGGGAGCAAGTCCCAAATCAGGGTAATTCCGACATCATTGAAAATGCGAAAAATAAAACATAGAACTACGCCATACATACAGAGTAATAGTAAGAGTCATGCATTTGTATCATGATTAATGTAATTATATATATAAGAAAGAAAAAGCAAATTACAGTAAACCCGTACCCAAATCCCTTTATCTTTCATGATGTGTTGTCTCATGTATAAGAGACCTATGATGCAAGAAACAGTAAGGAAAAAAAAAAAAAAACTAAACCATGAATGATTCTCCACATCCACATTCGCCCTTGATGTTTGGATTTTTGAATACGAATCGATTAGACAGCTTATCATCAATCCAATCCATTTCACTTCCAATTATGCTGAAGAGAGCTTTGGAGTCAATCAAAACTCGAACCCCATCTTGAACGACTTCTTCATCAAAAGGACCTGGCTTATCGACATATGTCAAATGATAGCTCAGACCTGAACATCCTCTATTTCGGACCCCGACGCGAATGAGTTTGGGCTGTGGTTGATCAAGAAGCTGTTTTAGATGTTCAACAGCCCTTGGAGTTAACGTCATAGCTGCTTTCCGAGCTTTAAACTTGCGCGGCGAACGTTTTGCGGGCATAGCATCATGTGTGGTCTCTTGTGTCGTTTTGGGAACCTCAGCAACCGGAGGCGTCGTCGTTGATACCTTTTCTTCTTTAGATAATGAAGCTGGTTGAGGTTTGGAAAGAGTCCGGCCAGGAAAAGGTTTCTTTGATAGTTGGCTAGGTATCCACATTAATGGACCTTTTCTAGGAGTATGGTGAGAACTTGATGAAGAAGATTCGAGCCCTTCTGGTGGAGGAGCAAGTCTTATTATTGATGAGCTTGAGAAAGATTTAACTCCGTCATTTACCCTGGTGGCGCAACAGCATCCTGGAACTCTTGATGTGAATATTGATGATTTAGAGTGACCAGATACCAACCGAGATGAAGGAGGTAATCTCCTTAGTAATATTGTAGGAGATGACATTATGTGTGGAATAACTGTGTAATTTCTTCTATGTCTTGAACAGAATGATGTTTTTTCGTCTGTGATTTTGTCCTTCGAAGTTCCCGTGTTGGGTCCATTTAAAAGGCGGGGAGCCAACAACGAACAATTGGGAGCCTTCCGACCAATCATGTTTTGCAAGTTTTTAATCCTCTTCGTTGTTGGGACAACAAAAAAAGCACGTGTTCAGCCGCGTTGGGAGAAAAAAGTCCATCCCAACAACAACAACAACACCACGCTAGGAAACGTGACGCCCTTCAATATATATATCGAGGTCATGATGATGATGAGAACGCGCTTTTCACCTCGGACCAGCCCGTTATTATGCTGTTCTCGGAACTGTCTATCGAGAACGCGCCAAAAATTGGCCCCGAATCCTCTTCGACGACGCCTCTTTTCAAGTACTGGTCCTTCAGGTCATGGAGCATGGAGTGATCCAGCAGGAATCAATGCTCTTATGGGACAGTTGGATTTGATATCACCGAAATTCTTTCTCGATAAAGACGACGTTGCAATCATTGATCATCCCAAGGAGTTCCATCATCTGCTTTTGGTGAGAAATTTGGATTTGAAAAGACAAGAAACTTACCCGACCCGGCAAAGGGCTAACTGTTGATATTTAGAAAAAAATACGATCGGCTAAAAAGAGAATATTCCTTGCTACTTTGTATATTGGATCCAAGCAGCAGGAATTGGTATGTTGTTGTTGGTAAAGGAGTAATAATTATTTATAAAGCTAATTCGTGGCCAACAGATCGAAGCCCTTCGGCATGCATTGCAAGAAAATCCAGAGTTGCAAGTGGATATATTAATTGATTGTCTACGGGGCACACGCGGGGTGCCAGGGGTTTGTTCTGCATCATTAGTAGTGCCGCTTGTATGTGAATTTGGAGATCGAGTTCAATTTCGGATGTTTCACACCCCCAATCTAAGAGGATTGACAAAGAAACTTATGCCTCAAAGGTTCAACGAAGGGTGGGGGTTACAGCATATGAAACTATATGGGTTTGATGATGAAATCATGTTATCAGGAGCCAATTTATCTCAAGACTATTTTACGAATCGCCAAGATCGGTATTATATTTTTTCTGACCGTCAGTTGACGGATTACTACAAGAGCATCTATGATGCTGTAGAGTCACTTAGTTTTATGGTTTCCCCATCATCCAAAAAGCCGGTTGATGAGTTCGATCCGCCAGGATTTGTGCTTGAATGGCCAGAGTCGAATCAAGCTGTTGACCCCTTAAGTGATAAAGATGAATTCAAAAGACAAGCTACCAAAAGGTTAGCACCACTTTTGGTACCAAGAGATGACAAGCAAAGCAGTAGTAAGCCTACGGTTGTATATCCCATCTCGCAATTGACACCTTTATTGGATCCTAATTCATCGACTGAACATGCATCACTTGTGAAATTATTTGAATTTATCAAGGCTAGTAGCCAAAAGGATGAAGGATCCGTTTCATGGACAGTAACAGCAGGATATTTCAATATTCATCCCGACTACAAAAAGTTACTTTTGGAATCAAGTCCAAAGATGGGTACAATCATAACAGCAGCGCCTGAAGCAAATGGCTTTTATAAATCCAAAGGGATATCAGGATATTTACCAGATGCATATCTACTACATGCACAGAGATTTCTCAAGCAAGTTGAGGAAGCAAAAAGACAAGATTCAATTCAAGTATACGAATGGAAAAGAGGTATAGTTAATCAACCGGGAGGGTGGAGCTATCATGCAAAGGGTGTATGGGTCAAGTTGAAGAATGAACCCTATCCATCAATAACCGTTGTAGGATCATCCAATTATACTAGGCGATCTCATGCATTAGATCTTGAAACGAATGCATTGATCATAACCCGAGATGAAATCTTAAAGCAAGCAATGGAAAAGGAAGTGAAAAATCTTGAATCCTGGTGTACAAAACTACAAGATGATGATCGCGAAATCGGCATTGGTGTAAAATTAGCAGCTTGGATACTGGGTGGTAAATTATAACGATATATACAGAAAAATTAAAAAAAGAAAACTACTTCAACGTGGTTTTAATGATCCATCATTCTACAGCAAGTTAGTAAAAAGATAATAACAAGCCCCTCCCTTTTATTCTGCAATCTGTATTTTAAGATTTTGGAAGGGTCATTTGTCAGGGTTAAAAAGCTCTGATTAATTATTTGAAATCCACATGATTATTCAGGTGAAGAAATTCGTTATAATGTTCACATCATTCATAATAAACCCTTCCTTTATTTATTATACAGACACAAGACAAAAGAGGGCAAAGAGGAGAAAAAAAACATGTCTTACCTTATCGAAAAATGATGAGTAAAGAATTTTTTTTTTTTTTTTTTTTTTTCTTATGGGGAGTGAGTGATTTTTATACTCCTCCACGTAACGAAATTACCCTGCCTGCCCAAGTCCAATCCTGCACCCCAAGATTAATTTTATTTTAGAAAGAAAAGGATATTTCATACTCTACAAGAAATTTAACGGGGTAAAAGATGAGTTTTGAATTACTGTGTTTAGGAAACCCACTTCTCGGTATGTTTTGATATCTATATAGTTCTTCTCTTATACTAACATCTATTTGTAGATATTCAGGCCAACGTGTAAGTGTAACGTGAGGAAAAAAAAAAGTTGTGGGTAAGAACTAACGTGGGTCCTTCCTCCGTCAAGGCCAAAGGAATTCTTAGAAAAATACCATCTCAAGGAGAATGATGCCGTTCTTGCAGAACCTGACCAACTTGGAATTTTCGATGAGTTACTGGAGAAATATAATGCCAAATATTTAGCAGGTGGAGCAGCCCAGAATACTGCCAGGGGTGCACAATATCTTTTACCACCACATCAAGTTGTCTATGTTGGATGCGTTGGTAACGATAAGGCGGCTCAATTGTTGCGTCAAGCAAACCAGACCGAAGGAGTCACTTCTCATTATAGAGTTGACGACACGGCACCAACAGGAAGATGTGCCGTTTCAATCACTGGATTCCACCGGAGTCTTTGTACTGATCTAGGTGCTGCAAATCACTACAAGTTGGAACATCTAAAGCAACCCGAAACCTGGAAGCTGGTTGAGGGAGCAAAAGTCTTTTACGTTGGTGGATATCATTTGACTGTGTGCGTTGATGCAATCTTAGCATTGGGCAAACATGTGGCCGAATCAAACGGTGAAAAGACCCTGATATTGAATTTGAGTGCCCCCTTCATCTCGGAATTCTTTAAGCAACAATTGGACAGTGTTTTACCATACGTTGACTATCTAATTGGTAATGAGTCTGAAGCTGAGGCTTACTCAAAGTCACATGGTTGGGATACGACAAATCTTCAAGAAATTGCTGCTAAATTTGCAAATCTACCAAAAAAATCAAATATTAAACCCCGAACTGTTGTCATTACCCATGGAACTGAACCTACAACGGTTGCATCTAGTGATACAGGAAAGGTTGACACTTTCCCTGTGGATCCCCTTCCACAAAAGGAAATCGTCGATACAAATGGTGCTGGTGATGCATTTGCCGGCGGGTTCGTCGCCGCTCTTGTTCAGGGTAAATCTCTGCAACAATCAATAGCATCTGGTCACCATTTGGCTTCTGTCTCAATCAGACTTAGTGGGCCTAGTTATCCATCAAAGAGCCAGTAATTTTTTAAAAAGAAAAATATCTCAAACAATTTTCATTGTCATGTCATGATAATTTGTTGTGGGTACACAACAGTTAGATTCAACTCACATATACTGTATAATTGAATAAAATTCATAGAAAAACATTTCATTTGTGTGACGGTTTACTTTTTCATTTTTGCTAGTTTGTAGGACGGGCGGTTCTTTTTCATTCGTCACGCCTCAAAGGAGCGGAGAGAGAAAGGGCGCGCGCAGTTGGCCAACTTGCTTGCTTACACCGCCCTTTTTGAGGTAGGATGCGGGAGCTTATCTGTGGCGTGTGGCGTGCTGAGGTGAGCAGGGTACGGACAATGCAATGCCGGTTCAAGTTAAAATTTTTTCATGAGAATCCATATTGTTGAAAAGGAGATTTCCAAATGGTGTTTGAAGGAGTAGCTCTTTGCTGAGTACTTGTGGGACGGTCATCTCCAATTGCCGAGATTTGGGTATTAGGCGAGGATGATGAAACTTTATTCCACGCAATTGGATCCCCCGATGCAGATATTCCAAACTGCTGTTGTTGATGATTTCTCTGTGAAGTTGATGATGTTGAAGATATCGATGATTCAAGGTATCCAGTGGTAGATGATGTCTGTCTTATAACACTAGTATTTAGATTTTTACCTCGAAACACTATAACTTCATCTTCTTCTTGTTCAGAATCTGAATCTTGGGATAAACTTGCAGAAAATCCATCCACTAGTGAGTCGACCATTGCTTCCATTGAATCATCTAAATCTGGGGCCTGAATTGGCTGTTGTTGTTGTTGTTTTTGGACAATTCTTGACTTTGTCAGATCATCATTCAAAATCCTTGCTGCTGACCGAATTCTTTGATCAAAGATTTCATCATCACTGAGATGTTTGTTGGTTGTCAATTTGACAATATCACTTATTTTATACCCGGAAAGAAAATGTTTACCAAGGCAAGTAAATCCTAAAAGATCTACATCTTCAGGCAGTAAAATATCGTCAAGTGAAGGTGGGGAAGATGAATTCTTTTCAATTATCTCGAGTCGGACTTTTGCCGAATCAATCTCCAACCATAAGGAACTGAAAGATTGAAGCATATCTTGACTAAATAGACCTTGTTCAAGACTATTTGAAAGCCAATATCCATAAAGACGAAGTGGTCCCAAGGTTTTAATCATAGCATTCGAGTCTCTGCTAGCAGTAGTACCGTAAGAATTAATGACTCCTAGAAATAGTCGCATAAATGAAATATTCAGGCTTGCCAACATTCCCGTGTAGGCATTATCCATGTTGTTCTTATCCATGCTCAATCGAAATGCAGACATATTGATGACACAAAGTTTACTTAGGAAATTTGAAGACAGTTGATTTTTTTGAGAAATGGCAACAGCGACAAGACCAAGGACTTTGTCACTTTGAAAAGAGAAAGATTCTGCATTTTGTCTCAGGGTGCGATCTTCAAAATGCAACTTTGCATGAAGAAGCAAAAACTCATCAATCAATTCAAAAAGACTCTGTTCAGTGGGATGATGAGATTTATGTCTTGAACCGCCAGTGTCGGAAGTAAAGGATTTGAGAAGCTTTTTATAGCTAAGATTGAGATTTTCTTGTGCTGCTTTGCACGGTTTTCGCGTCATCAAAGTCCGGTAAAAGTAGTAAGTTGCAGAAAGAACAGAATTCTGATTTGAAGAAACGACTGCTAATTGGTTGAGAGGAGACCAATTATCTGGATTGAGCCTAAATGCTAGGGTATAGTACTTTACAGCAGATTCCCAATTCCTTCTTGATTTCGACGGTAATCGAGATTCTCGATACCGGGATAAATCTCCAAGAATGACAAGACACCTTTGAACATAACCTTCAAGTTTATCGAGGAGGACTTCATCTTTGACAATGGGGTTATCACCCCGAGCAGGACAGTCCCAGTTGAGTTGCTCAAGGAGGCAGACAAAATTTGGAGATGGATAGATTTTGGCAAGATTTTCAAGTAGCGATCTGTAAAATGCTGAGCATGACGATATAAAGTATACGAAATGCTGATAGCGTTTTCTGTACTGAACAGGGTGAACTTTAGGATTGATCTTTTCCAATCTTTGTTGGTAAGCTTGAACTATAGCGAGATCCAACTTGGACCATAGAGTCCTATCGAGGTGATTGTCGATTGCAGATTCAAAGTTACTCAAGATGATATCTTTGAGTTTAAGGCACGCAGTCGAGTAAATTGTCGACACGGCCGAATCATAAGGGGGAAGACCTGAAGCTAAACAGCTGTCCAGTTTTGCTATGAGTGAAACAACATCTCTAAACCGTAAAAAATTTGAGTTAATAAATTATGAAAAGACTTCAAGTTCAATATGGATGATGATTCCTACTGAGGTATAGTTGAACAATTACTGGACATGGCCCGGGGTGTGTCTCTTCTCTTCGGAAGGGAAGAAAAAAAAAAAAAAAAGGGGAAATGGGAGGAAAAGGGGAAGGGAAAAAAAGACCTGGAAAAATACCAAAAGGCAAAACAGGATCAGAGAAAAGCCACTGGACCAACCCAAAAGGCGGTGATGGTGGTGTGGTGTTGAAGTTTTCAGCTGTGCCCAACCAGAATAATCCAGTTTTTGAAATGATATGAGTGAAGGCAGCAAACGCAAGAGAGGTGGTGAAGAAGAAGCCATTACTACAGCACACTCTAATACCACAAATAGTCCTTCCAATAATAATCATAATAATTATAATAATGATGATAATCTAATTATCTGCTCACTTCCGCCAACATGCAATACAAGGCCAGTGAAATTTTCAAATTCGTCCGAGTTTGAATCTCACTATCGTCTGAATCATTCATGTGTATGTTCAGAATGTCATAAGAGATTCCCTTCAAGACGATATTTAGATCTCCACATAACTGAAAATCACGATCCGTTTGCAATGGTTCAAAGAGATGAAAGAGGAGGTAAAATTTACGCTTGTTTAGTTGCTAATTGTGATAAATTATGCAGTTGTCCATATAAACGGCGACTCCATCTAATTGATAAACATGGATATCCAAAGAATTATGATTTCAACATTATTCAACGAGGGTTACGCCCTCATCAAACTAGTTTATTGATAAGTTAATTAGTGAAAAGGGAATTATATGTGTTTGTATATGATAATAGATATATATATATATTTGTCTGGGGGGTGCAGGTGTTGTTGATCTAATGAAATGTCAAATCTCATTTTTTCTAACTTAGCTTTCCTAAGTTAAACCCAACTCTCCCTTACACAGCAGCCAACCAGAGGGAAAAGAAAGCAGAGAGGGACTTTGAACCACCCATTTTGAAATTACTAGTCAGAAACACAATTTTGTCCAGTCCAGTCCAGTCGAGTTTTCAGTACCATGCCGGGACTCAGTTCACTAGTTTCCGACATTTTCGATGCATTTCTTCCAACGGTAGCTATGGCCGAAGAGGAACAAGAGGACGATAAGGAACAAGATGACACGGTAAGAATGAATATATATATATATATATATATATGTATTTTATAGGTTCAAAACGACAACTGACACGGCAAATATTCACAGCCTCAAGAAGAGGAAGAGGAAGAAGAGGAAGAAGAAGATGATGATGAAGACGAGGAGGAACCGGAAGATCAAATGCCCAAAATTCAAGCCGGTTAGAGTAATTGTTTTGCTATTTACACATCCCACAGCAAACTAATGTACTTTTATAGAATGTGCCGAGACAACCCAGTGTATTGGTGCTAAACATCACTTTGAACATTGCGTTGAGCGGGTTAACTCAGGGGACCTCAAATTTGAAGGTGAAAGTAAGTTCCTCTTCTCTTCTCCACCTTGTTTAAATCTAACAAATTTAATCTAATTTCTAACTTTGTTCTAGACTGCGTCGAAGAATTCTTTCATCTCCAGCACTGCGTCAATGATTGCGCTGCTCCAAAGATTTTTGCCGTTTTGAAATAATAGCACCCAAAAATGCATACAGGCATAACTTCAAAAGCCCTCCCCCTTGTACTAAATATATACATTATATATCCATATATATATACATATATTATACCTTTGTCTGGTGAAAACAGAGAGAGATTCTATCGTAAAACAAAAAAACTAAAAGTCGACCTTCACCCCAATATTGAGATCAATGGCCGCATCTTGAATAGCTTTTGACATGCAAAGATCCATCACGCTCAGCCCCACACATTTCCAGACAACGAATGAAGACCTAGCCTCGATTTGGATATCTTTATCATCTTGGTTCCCCGAAAGGATATCTCCAATTTCCACCATTTGGGTTGGTGAAACTTTATAATCGATAAACTCACCAGCTTCATGCAGGACGGCCTCAACGTTATCAACCACAAACCTTGATTTGACTCTGGACATAACATCAGGTCCCACTTCATGCATTGTGGGTTTATAACTTCCAATTAATCCAATAAATGTCCCAGGGCTTAACCATTCTGCCTTAAACAATGGTTCCGTACTAGACGTAGCGCAGATGATGATTTGACTTTGTCTGACTGCTTCACATGGAGATTGATGGACAAACTCAAATTTGACCTCTTGGTGTTGTTTCTCTAGTCTATTCACAAGCTCGAGTCCTTTTGATTTTGTCCGATTCCAAATGTAGACATGTTTGACTGATGGACGAACTAAGAGAATCAATTGGATGTGCCAGTATATCTGCAACCCAGCCCCAAATGCGCAAAGTGAAGAAGGGGAGTGAACTGCGTGTCTTTCCAAACTCAATGTCGTTGCAAGAGCTGTTCGAAATGGGGTTAACGATTTCCCATTGACCAGACAAGTAGGAGCACCCCCCTTGCTTGGATCCAACACAAGAACTGATCCTTGAAATCCATACTTTGTACTCCCAGCTAATGTCTTGATACCGACCAGTAAATCTGATGTACCCGGTGATGATGAATCGACATGTGGCATAAACAGATAGGAGGCTGCATCTGTTGTTACAACTGTTCTCGGTGGTGCATACTCTGCATGTCGACCAAACTTAATTAAGCTCTCGGCCAGGACCTTTTGCCATTCTTTCAATTGATGCCCATTTACTAGTTTTTCCTTGATAACTCTGTCCACATCTTGTTCGCTGAGAATAAGCATATTCCAATTGCCCAAATGGGGGTCGGGGGAGTTTAGTTTCCTTTTGGCTTGGTTGACTATCTAACTAACTCTAGCATGTCATTGCGAGAAAACGTATACTATCGTAGATTGTTGCTATCTTTACAAGGAGATTTTAACACTCTCTTTTAATGAACAAGGACTAAAAAAATTGACCCCATTCTAAGCATAGTTTAATCGGAAAATATCATTGAGCACATAATAACTCTGCCCATCAGGAACCAAATGGAAGGTCTGAGAATATCTTTGAGGGTTTGTCTCCTCATCGACTTTAAGTTCTCCAGTCACCATCACAAGCACTGTACTTTCTGTCAAAGATGATGGTTGAGCATCTAACGTGCTAATGGTGTGTTGCACTTTTTGAAATGGAAGGCTCTATTTTTTTTTTTTTTTTTTTTTGGTTATTAATTATATTGTTTGATCCTTTGTGTCAAAACTTCAAATACATACCACTAGCTTCTCGACAATTGCTTTTGCACCTTGCAATTGAGAGCTTTCAAACGTAAGCATGGAATGGTCTCTCTGAATCATTTTCATTTTCCTAGTTAGATTCACGAATATGTTGCTGGCTTGACATAAAAACATACATAAAGATTACCAAGGTTGGTACGATCAGCATCAAACGTTTGGTAGTAGAAAGTGCAGAACTCCTCTATATATATCCATATCTTAGTATAAGTCAAATAAAACACTCAATGGTTCACACTTACGCGCAAGACCCTGGTAATTCGTAGCCATTATGAATCTCTTGTTTATACGCAAATTAGGAAATGCTCACACACACGCTTTGGTGTAGGGGAGGAAACCCACCAAAAAACGTGAGCTACAACCGGGTAACTTTTGACCACATTTTAAGAAACAAACTGCTAATCTAACCAGTACTCCCATACATATTTACTATATTGACTGAATATACGTATTAAGCATTTCATCGAATGAATCGCATCTTATCGGCATATCCAACTGATAAAAGGGATTTTTCAACACGTAATCAGCGTACAACTCGTATATCCTTTGAAGAATAGCTTGACAGTTGACTTGCCGCGGTTCCACAACAAGTAGGAACTTGATACCTGGTTACAAATTTAAGGTTAAAAGACATACATAGCTTCATACTTTGGTGTTTGTTTTTTTTCCAACTCCTACCTGTTAGAGTCTGTAGACAATAGAGAACAAACTTTGACGTTTCAAACACTTGGATCCCTGAAGAATGGCTGACTGGTGATACTTTGGCTGAAATGGCATGTACACTATCTCCCATTAGTATCAGTTACTAGCCTTATGACCTGCCAATAACCCAGTTCTTACCCGTGAAAGGTACCGGCAAAGATTAGTGAATCATTTGAAGAAAGGGTCCTGAGTTTAGAATTGAAGTCGCGCTGGTTTAAGAACCAAAATTAGATATTTCAATTCCGAAAAAGTTCTAGAAAAACCCCAGTCCATCCTGTGCACTTACATAAAATATAAGCCCTCCCGCTTTATTTAGTATGAATAATGAATAGACTGCCATACTCTCGACAGAATTGCACTCACTACTGCAATCATCGAGGATTTCTTTAATGTCCCAATGGCCCAAAAGTTGTCGAGAAGCACTTTGACCACAAAGGGTCCACCACACCTCCCCTCCCCGTTTTTTATTTACACATCTAATAGAAATGAACGCATCAACATCGACTTTACAGCGACTTCAAAGACGGAGGCAGAATGTATCAATCGAAGAGGAGGATGCCTCGGAATTAAAGCTGGGGCCAGAATTTGGCCTTCATCAACTTGATCATCAGGGTAACGATGCTCCATTGATCACACTGAGTTTATCAGAAGCTCGGCTCTTGATAAATGCCGTCCTTAGACAGAGACGCGCTGAAGCTCGAGAAAACGGCCTTGATGTCTCTACTGAAGTAGAAGATGGTGATCAAGATGAGGAGATTCTATCCAGTACTAATGAGTAAGTTATTATTTCCACTCATCCCACCTCCCATACTTACATTGGATGTGAAAAAGGATCCTACGCAAGACTCAAGGTTATCTATCAGTATTTGCTCGGTTCAAGGATGAACAGACTGTTAGCGCAGTTGAGCATTTATTAAAATCACCAGAGAATGCTGATCTACATCCATTCGAATTGGCTCAATTGGGCTCGCTCTCATGCGAAGACGCTGATGAGGCAAAGACTCTTATACCGAGGTAACAATGGACTTTGCTGTGCTCTTTTCTACACGTATTCAGAACCTAACTAACTTTGAATAGTCTTGCCGATAAGAAAACTGATCAAGAGTTACAATCTTTATTAGATCATGTAAGTGAAAATTCATTTCATATTTCAGGAGTGTGTGTGTGTCGCAAACTAACAAACTTCCAAATTAGTTACGGCGCTTTGGCTAAAAGATCTTTGTATGTAGATAGATAGATTGCATAGTAATAATGACACTTGTATGATAATTCCTAGTGTGTGTGTGTGTGTGTATGTGTGGAGATGGGCCCGGGATGATTTAGGGCGCACGCAGAAAGCGTGACTGCTACCCTACACCTCCGACAGACGCAAACCACCAAACGCAAAGTCCCACCTCAAATATCCTTCTATCACCAAAGTACCAACAATCCAAAACTACAAACAACAATGGGTCAGTGAATAAATTTTTATTGGATTTGAATTTATCTTGATCATTTCAGTGAAAGAGACTAACACATTAATAAATAGGTCGTGTTATTCGCAACCAGAGAAAAGGTGCCGGCTCCATCTTCACTTCCCATACTCGACTTCGGAAGGGAGCTGCTAAACTTCGAGTTCTCGACTTTGCTGAACGACATGGATACGTGAGAGGAGTCGTTAGACAAATCATTCATGACCCTGGTCGTGGTGCTCCCCTTGCAAAAGTTGTCTTCCGGGATCCTTACAAGTACAAGAAGCGGGAAGAAACTTTTATTGCCAATGAAGGTGTCCACACTGGTCAATTTATCTATGCTGGTAAAGGTGCTTCCTTGAATGTTGGTAATGTTCTACCTCTCGGTGCCCTCCCCGAAGGTACTATTGTTTCCAATGTTGAAGAACGAATTGGAGATCGTGGTGCTCTTGGACGAACTTCTGGTAATTACGTTATTGTCATTGGACACAACCCTGACGAGGGAAAGACTCGATTGAAGCTTCCATCTGGATCTAAGAAGGTTGTTTCTTCATCAGTCCGTGGAACCATCGGAGTTGTTGCTGGAGGTGGAAGAATTGATAAACCCCTTCTTAAGGCTGGACGGGCTTTCCACAAGTACAAAGTCAAGAGGAACTCATGGCCTCGAACTCGTGGTGTTGCTATGAACCCCGTCGACCATCCTCACGGTGGTGGTAACCATCAACATATCGGTAAGGCCTCAACTATCAGCCGACAAGCTGTCCCTGGTCAAAAGGCTGGTCTCATTGCTGCTCGACGAACTGGTCTCCTCCGTGGTACTCAAAAGACCAAGGATTAAAAGTTATATATATATTAATTGTATGTATACTCTTTTAACTGGTTAATGAAAAAATCATCTTTTTTTTTGTACAGATATGGTGGAACAATAAAGGAATTTTAAAAAAATAAACACATTTATTCTTAGAACGATTTGTATCGTTGTAGAGCAACACATTTGTATGGTGATTGAGTTTTATTTGCACGTGATAATGATGATGATGCTCATCTCTCCCAACAGCTGTTTTTTGTTATATGACGACGTTCCCCGGTTTTTGCCCTTTCTTTAATCAAACAAAAGTTCCAGCGCAATGAATAAATGGATAGCAGGAGCTATTGCCAGCTCAGTGCTTCTTCGAGTCTCTGCTATAAGTTTTCTACGTATTGTATGAATGACATTTGACGTTTGGTTACATACAAGCACACTAAACTTACGCGCTCTTTCTTTTTTATTTTTTTAGATCCCATCCTCTTTTCTCTATAATGGAGTCATTATTGGAGCAGTTATTTACCTGTTCACACTGATACCAGCATGGAGAGAGGCAAAGAGTAAACGACATTTGTATCTAGCGGTGAGGGTTGTCGAAGACGAGATTGATGATGATGAGGGTCACAAGGTAGCCGAGAGGATTCAGACCACAGAGTCGATTGTTTCTGGGCCTCCCTTATCTCATACATTCCGAACATTGACACTTGGGGGTGTATCCCCGGTTAAACTGCTGACGATGGTGTCGTTAATAACAAATGTCATTTTGACTGGATTTGTACTTGATTTCACGTATAGTGCATTCCATTTCTCCCCTCAACACGACCTCGCCTACGCCCGTGTTGGGTATGTCTCTGATACATATGCTACATTATCGGTACGCCATCCATTCAACGAGACTTTGGACGTATTCATTCGTCAGGCTCCATCGTCTAATGATAAAGGGCAAATTGACGACTGGGTCTTTGTGAGTGAATTGACACCTCAATCAGATAATTCTACCGACTATGTAACCAGTGTCGTTATCGATAATCTATGGCCCGATACCAAATTTGATTATTTTATTTCTTTACATTCCAACAATAGCAAAAAGACCTTATTTGCCCATGGAATTTTCCATACTGCTTCTGAACTGCCAAATGGTAATTTTACCTTTTTAGCAAGTTCTTGCTTGAAGCCCCATTTCCCTTACAATCCACTGGATTCCCATACAAGAATCATCGGATTGGAACTATACTCTTTTCTTGTTCCCGAGGTTGATTTTTTCTTATTTTTAGGGGACTTTATCTATGCGGATGTACCGAAATTATTGGGTACATCAATCGAATCATACCGCAACTTGTATAGGCAAGTGTATAAGGGAATTTCTGACTCTATATGGCAATATGTTCCGACAATACATGTCTTTGATGATCACGAAATTATCAACGATTACGACGTGAGTAAAAATGACTATTACGACCCAGCAATATCTGCATGGACATCATACCAAGAGAGTGGGAATCCTCCACGAAATTATGGCAAGGAGAATTTATATTATTCGTTTGAACGTCAAGGGATCCCGTTCTTCCTTTGGGATACGAGGAGCTATCGAACACCAGAGACGGCAACTGATGACGCTAATAAGACGATGCTAGGTCCTCAACAACTGAAGGATTTTTATAACTGGCTCGAATACAATCGAGAAGCTCCATTTAAATTCATCATCTCATCTGTTCCCTTGACTAAGAACTGGCGAGTACCTGGAGCTGTCCTCAATCTATTCAATCTAACTGATGATACTTGGGGGGGATACCTACACGAGCGACAAGAAATACTATCAAAGATGTGGCAAGTTGGGGGGTGTATTGTCATTTCAGGAGATCGTCATGAAGCAGCAGTGGTAAAATTTCCTGCACCGCCTGTACCGGATAGTTTGGAGTTTATTGATGAACCCGAATCTGGAGCACCAGCACTCACTGCGAATCCAAACAAGAAGAATAATACTCGGGATGTATTTGAATTTTCCACCAGTCCTTTGAGTCAATTTTACATTCCATTTTCACGTTCCCATGCTCAATTGGATGAGGAGGACGTCACTCTATACTATGAGCCGCGGGGACAATTCAAACTGGGGAAATTTAATGTCGCATACGGCCCATTTGAGCCAGTAAGGAATTCCAATGGGCTCCAAACTCAGCGTCCCGTAACGGTTGAATATACATGTTACATTAATGGGAAGCAAGACTGGTCTTTCAATGTAACAAGATACCAAACTTCTGAAAAGGCCCTAGCAACTAGGGTGTCTTATGTGGCAGATTCGTGGTTGTCTTCCAGTAAAGCTTGGATCACCCATATCTCTCGCAGAGTTAAAGGTGCCATCTTTCACCGGTAGTTGTATAAACTTTTTTCTCTTTTCTCTTTCTAAATAAATTAAACATTTGTTGTTATTTTGTTTTTTTTCTCTTTTTTCTCTTTTTTTCTTTCAAATTTTAGTTCATATGTATACGACATGCATCTGTGTAAATTTATATATATATATGTATATTTTTCTTTTATTTCATATTATCCATCATTAAAAATACATACATACACACCCAGAGTAGAAATTTTTTTCCCTTTCTTTTTAAGAAGATGATTGTTTCGCCTTCTTTGCAATCTTATCCTGGGCCTTCTGTCCCATGATACCACCACCCCAGTGTCGGCGAGATTCGTCATTCTTTTCGATAAAGTTGGCCTTGACTGCAGATACAACGCTGGTCAGTTCAGATTTATCTTCTGATCGGACTTCTGTGATGGCAAGTGCAGTTGCAGTCTTTTTGTGAACAACAGTTCCAAGACGGGCCTTGCCCTTGACAATAGCATAAGGAACACCTTGCTTTCGGCAAAGGGCAGGAAGGTACACGACAAGCTCGATAGGATCGACATCGTCAGCAATCAAGACAAGTTGAGCCTTCTTGTTCTCGATTAAAGACACTACATGGTTGATACCGTACTTGACAGCATAGGGCTTGGGAGACACATCTTCCTTCTTTTTGCCCTCAGCAATTCCTGCTGCTTCCTTGGTAAGACGCTCCTTCTTCTCAGCCTTGGTCTCAGGTCGGTACTTGTTGAGAAGCTTGAAAACTTGAGCGGCAGTGTTTCGATCCAAAGCATTGGAAAATTGAGCAATGGAAGGAGGCACCTTTAACCGAAGTCTTAAAATCTTACGTTGTCGCTGGAGACGAACATATTCAGGCCACTTGACGAATCGAGAAAGGTTTCGTCGAGGTTGAATATCCTGTCCGACACCAAAGTTTCTTGGTCGAGATTCAAAGAGGGGATTCTAAAATGGCAAGACAAGGGTTAGCGGGAGAAGCAAAAAACAACGAAGGAAAGGAAAAAACTTACAGTCTGAGACTTGGAAGCCTTCTTAGACTTGGTGGAAAAGGGAGCGGGAGCGACTTTCTTTCCTTTGGGCTGTGTCATTGAGAGACCAGGTCAGTCATTGTTCAAATAAAAAGAAACAACAGAGCTGTGAACCGTGCAGTCCCTCTACAGTCATTGATTTGGTAAAACTCAAATCAAGACTCAGCCATTCAAATAAAAAGGGTAGAAATCAAAATCACTACACCAAACCATGAGTTGTGGTTCTTTTTTGGTTTTTTTGTTCTTTCTTCACTCTTTATTAAATAGCATCTTCTGAAGAAAAACTCAGTCCACAGCCCTGACAAACAGGACGCGTGAAACTTACCGCCATGACTAAAGTGTTGGTGTTGTTGTTGGTTGGTTGATGAGGGATGAGTTTGAAATCGGGGGATGCTTAGTTGCGTCGCTTCTTGGTTTTTGAGGGTTTCAGGGCTTACTTTGTGACTCGCCTTCAACCAACATGAACTATTAACTTACGTATTGGTTTAACTTAACATTAAGAACGTCCCCAAAGTCCCAACTGTGCACGTGACACCCATGTTATGTTCCCAATTTGATCATATTCACTCCAACACCATTAAAGGAGACAGGTTAATTGTTTCTACTAGGTCGATGAAAGAGGTGTGAACGCGAGTACCTTGGCGGTTCTACGCTGCTTCATTATCACTTCATACTGCCAGTTTTGTATCGTAGCTTATAAGTCACTAAAAAATGACTTAACTTTTGTTGTGCACGAGCGAGCTAATCTCAGCTTAGGACGAGAGATATCGCATCGCTTATTCCACCAATTCTCATTGGCGTTACGTATATGTATGTAGTCCCAAATATAGGCCCCCTAATATTTGTATCCGTCTGTCGTGGGTGACGTTTGTTCATTAATACATTGAAAACACTCCTCAACACCATTTCAAAAGATGACCTCCCGTGGTGAAGGTATAATCTCGGTCGATCTGCGTGCTCCTCTCGATTCCCAGGGAAATGTCGACTTTGGCCTGAATCCAATCACGGTCGAGTTCAGGCCTTTAGGTCCGGAAGTAGACGCAGATGCTGACAGGACCTTGGTCTTGCTGGAGCGGTTCTGGAGAGTAATGTACACAATTGTCCTTGCTCCTGTTCGAGACATCACACCACTAGGGAAACCTTCACCAGAACACAAGTACATCATTGATATCAAACAGGGAGGTGCAATCAGTGATTTAGCTTCCATATTACTGAGGTGGGGTTACCTTCTACAGGATAATGATCAGCTCTACTTTACAAAGTCACTCTTTTGGCAACTTGACCCCATCCAGTCATCTGCTGGGGATCACCTTTGTTCAGCTTCGTTTCTAAAATACCCCATTGCTGCTCTTCCTCCAGTGTACTCCTTGACAAATGGGATCGTCCACCCAATCAGATTACCTGCTCCCCCTCAGGGTCAAGAGGTTTATAGGAGATACATTCCGAGCCTGAAAACCTACTTCTCGCTAAGAATGGCAAGTATGGAGCTTGATAGTGAAAGGTTTAGCCGCTGGATGAATAATGATCGAGTCGCAAAGTTTTGGAATATGAAGACAGATCGATCTCGTCAAGATGCTTATCTCCAGAGTCAGATTAATAGTAAACACAGTTTACCCTTGATTGGGTGCTTTGACGATACTCCATTTATGTATTCAGGTACAATTTTTATTTTTATTTTTATTTTTATTTCAAGTTTGTTAACCGCCCACCCCCTTACTTTTTTTCCATAGAGGTATACTGGGTCAAAGAAGACAGCCTTTCTCCCTATGCAGAACCCGACGACTATGATCGTGGGTTCCATGTATTGGTGGGAGAACAGCTATTCCGTGGGCCTCATCGAGTGCCTGTATGGATAACATCGATTGTCCACTACATCCTCCTGTGCGATCAGAGAACTCGGAATGTTTACTTAGAACCCCGTGCTGACAATATCAAACTCATTACTTACCTTCATGAGGTTGGGTTCTACAAAAAAAAGGAGTTTGATTTCCCTCACAAGCGAGCTGCTCTCATGATGCTTCCTAGAGAAACATTTGCTAGAGTTGGTCCCACTCTCTAGACATTTGGTTTTTGTTACCTTATAGATTAATATAGTCTTCCGATACTAACAGCTGCTCAGACCTCGTATATAACTGCATATTATGTGTAATCTAGTTGAGATAGTTCACAAAAAAAAAAAAGTTTGAGATAGATAATCACCGTTCTAGCAGAAATTACACATGACATAAAACCCAACAAAATACAGAATAAAACAATCAAGTTGAAAAAGAAAATCAAATGAGCAATGCTAAAAGAGAATTCTGTGAAAAAGGCAAACAATAAGACCAACATTCTATGTATCGATAATGGTTCTTGCATTGTACTCTGACACGGCGTAGGCAAGCTTATAGTGGAGAAATTCTCTTCCAGTGGCTTCAGGAATAGGTATAAATGGACCCTGCCTACCTCCCTTCAAAGTAATGTTAATGCCTGTTTTCTCCATACTAAGTGCTTGAAGACTTGAATAATCAAGTGTCCATTCAGATCGGGCTTCAACCACCGACACAAGCATAATTCGTGAGTATGTAACAATAACGGTAAGACCATTTCTTAAATCAAGGTGTGCCAGATAGTCATCTTTGAAATATGCTCCATCGTCAACTTGTTTTAACCACATTTGGCCAAGTGCCTCATATTGAGAATATGGTCTTACAACTCCATCTCGATCAATAAAACGAGAGGGTCGTACTCGCTGAATAGAATTCGAATCAAATACAGTCGTTGTATTCCGAACTCCCTCACTGATATTACCAGCAAAGTCGAAAACTCCAATTGCTGCCTTAGTTGGTAATCCTACTAATCCCCGGCCTATTCCTTTCAAGATACCAGCCGTTCCAAATTGAGCACCTTTGGCAGGTTCCAGAGCAAGACCTGAAATGCCGCTACCAATTCCTTCAATAAGAGATTGTGTCCCGGATGTAAATCCGGTGATGGCATGCTGAGGCTTATTTCTACTGCGGACAATCCTTCGTCGATCTTGAAACTGTTTATCAAGCGTCACTAGTGCAAGTCCTTTAGTTATACTATCGGTGATCTTGGTAATACTATCGGAAACACCAAAGACTGTCTTGCGTACAAAACTTAAACCACCGCGAGCAATTCCAATGCCAAGATCTTGAGGTCGGTCTGTCATAACATATCCTTGATATGGTTCATAAAAGATATCCATGACCCCAGAGCTAATGTTATTCCACAGACCAACCGGATTGCCAATAAAGTCCGCCGAACCTAGAATGTTATAAATCTGATATAGGAACTCCTGCGAGTAGTGGGTTGCAATATTGTTACCCAAAACGACGAATGACACCCTTACATTCTCCATATAGAGTGAGTTGAGCTTAACAGGAGCATCATTGATGTTACCAATTGCCATAGTGAGAGCATTGAAAAAGAAAAACATGAGCGAATTCTGTGATACTGGTGGCTCCTCACCGCTAACACGCTCAGTCCTGACAAATGACAGATTAAGTTGTGCTGGCTGTAAGTGCAAAACTTCAAAGTATACGTCTGTTCCAGTGTCGTCGCTTACCGGCTCTGGTACAGTGAGTTCCATATCGCAAAGTTTGTCCTGTTGAGTCTCATTCCAGCTAGCCCCAGGAAACTTGGTAAAATCAATCAAAGCGAACAAAAAGTCCTCATCCATTTCCATAGTCAGTTCCTGGATCAGTACAGTTGCATACTTGATATATAAGACTCCATGAGAATCATCCTTGACCCTTGTGATCGATGCCGATATGGTAGGATGAACTTCAATCTCCTTGGCAGTAGCAGGGACCACAGTGGGATACAATATGATTGAATAAACTCCTCCAAACAAACTATTGTCAATTTGAATCCACTTGATTTTCGCACTGACTGCCTGGAATGCATCTGATTCAAAATAATCAACCTCTACACGGCGGAACGTGATATAACACAATTCTTTGTTGAGAGCATTGACCAAGGAAATTCCAATCCCCTCAAAACTTAACCCGAATTTAAATGTCAGGGCCTTGTCTGGCATCTCAGCTCGGAAATAGTTCTCATCACCGTCAAGACTTCTTCTAGAGACATTTTTCTGATCGTGAGAGGTTACTGGAGCAAACTGACTGAGCTCCGGATCGTAATCTGATAATACAAGTGTTTGTGTAGGTCCATCGGCAACCACATTGATATCAATAATTGTTTCTGGAGTGTTTGATGTAGCTGGAACTCTCATAGGTACTAAGTTACCAATCTCTTGAAGCTGCACATGTCGTTCTTTACCACCGCAGCATATAATCAGCTCCTTATGGGTGACAGACGGGTAATCCCATGAGTAAGGCATAACGCTCTTCTTTGGCAATAAGTAATGGCTAGGTTTGAATGTTCCGACTTTATCTCTTGGGTCAAGCTCGTCACTGAACAGACGGGGGTTGGCTTGATAAAAAGTAAACTCAAGGTCTGTGAAATTGCGAATCGAAAAGGGCCAGCCCTTCGTTTCACGATCAATCAACACAAACACAGTTGCTTCTGATAGCACCATCTCGACCTTTAACAATTCTTGACCACCATCATGGGTCATTACTCTTACATGAACCTTGCCCATATCCCTGATGCACACTGGTGAAGACCATTTAGCTTTGGCCCCCGGGAAGCTCAAACAAATTTCAGCCACGCTTCCTGCTCGGAACAAAAAGAAAGGCTTGGTCTTGCCGGAGCCCAGCGTGACTGGCTCCACTGACCCTTCTTCTTTAATTCTAATTTCTTCACTCAGCTTATTCTTGATGATGTAACGAGGAGTTATTGTAATCACTTTGGTGATGCTATATTTGCCATCTCCCTTATTGACAGTCATTCCGAGGGCATACTGAAGCTGATTGTTGTTGGAGTCTACTACAACCTCGCAGGCAGACCCTACGGCATAAAAGCTTTGCGGCTTGCTCCATTCGGAGTCGCCAACCCTAATAACAGCTCGATTACTTCTTGAATCGTCGCTAAACGAGAACATCCTTGGGATTGCTGTCTTGATAGCACTATCAGCGCCGTGAAGTCCTGGCGCCAGTCTCGAACTTACAGCATTAGACCTGCTTCGGACTTGTAAATCAAGCCCTGTCTTGTTGAGAATCAGATAGGCTGAATACACTGTCACAGTGAAGGCACCGCCTGATTCTGGAACTTGGTGGTACAACAGATGAAGATCAAGTTTAGTTCCCTCTGCACTCTTTGCATTGAGAATACTCTCTTCAACGAATCCGGAGTGTTTGGGAGCATTGACAATGGCAAAATCTGACTTGGAGAATCCCTGGGCTCCGTCTAGTTTAACACTGAGCAACAATAAATGAGTCAACTTGACAGTGTGAACAGGACTGGATCCGCCTTGGCGTAAAAAGTTCATCCAGTCTTTGCGAGTGGCTTTATCATAAACGTGATAATTGAAATCACACGGAAGTAAGTTGATAATTTCAAGTGGAGCAGAGATCTTGATCTTCATGTGAGGATAGACTCTATTCAGAACGTCTGCACGATTGAATACAGCGTGAGAAATAAAGTTGAATGTACTATCATCTTCAGGGTCTTCAGAAGAACAGGCCACATTCACAGTTCGTGTTTCAACGAGATCTCTCCAAAACAAGGTCTGATCGGCCCACTTGTAGCCGAATCCTGGGTCGGGACGGACTTTGAACGCATGATCATAAAGTACTGAGATGGGAACAGCTCTGCTCGTTCCAGGAACAATGGTAGTAGGTTCGAGATCAGAATCCTCGTAAAGGATTTGAATAGGAATTTGGCAGCTATTTTCAATCGACAAGGATGACCTAATGATGACAGATTTGACGTTGTCAGCTCCCAATTTTACCTCGCAAAGTAGACGGTGAGTCACATTTTCAGCCTTCGGCCTCAATGCAAATAACGATTCTCCAACCCGGGCAATGGAAATGTTTGATACCGTATCGTAAGGAGAGTCTCTCAGCCTCGCTCCTATGATCAAATCCGAAGAACTCACGACATTCTGATAATTGTTTTTTCAAAAAAAAGGTTAATAAAATTGAACAAATCCATCTCGGACAGGACAATACATACCTCTCGAGTATACTTCCAGTCGTAGATTCTGAAAGGGGTCCGTTGACCATCAGCGATTTCGACGGCGGGAGAGTCCTCATCGGCATTTGTCCCCTCGGACCAGACCTGTAAGGGATAACCTGTCTCGTTGATGAGCTTTACAGGGGCAACTGTGCCACGCGGTTTAGAATAGATACCACCTGATGTTTCAGGCGTAACCATTTTGGTAACTTGGGAGGCCAAAGCAACTGTACGCGATGTTATAGTGATTTCCATATTCTGCCGAGAGTAAATGTCTAAGTCGAATCGGCCCATACCCCGTTCACGGCTAGCTCTTACACCAAGATGCCACGATTCAATAAGAGGCTCCCAAGCAGTACTGGCAAAGTTGATGATATTGGTATAAAGTTCCAAATTGGCATCTAATTCGAGAATTCCAGACCAATTTCGCACTGAAAAACTAAAAGGCTTAATTCCAAAATCCAAGATTGATAGCTCGTAGGGATCTCCAATCAGAACTAATCGTAGCCCATCAAAGTTCACCGTTAAATCTTCCGAATCAATCAATACGGGTGCAATTTCACTTAAATTACCACTGCCACCAGTGATGACGCTTGACAATGCGCCACCCGAAACATATTGCGATCCCCTTCTTTGTTTTGTCAGAGCTGTCTGTTGGTGAGTGGTAGGAAGGAGAACAGCACTGGATGCATGCCGCCTTTTTTGCTGCGATTCGTCCCTGCTATCTTGATTTTCATTTTCGGGTTTAGAAAGTTCAGAAGCACGATTGACAAGGGACATAACCAAAAGAATATCATGAGTGGAAAGTCTGAGCACGAGAGGTTCGACCTTGGCAGTAATACTACAGATTCTTTGGGCTGCAGTATCTCGGTTATTCATTGATGCCAAAATCGAGAACGGCTCAAGAATAGTGCATTTGTCCTTCAAATCTTCGCTCATCTCGCAGAGATACACCTCAAGTCGAGAAAGCGATACCGAAAGGGACGACTGCTGAGTCACCAAAAACTGTTTAGCACTCAAAACCATTGCCTCACTTGTCTTTGAGGTTGGATCGGCAATCAGAATAATAGATGCATCAACGACATTGATCCGAAAGAAGAGTTCATTGGTCACTTCCTCTTGCTGGGCATCGCTCACAGGAGCGGTATCGTTTGCTAGCACCGTAGATTTCCTCCTGGTATTACTCTTGTTATCTTGGTCCTCACTTGTCTCTGCAAGTATAGCCTTATCAAAGTCAGTTCTCTCGTCTTCATCAATTTGTTCGACATCAGGAGTAATTCCAAATACTAGAAAATCTTTGACGGCAAAAAGGTAATCAAGGGCAAAGATTATCCGAGGGCTGTCGACTGCCAACATGCACACACTCGTCTTTTTGTTACTTCCTCCAGTAACTGTGGCTGTAGCAAGAAACTGGTAACCCTCATGACTGACGGTGGGGATAATTTCTCGATACAAATTTTCTTGGCCCTGGCGACTATCGCTAACCACAAAAGACTTAATTTTCAATTCTGTGCTGAGATGAGTTTGAGGCACATCGTCAGAGTCAGTCAGCATTCTCAGCTTGAGACTAGTGTCATTCAAGGAAAACTGTGAGAGACTGTGGGCAGCAAGATCATCTTGAGCAATTCCATAAGTATTATTGAAAAGCTCCAGCGATACCTTCTCCAAACTGAAAATTGCTTCCAGTTTAACCCACGTCTTGAGAGCTTTTCCGTCGAGTTTGATGGATCCCAGTTCTGGAGTAAGATCCGCCACTGGTGAATCCTCCTCATCCTGCTGCTGCTTCGGCTGCAACCGAGTCTCCTGTAATATCAAGTTTCCGTCGCCACTGAGGTTGGTATGACTACTGCTGCCTTCCAAGCCTGGCCTTTGGGCTTCGACTTCCTTTTTCAATGTATTTTCGAGATCTTCCAGATCGTCCGCGTCTTCATCGTCGGGTTCAAAAATGGCAGGAATCGCTTTGGATAGGTCGATGAGAAATTTATACTGTAACTCAGTAATTCGAACGCTGATCTGGGTGATTGTACCATTAACCATAATCTCAGGAATATCTGAACCTTCTTTGTGGGGCGTACGGACAATATCCAACTCCACATTGACATCTTGAATCATCTGAAATCGTTGTGGGCCATCAAGATTCGGAAAATATAACACAGAGGAGAGACTTGTTTTCCGAATTCCTGCAGAGATATTTTCCACTACAACCACGTCGGGGTCGCCGCGCATTTCCTTATCGAGGTTTTGAAAACTATTGTTGAGAAAAACCTCACCAAGATGAGCCGTGATGGTATCAGCTTGACCTTGAGAAGTCAAGAACCCAGGTTTAGGAAACACAACAATGGGAGTGCTGATAACTATGTCTAGTTTCATACGGCCTGTAGTACTACTAATCTGGCTTGCTTGATTCATAGCCGCCAATCGCGCCCCATCGTACAATGTCTTCATCTTATTGAACTTGGACATGAAGGCAATAATTTTCCGGATGGGTTCCTGCAGGAAGTTGATCTTTATAGACCCTGCTCGGAAATAAATTGACATATCATGACCAGGGTAGGTCTGAGTATCTTCAGGATTAAATGTTTGAAATTTGAGCACAGCCAGCTCATCACCCTCGATGCTAATGAGCTGTCGAAGTTCAGAATCAGACGCAGCACCTTGATTGATGTCATCTCTTAAAACCAATTGCCCTAAGCTTGCCCCAACTGTCATCCCTTTACTTTCTAACTCCACATCAACAACTGCTTTACTCAGTTTAAGAGTAGCAAGGCAGATTCCACTATCGTTCAATGCCAGGCCAATGGAGTTGAGGTTCACATGGACCTTGATCTTGTTGTCCTCCTGTTCCTCAGGTTGCTGTGGCTCTTGTTGTGGTTGTTTCTCTGCTTCGGATGATGGCTTATCTTTGATTAACTCTGTATCATCTCCCTGCTTCTCCAGAGCAGATCTTGTTTCGGATGTAGGAGAAGGTGCATTCTCGTTCGGAGAGGTGAAAGTTGTGATGATGAAATTGAGAAGCGTCAACAGAGATCTGCGAGACACGGCAAAGTCTAGGGTTGACAAGGAGACATCAACATTTTGATTGACGCCAGAGAAGGTCGATTCAAATTCAGGGCCCTGAGAATCAGCCTTTGTATATTCAACCTTGAAAAGATTGCGAGAACTTTCACTAGGAGGTAGATCTGTCTCATTAAACCCTTCTGATGTGACTAGACGTCTGAAGTTCTCATCATCGGTCTTTTCAATGAAGTCTTCAATATTAAGCTTCTTGAGCACCACCATGGCAAACATGTCGAATTTTCGAGTGAAAAACTCAATTTGAGAGTGCTCAAGGAGCAGAATCACCAAGAGGGTCTGAAGTTCTTTGGAGTCGGCATCGTACCTGTATAAATGACCTTCAATTTTTTCTACGGTAAAGTTGAACTCAAACAGTTTCTGGCGACTGTCAATCTCTTGCTGCTTTGCTGCATTTTGCTGTTGTTGTTGTTCTTGGTGGTCCTTTTCTTCATGGACAACAGCAGTACGCTGCCTATTTTCAGAGAATTGGAATGCTGACTCAGTCTCGTCAGAGGCACCAGTTTTCTCGTCGTGGCCACCAGAGCTATTGGCCTGGTCAGATGGTGTGGCTGCTCCTGTCTTGTTATCGGCACCATCATTGTCAGTAAATTTTGGAATCGAATGCTCGATAATCTGCATGAGGGTCTTATATTTCCAATCCGAGAAAAAGATCTGCATGATGGGGAGATTACCAGACAATCGAAGTTTACCGATATTGCTTGCAGTAGGAAGAATTGAAATCTCCAGCATGAATTGCATCGAAATACGGTTAATAATGTGAAATCGTCGATCTTCGGTACGTGAGTGAAGCTTGGACATAGTCTCTTCAAAACTAGGACCCAGTAAAAGCTGCGTTGATTCAAGTTCAAGCTGAAATTTGTCATACATGAGGGATTCAAGCTGATGAAATTTTTCCGACGAAAGGATCTTGCCTTTCTGCTGCTGCAACGATTTCAGAGTATCCCTATCCACCAGATTAGATCGGATATGGACTTGACCAAAATCGATGATTAAGCATGACGAATTCTTATCCACCATACTTAGCGGGATAATGATGAGGGGTGCCTGAAGATCCAGCTTTGCATTCACAGTTTTGTGGTTCTCAAGTGCATACTCAAGACCTGCTCGGGTTTGGTTCGTTATACCCTGTACCGTTTCCCCAGCTGCCTGCATCAGTGCACCAATACTGTGCATGTGCAGTCTGGGAGGTTTAAAAAACCGGACCGTCTCCACAACCATAAATGGATTATAATATAGCTCCATGCTTCGCAATTTGGCAGTCACAGCAATGTCGGCACTCTCGTCAAGAGGATTAATCTCAAGAGTAAACTGGAAGAAAGCATCTTTGTGAGTTTGCGAATCCACTTCATTATTGCTGTTGCCATTATTGTTACTGTTAGTTGCAGAAGTATCATCATTTTCATAATCGTCGTTCTTTTGTTGATCATTCTCTTCATTGTCATCATCATCTAGTTGTTGAATCCGTTCGGCATCCGGATGTAGCTTATTAACCTTCGCAACTTGAGGGTACAGTGATCCTTTGATAGTACCATCAAAGATACCGAACCGGTCAAGGCTGATTCCCAAGAGAAAAGAATCAGGTCGTTGGAGAACCGTTGCTCGAAAGAAGTCGAACTTGACGGACAAGATGTCAGTTAATTCCTCCTGTATTGCCTTTCTTAGCAAAAGGCTGCCCTGTGCGAGAGTCACATTGAGCTTCCACTTGACTGCGTTGCGAGGCAGAGTCTCAACTGTAGGTGGCGGCGGATTGTCTTCGCTCCAGTCAATTGCATCATAAAATTCCTTCTTTTGTTCTTCAGTGATTTCGGGAGTAGCGTCGGTAGCGGCAATCTCCTCCTGCTCCTTCTCTTTAGCTGACGGCTTGGACTTCCATCCTATCCAACCCAGCCATCCAGAGTTGTCTTGAGGTTTATTTTGGGGGATTGTCTTGCGCTCTTTACGGAGTTGTGCTCGGACTCGTCCCCTGTAGAAAATGATATCCTCGTAGGAGAGTTTCTCTTCAAGCTTCTTAAGTTCCAGCGAATCTTCTGGAGTGAGGGTTTGGAGAAGTTTTGCTCGAAACAGTTTCATGTAAGCGATTCTGTCGTCGCGGCGCTCCTTAAAGTAAGCCCAACTCCATACTTTGTTGCGCTGATGGATCTCTTCCTTGACCACAGTACCAGCATAACGAATCCATGCTCTAGGATTTTCTTCCACTGATTCCTTGGGGCGAAACTTTTTGAACTTGTGAGTTGTCAAGTAGCTATGAAAGAGATCAGTAAGCAAAAGGGTATCGCGATACTGGTCCTCTTGAAGAACGAGACCGATAGCATCAAACATGAGCTCAATGACGGTACGAGGCCGATTAAGAAGGTCGACTTTGTTGAGTGTAACCTTACCGCTCCCGGATACCGGTTGCAATACGTATTGATTGAGGGGTAGTTCCTGGTTTTCTCTAGCAATAAAATGAGAAAAGTTATCTAGGAACTCTGATATTGTGTTTCGCTCTACAAAGTCTGTATTTGTGTTAAAGTAGATGCCAAACTTGGAGAGGCGGGCTAGCTTGCGGGTTGCTTCTTTAGTGTTCTCAAGGTAAGCTGCCTTCCAATTTTCATCAGTGGAGAAGGCCGACAGTTCTGATAAAGTAAATCCAATCGCAAAGGGATGACCGGGGGAGCTGATAGCATCTTCGTATCTGATATGAATACTGGTGATATATACTTGGAGATTGTCAATAATCTTGGTGACGAGAGATTCAGTAAAACTCTCTTGTTTCTTCTGTTGATCTTGGGACGAAGCAGCGGGCGCAGGCTGTGATTCCAGTAGAAGTTCAGATTGTTCAAGTTTCTGCTGCTTGACGGCTTGTTCTCTTTTAAACTCCTCCTCTTCGTCATACTATGGGAGGGAATAGTCAGCGTATATAGAAAACAATAGCGTACCCATCATGGGCTGACATACCTCTTGATCCATACGTGGTAGAGCAAGAACATAAACCTTATCGATCATGACTTTGACCGGTTTGGATTTGAGATTGGACCACGGGATCTGGAGAGTGAGCTGGCCCAGGTATCCCTCGACGACATCGATAGGGAGTTTGAGCTTATCCAAGGCCTACAATTGATTAAGAATTGTAAATTCAATATATGCCCATAATACGGAGATGAAAAAGAAAAAATTAACGTACCTCTTTCTTGAGCTCGAGGTTCCGAAGTTGTACATCTCCATTCCATATTCCAATGTTGAGCTGCTTAGGATCGAAGTTTTTGACCTGAAATTTGGTCAGTAACTATAATAAAGTACCAAGACTCTTATATTTCATACATAGGCACCCTATAATAAAAGCTAGTTAGATGCTGATGTAAAAGGTTTCAATGATTGAATAGAAGTAGATTACCAGGACACGGTTCAGGACAGTCGCGACAAGGCTCTCGAGCATTATAAAGTTAACACTTGTACTATACTACCCGGGTATATCGAATACAAGATCCGAGATTATTATTTTCTACTGTCCTATTCCCATGGAGAAGAGGCGTGGGGAAATCAATGATGATGATGATGAGCGTGATGTTGGGTGGAATAGATACATCTAAAATGTTTGTTACCCTGCCCACTTCTTCTTAGCAGCCCATTCTGTAAAAGGTATACAGCAACACGCACGGCTCGACCATTTTCATCAACTTCTATAACCAACACTGTTGTATCTGGGGGAGGGAGCAGGGTAAGGAGAATACACACTCTTTTTTTATAGAGATATAACCAGAAATATCCCGTGCGGCGGAATGGTTCCGAGTTGATGATATATAAAACCACAATGCCTCGATGGGGGTCATCATCTTCATCACATAATACATTCAGTGAGTGAGGAAGACGTTTTCTCGGATTCAAATCATCATTAGTTATTAATCAAAGCAGAGTTAATTTCTAGATTGTTATTTCGCCGGCAGTCTGGCCGGAACCATGGGCAAAAGAGGGCCCATCTTTCCACATATTACTTGTCGGACCAAGGTTCAAAGGTCAGGTACCGAGTACCTCTTCTACAAGCCCCTGGCCACTTGGGCCATGCCACATCCCGCATGACCCGTGCTACCAACGAGGATCGATTTTCTGCAAATGTATTGGATCTACCATCTCGTTCAAGCTTTGCGCCCAAGAGAGTTGATGGTTCCAGCGAACGCCGGCAAGTGTTTAATCTGGGAGTGTACGACGGCCACGGTGGAAGTGATTGCTCTGATTTTCTTGCTACTCAATTGCCCAAGTACATTGAAGGGTGCAACTTATCAAGCGGGGAGGAACTCCGGAAAGAGTTCAGCGAGACATTCGGGGGATACTGGCGGCGATGGGGAGCTCACGAACTTGATCAGATGCGTGCTCGGATGGATATCCATGATGACCTTATGGTTCGTGCCCCGCTGGCATTTTTGCAAGCCGACTACGATTTTTGTCAGCAAAGGGTAGGATCTGGCTCCACATGTACGTCCGTTTTTCTCTATTCTCTGGCGGACGGAGCATACTGGGATGAAGGCCAGCAATCTAAATTGGTAGTAGCCCATGTGGGTGATACCAGGTGCATTATATCCGACAAGACGGGTGCAGCTCATGCTCTTACTACCAACCACCACCCTTCTTCACCGGTTGAGGCAGCACGGCTTCGTAGGTACAGTGCCAGTTTCATCACCGACTCATTTGGTGAGGAGCGGTTCGGGGTTTATGCAAACACACGATCATTTGGGGATGTGCGCATGAAACGACTCGGGGTCTCAGCTGAGCCTGAAATGTCTCAGTTCATTATTGGAGATAACGTCCCTGCCAACCAGTCCATTGCAGGCTTGGGAGGATCTGAACCGTTTATGGTTCTGTGTTCCGATGGGGTAACAAACTTTGCCTCGGATCAGGAAATCGTGGATATTGTCATCTCAACCGCTGAAAAGGCATCTTCTCCTGCTCAAGCGACTCCACAAGCTGCCGCCAATGAGATTATAAACTACGTCGAGGCAGTAGGCAGCGATGACAATGCAACATGCCTTGTTGTTAGGCTTACTGGTTGGCTTAAATGGGCTCCACATACAGATCCCACAGGCGAGCTTCGCGACTGGAGGATCAAAAATCGTCCAGAGATGCGCAGACAGTGATAATAATACAAAAATAGCCCATTTCTTGAATTTCGTTATATCTTATACACAGTACTAAAAAGAAAAAAGAAAACAACTCCTTATTCGCCAGGAAGACGCCCGTCTTCCAATTCGTTAATAAATTTTTCAATATCATCGTCGTCATCTTCGCTTTCACATAACTCGACAGCGGCGTACTTGATTGTATCCCAGCGCTGCCAAAACCATGTTGAAGCCCTTCTGGTTTTGTCTTCAGTCAACTCTTCTAAATCAGCCTTGGCTTTAGACAACCGCTCTTTAATCTTTTGCAATTGGAGGTTTCGGGGAACTTGGGAGGCGGATTTGGGAAGCACGTGGTCTTGATCAGCCTCATCCGACGATCCTTCCCCTGAAAGGGAAGCCTCATTGTATATTTCATTTTCAGCAGTCGAAGTACCATCATAATACATTGCCCACGCTTCATCAATAGCAGATTCAAGGTAGGTAAAACATCGAGCTCTAGCAGCCAAATCACAAGGGCCAGTCTCGCTGGTTTTTCTGTGATGGTGATGTCTTTTATTGAATCGGCGAATGCAAACAGTCTGCTCAGACTCCGATTCTGAATTTGATCCCACCAACACGGGTGGTAGATTTAAATGGTGGCCATTTGAAGGACGACGGATCCGTTTGAAAAACGATTCACCATCAAGCCTTTGGACTTTTCGAGGTCTTGTAGACGAGTGCCTTTTCAACAATGTATTTTGTTGATGCCTTTTTCGCTCCAGAGGAGAAGAGCATGCACTAGAGGATTGGGAGGGGCTTGATCTAGGTTTCTGATCAGCCTGACTACTATTATCGTTACCAAGACCACCGTGGTGTCTGTTAATTAAGAGTCCCTTGGGAGAAGGGTGGAGTACCGCTGCCATGGCAACCAAACTAAAGTTCGACGCGCGCCAAAAAAAGAGTTTTGTGACTGCTGGGTGGAAAAAGTTTTCTGTGCCAAAGAAAAAAGGGGGGGTATTTGGTGGCAAAAAAAAAAAGAAAAAAAAAGAAGAAAAAAATATGAGTGCCTGCGATTACTCAGTCAAGAGCTCGATGGCAAATTTTTCTAGAAAGTAGTAGGTTTTTTCCTTCCTAAAAAAAAAAGGAATTTGGTTATGAGGATAATAAGGGTGAAGATGGCGTGTGCGCCTGTAAGATTATACCTCAGTGTGGGTGGGGGAAAGAATGGGTTAAGCAGGTGGAGCGATGAGAAGAGGAGATATTAGGAGAAGCGGAGCGGAAGATGAAGTAAAAGAAAAGAAAAAAGCAAGAAAATCCGAGTCTGGCCAATAATGATAAAAGTTTGGAATGCTGTTGTTATAACAACAGCTCCGCCCTGTTTGGGAATGCGCAAAAGGTTTAATTTTTAGGAAAGGGAAGGGTGATGATGATTGTTAGTCTAAGTTAGAAGGGTGTGCTGCCGGCTCATCTTGGCGATTAGATTAGATAGCTTGCAAAACGCAACTCATTTTTCTCAAAGTCTACTCTAGTGCGTCATCAGTTTAGTTTGGGGCACATGGTCAGCCAAACAAACTCGCTCAGTTCACTTTGTTCCTCCCCCGCCCGTGGTGAAGGAGTTTAAAAACTATATAAATTTTACATTGATAAGAATATTTGATTATAAGAGTAAGGTTGTGACGATTTTCTATGTTAAAATTGATTTTTGCCGGCGGTTGGTCCCCTCTTAATCTGCCTCTTCGGTATTTTGCGTCGTTGTGTTTGTCTATCTCTCATCCCGATCTCTTCCCCCCTCCTCCCCCCCCAAAAAAAATTTGTAATAAATGAATGATTTACCTCGCTTGACCTAAACCTATATACGTAGATAAAGAGTTTAGAAGAATGTTTGTAATTTGCACATCACCATTAACACGACTGACGCATTTTCTTTTGACCCTTTCTACACTGATAGTACTATAAATTTTTTATTTTTTTATCTCTGGTGATATTCTGACACGAGGTGTCAAATCACCCATAGTCATAATCTTGGGTTTCTTTTTTCCTCTTTTCTTTTATCCCGTGACATTTGCTTTTCCTCTCTCGCCCCCTCGCTGAGCCTTCCTTATTGGACGTCCTTTCGATTATTCAAAGGACGGCGTCTTGCAGGTGTCTTTATTTTTTTTTCTTTTCCATACGACCTTTTTGCTCCTTACCCCCCCCCCCCCTTAGGCGATGCAGGTCGATAGCAGACCCTTTTACAACGTGCATGGTACCAACGCCAACGCAACAAGTGGATCAAGTCACACCGGCTCTTCTTATCCTTTGGCAAGCCCCAGCATATGCTCCCAGATATATGGAGTTCAATCTCCAATGATTGCTGAAAATGTCATTCCCTTTGATTCGGACCACAACCCAAACTCGGGATTAGGGTCTCCAATTTCAGCCTCATCAGCCACAACTGCCATGACTTCAAACGCCTCGTCATCTACAACGACTGCTACATCTCGTCGTAAACGAGGAAGACCCAACTGGGCGGAATTCTATAGAAATGGTTTTCCAAAGGATGTCATTGTCATTGACAGTGATGATGATGATGACGACAACACTACAAGAGTAGAGCCTGTTAGCAATCATCATAGTCTTCCTTTCACTGGTACTACGACTAATAATAATAAGTATCCTCCTGCTCCTGCTGGTTCTACTGATGATTCTGCTCCAAACAAACGTCAACGGCACGATTATGTCCTGAATGGAGAGATCCCCAGCCACAAACTTGGTTTAGCCTTCACTGCGGAGGGGGCTGTACCACCGCCGCCGCCAATACCCCATCAGCCACAAATTGTCCCACCTGTTCCACCACCAGCCCGCCGGAAGCGAGCTCCTGCCCCAAGCAATGCTGCTGTGTCTATGGGCGCGCACAGACCTGTGTCGATCAGAAAGGCAAGAAATGTTCAAGTTGAGGCAGTGGCCGATCATGCCATGAATAGCAATCCTTCTGTTACTCCTACTGGTATTGATGATGATGATGGCCATTTGAATATTGTACCAAATACAATGATTGCCAACCGATATCAAGTGGTATCATTGCTTGGGCAGGGAACCTTTGGAAAAGTCATTTCTGCCTATGATCGACAAACAAATAAGCATTGCGCGATTAAAATCATTCGAGCCATTCAAAAGTATCGAGATGCAAGTAAAATTGAGTTACGGGTGCTGGCAACCCTTTCAATGCACGATCGAGCCAACTCCAATCGTTGTATACATTTGAGGAGATGCTTTGACTACAAAAATCATATTTGCATTGTTACAGATTTGCTCGATATAAGCGTCTTTGATTTTCTCAAGGCGAATAACTTTATCCCCTTTCCACATGGACAAATTCAAGACTTTGCTCGGCAACTGTTGACAAGTGTGGCATTTCTTCATGATATCAATTTGATTCATACAGATCTCAAGCCAGAAAACATCTTATTGGTGGATAGTTCGTCTGATACGGTTGCATATTCCAATCCTAGACGACCAAATAATACCACCCGACGAATCTTGCGCAATAGTGCCATTAATCTTATTGATTTTGGAAGTGCAACATTTCAAGATGAGTATCATAGTAATGTCGTGTCTACAAGGCATTATCGAGCTCCAGAAATCATTCTAGGAGTTGGTTGGTCATTTCCGTGTGATATTTGGTCAATTGGATGTATTCTCGTCGAATTATATACAGGAGAGGCATTTTTCCAAACTCATGACAATTTGGAGCATTTGGCAATTATGGAGACTGTATTTGGTAAACCATTTGATAAACATTTGGTCCGAGCATCCAATAAGCAAGGGAACAAGTTTTTTACCCGGACCGGTAAAGTGGATTTCCCAAATTCAACCGTTTCAAAATCGAGTATAAAATTTGTTCAATCTTTGAGGAAATTAAACGATATTATTAATCCCACAACAAGATTTGGGCAAGAATTTTTAGATTTGCTTCATCGAATCTTTGTCTATGATCCAGCAATGAGGATTACTGCTAGGGAAGCATTAGCTCATCCTTGGTTTAATGAACGTCCAGTCGACTCTGGATTATAAATTTGTGTGTTTTATTGGCGCGTGCTTTTTTTTTTTGGGGAAATTTGGGGCCGGACAGGGCGGGGAGCTTGCATAAAATTTCTTTCTTTTATTATCTTTCTTTTGAAAGGGAATTAGGTTCTGTGTTGTTGCGATTGCTTTTCTTTTTTTTTTTCTTATCGCTATTATTATTATTATTCGGGAAACTTTTTTTTCTTTTATATACATACATACACAAGGATTAGTATAATTTTTTAAGATTGAGTAAGGCGGACATTCATGCCGTGACCTCTACGAGCAGTATCGAGTTTCATTGCTTCTCTAAGAGCCATTGTAGCATATTGAGCGACGCCGAGTTGCATTTTTAGAATCAACCCATGATATTTTGACTCGGAGTGGTCAGTAGTAGTGGTTGAGATTTGAGGCAAGGATGGGTCGTTAAGTATATCCAAATCTGTATGGACAAGTTGAGTCAATGGATCATTGTATGAGGTATGATGCCATTGTAAACAGGTTGGTTTGACAACCACATGGCGATAGGTACCTGAAAGGGAGAGGTCCCGTATATTTCGCCGCATCTTTTCAGGATCCAACTGATCTTTTTCCATGACCCTTTGATAATGAGATTGGAGATTTTCTGGATAAATGACATCGAACCCCGGGGTAGGTATTACCACATTGTAGATTGAAAAAGTACCATTATCAATCTCGTCTTTGGTGATTGGTCGAGCACGTGTGAATGTCTCCTGCGCTTTGCAGTCTTCAGCAAATTCATCATCTTCTTCGTCTACCTCTTGTTGTTGTTGTGCTGGTTCTGTTGGTGTGGTTGTCTTGTCATCAACAACCAAATCACCCTCAACGACCTTGAATCCAAACTCATTAAGCCTTATCGATGCGATACAATTCCAAATATAACTTTGGTATGCATGTCCATACATGATTCTCAGGTTGCGTGGAATCTGCATAACCCCGCCAAGGAAATCATTGGCCGATTTACATAGGGCACGTAAAATTGCACATTCAGCGACACATTTACGTGGCATTTTATCCAATGCCTTTTGTGGGCTATCTGGGTCCTGTAGCCATAATTGACGAGCTTCAATGCTGTCTGGTGATACCAGCTCCTGAGGCGATAAGATAAGGTTAGCAACACCTTGATAATCTCCACGTAACATGTGTGCACCAATTGTATGGGTCGAGATGGAAAAAGTACCGAATCTTTGCATTCCAAAGTAGTTTATAAACCCATCATCCCGCAGAGATTCCATTGCTTTATCAATCACGTCGGGCGCTTGTGTAACTTCACGCAACGTTATAACAAACTCGTTCCCACTTAGTTGCCCAAGTCCAATAGGATCGTCACTGTAATTGAATCCACCCAGTTTGATTCCACGAAGGGTCCGATTCAAACTTGCAAGCCGATCAAGTCGAACCGTACATAGACTGGCTCTCTGTACTGTCACTCCTCTGCGATCTTTAGTACCTGCGTATGACAATGCCTTGGGTGGAAGACGAAGAAATCTTGCCAAAAGACTAGCAACCTCCATTGTATCTTTGTTCTCCTTGTAGATTGTTAGATGGACATACTTCTTCTTTCTAACTCCATTCAGTTGATCCTCCTCCTGAGTTCTTTTTCCTCTTCCCCGTCTCGATCGATCATTGTTGCGGGATCCAAATCCACTGGATACTTTGGATATCAGCATTGTATCTCCTTCCAAAGTCTTGGTTTCCAGCCCCGAGTTAAATGCTTTACGGACAAGTTGATGCAGCTTTGTTCTTGCGTCTTTGGATTCAATTGGTTTGGTGGTCTCCATTTTACCCCCCTTACCCTGAATCAATTGGACCATGGCATCGACGATATCCTTGCCAAGCATTTCCTCGAGATTTGTGCGATCTGCTGAATCAAGCACAAACGGTTTAGATTCCTTGGCCACCGGCTCATCAGTGGTTTCGGATTTGATTGCATCTTTGTCCTCCTCCAGCTTGCTGTCTGATTTCTCGACGGGTGGCTTTTCTACTCCGCCCAGATCTCGGAGATGCACCACGTTACCCAGTGGATCTATCTCGTTAACAAGGAAATCTGTGTATCTTGATGCCAAAAAAAAGAAAAGTTAGTAATTCTATCTTTTTGTATAAAGTAGCATAATTTTTTTCGTCACCTCTGCTTGATTATGCCAGTAAACCCCGATATATCAGGGTGTAAGAAAGCAGTTATTCCAACATCTTCCTCTGAAAGACCCTCAATCTCACCGCGTGCTCTTTTGTGGTCATGTTGCTGACTGTCGTCTACTTCAGCAGATCGTTTGGACATTTAAAGCTCTCGAAATTTTAAATTTTTTTTTACTTTTCCTCATCTCATCTCATCTCATCTCCCAACCCACTCACCACCGCAACCCAGCAGGCACCAGCACTAAGTATTATCAGCATAAAACCAGGAGGGGAAAAGGAGATCCAAACATCGGGAATGGCAGATAACCGGGGAAAACGTCATTCAGATGATGGAATGAGTGCTCCAGCAAGCCCTGCCGAGTTTATGGATGTTAAGCGGCAAAAAACTGAACAAGCATCTCCTGAAGGAGGAGGAATAGCAACACCAAAGTCATCGTTTTCTACCAAATCAATGCCACCACCATCATCTACAGGATTACCGATGACTCCTGGTAATGTACAGGGAGGAGGAGTGTCTAATAGTAATAGTAATAGCAAGAACGGGCCTGTTGCGGTCGACCCTGAACACTTATCAGATGCATTGATTGCAGCGGGGATAGATTTGAGGGAAGAGGAAGCTCTTCTTTCAAGTTCTGCAGCTGCATTGCCTCAAAGTCCTGCTCCTCTCGCTGTCAATGCTACTTCGGTCAGCAGTGATGTCAACAGTACTAGTCAGCTTCACAAATCAACTGATTTTCTAGACTTAAATCCTCTGACAAGTCTTGCAAACAAAGTCGTGAGTGAGAATGGGGTTGGATTGATGTCAACAACCAAAGATGGAGAGACGCTGGGGTTAATATCAGCAGCAACCCAGGAATGGTTGAGTAAGATTCTCACCGAGACGGTTATTGCCTCGAGATACCGACAGAATAATACCCGCAATAATGAACAAAGTGCAGTCGCAAAAGCGTTAAGGCAGTTTGCAATCAAAGATAAGGAAAATGAAGATCGCCATTTAGTCGAGCGAGCTTCACTGCTTGCAACTTACGATTCAACAACAGCAGGGGGGGAGGGAGACACCAGTTCCCCTGCTGCTGGTGGCCCGACCACAACAACCACATCCACAAGCGATACAAGTGGTGGTGCTACGAATAACATGAATGGGGTAGAGAGTGATAAAAAGGGTGGCCCAGGTCAAGATGGACTACAATATCGAGCTGCTAATGCCACTGCAGCAATGATGTCTTTTGGCGGGGGACGAAAGGGCAAAAAGTACAGCTGGATGTCTGCGGAACCATCGGGGGCGAATGGCAGTGGTGGATCTCGAGGATCTCGTATAGGAGGAGGACCCGGCGGTGGGAGTTTCTCATCGGGATCTGGTGGAGATGGGCACGGAATCAAGATTCGACAAGCACGAGAAGAACCCTACGTAGTTATGAGAGATTTACTGGGAGTACTGGAAACAACCCAGCGGAGAGGAGTTGAAAAGATCATAGCAAAGGGATATAGTCGAATACGCGATTGAAAAGGTGTTTTTGTATACAAATTGTAACCTCCAAACTCCATATTCTTTTGTTGTTTATCTGATTTGCTCCCAACCGGAAAAACAGAAAAAATCCCGACCCACATTCGTCATTCCATTCTCCTTCCCCGACCCACCAAAGCAATGGCCACAACCCGAAGAACCACGAGATCTAGTAAAGCGAGGGCAGAAGAGAGTGGTAGTAATGGTCCACCGTCATCATCATTGTCAGTTGATGGCAGCAACAAGGAGCTGACTGCGGGACAAATATTTCTCTACGTGCCAAATCTCATTGGGTATACAAGGGTGATACTGGCAGCAGCAAGTCTTACTTATATGCCATGGCATCCCAAATACTGTACAGCGCTGTATAGTGTATCATGTCTACTTGATGCACTGGATGGGTTTGCAGCAAGACGATTGAATCAAGCCACGAGATTTGGAGCAATTCTCGATATGGTTACAGATCGATGTACAACATCGTGTTTAATATGCTTCTTAGCGGTCGCTTACCCGAGGTATATGATAGTATTTCAGTTTCTATTATCATTGGATTTGGCTTCTCATTACATGCATATGGTAGCAATGATGCAGCTAGGGTCAAATTCTCATAAAAAGGTTTCTCAGGTAAAGAGCAAGATTCTAAATCTCTATTACTCCAATACAACTGTTTTATTTATATTTTGCTTTGCAAATGAGCTCTTTTTTGTCGTTTTGTATTTGGCTTCCTTTTTTGACTCTGGCCATATTCCTCTCTATGTATCCGTTCTCGGGGCTGTTACTCTACCGATTTGGCTTGGTAAGCAGCTCATAAATCTGGTTCAATTGGTACGAGCTGCTTTGATTCTTGCTCAGCTAGATGTTGATGCTGCAAATAAGTGAGTCATATATATTTATATATACATAAATAGATAGAAAAAATAAAACATATGATAGTAATAATAATAATAATCCATCCTTATCACCAAAAAAAAAAAATTAAAGTAAATTAATTATTATGGCAGCAACAACAACAACCATTTCGAAAGCTGCACGGTATGTACCGAAATCCGGAACGTATCCCCGAGGATTTCGAGTCTCGGGGGTTCATGTTGGAGTTAAACCGGGGGGTTCACCCACCAGCAGTAATAAGCCTGACGTTGCTGTCATAGTATCCGATGTTCAACCCTGTAATGGAGCAGCAGTTTTCACTCGGAACCTTTTCAAGGCTGCACCTGTACAAGTATCGAGACAGGTGCTGGATAAATGGGGTGGGAAAGGGATCAATGGCATCATTGTAAACAGTGGATGTGCAAATGCAGTCACTGGCGCTGACGGGTTAAAAGATGCCGTGAGTATGGGTAAAGCTCTCGACAAGTATATGGGCAAGAATAAGGATGATGCAGATGCAAATAAACCTCCTCACAGTCTGGTCATGTCTACAGGTGTGATTGGGCAAAAATTGCCAATTAAAAAGATTCTAAATGGAGTTGAACCGGCGGTTAATCAACTGGGCTCGGATCATGCCCATTGGCTTGCATGTGCAAGGGGTTTTTGTACAACTGATACCTTTCCAAAACTAGTCTCGGCTCAAGTCGACGATCCAAGTGAGAATATCTCATTTCGAATTGCTGGGATTGCAAAGGGGGCAGGAATGATTCATCCAAATATGGGCACCTTGTTAGGATTCCTTGCAACAGATGCTTCCATTGCCCCCTCGGATCTGAGCCACTTGATCAAATCCATTGCCGATAAGAGTTTCAATTCCATCAGCGTGGATGGCGACACATCTACAAATGATACAATCGCAATTCTAGCCAACGGTGCAAACAACCAGCCGAGACTTGAACCAGGCACGAACCGATATGCCATCTTTGAACAGGCTGCTACTTCACTTGCTCAGCAGCTCGCCCAGCTAGTTGTAAGGGATGGAGAAGGTGCTACGAAGTTTGTTGAGATCCTTGTGGATGATGCGCCAACTTATCAGGCAGCAAAACAAGTCGCCGAATCTGTTGCTACTTCTTCTCTTGTGAAAACTGCTCTTTACGGTAAGGATGCCAACTGGGGTCGCATTTTGTGTGCTACAGGTTATGCAGGTGTCGATCTCGATCCCACAAAGGTCAATGTATCCTTTGTGTCTACAAATACCACCACTACCCCTCCACAGCAACTCAAACTGCTTGTCCAAGGTGAGCCCCAAAATGTAGATGAAGAAAAAGCCCTTCAACTGTTATCAGAGGAAGATCTCAAAATCCACATATCCTTGGGTTCCCCAAACGGTGTATCTGCAAAGTATTGGACCTGTGATATGAGTCACGAGTGAGTTTCTTTTTCGTTTGTTTTACCCAGCCTAATTACTAACAATGATATTTCTAAATCTAGGTACATATCTATAAACGCTGATTACCGGTCTTAGGATTAGATAGAAGTCGACAGAATCGTCTTTGAGGGAGTTCCCTCGTTGTTGTTGTTGTTGTTGTTGCGTAGATTAAGTCACTAACCTAAAGAAGCGACAGGGAGCAACCGTAGACAAACCCAAAACTCAGTCTAAACCTGTTTCTCTCTCCCCTCCCTGTCCCTTTTATTCCCTTGCTAACGACAACAGCAGAAGATCCCCATCCAGTTTGAAGGAGACATAATGAGTGGATGTGCGTATCATCATGATGATCTTTGATCTTCCTTTTTCTATTTATACATAATTAACAACTTTTATTAGTACGTTTTCTTGACTTGGTTAAACCCTTTTTACCAATCCTCCCCGAGGTTGCTGCTCCTGAGCGTAAGGTGCCATTTGAGCAGCGTTTAGTATGGACTGCTGTTACGCTACTCATCTTTTTAGTCATGAGTGAGATCCCGTAAGTTTGATTATCCTACTGGATTTTCCTTCCCCCCATTTATCTGTTTTTATCGCTTGCAACTAACATTTTTTTTTTCCTTCTTTTTCTATAGATTATATGGCATCAATGCTTCCGATACATCAGATCCTCTGTAAGATAAGCATGTATTGCATTTTCTTTTTTTCGTGATGCTTACTGTCTGTCCTTTTTAGATACTGGCTTCGAATGATGCTGGCAAGTAACAGAGGTACCCTTATGGAACTGGGAATCTCCCCCATCATCTCTTCAGGAATGGTTTTTCAACTACTTGGCGGTACTCATATGATTGATGTTAACTTGGACTTGAGAAGTGACCGTGAACTTTATCAAACTGCACAAAAATTACTTGCAATTATCTTATCCTTTGGTCAAGCAACTGTATATGTATTGACTGGTATGTATGGTCCACCTAGAGAATTAGGTGCAGGGCTATGTTTGCTACTGGTCTTACAGCTTGTATTTGCTGGAATCATTGTTATTCTTCTCGATGAATTGTTGCAAAAGGGTTATGGATTAGGTTCTGGTATCTCCCTGTTCATGGCAACCAATATCTGTGAACAGGTTGTGTGGAAAACTTTTTCACCAAAGACTGTAAACACTGGTCGTGGGAATGAGATGGAAGGTGCATTTGTTAATCTTATTCATCTCATTTTTACCCGCAAAGATCGAAAACATGCTCTTTATGAAGCTTTCTTTAGAACCAATCTTCCCAATATGACTCAACTCATTGCAACCATCTTTGTCTTTGCACTAGTGGTTTATTTGCAAGGATTCAGAGTTGAAATTCCTGTTAGATCAAGTCGAACTCGTGGTGCCTATGGTACATACCCAATTCGATTGTTTTATACTTCAAACTTACCCATCATGCTACAATCCGCTCTTACATCGAATGTGTTTATTCTTAGTCAGATGCTTTACAATCGATTCCCCAATAATCTTCTTGTCAGGTTGTTGGGTGTATGGGATTCAAAGGATGGATCCCCTCAGCTGACCGCAATCTCTGGACTATCTTACTATATGCAGCCACCACTTAATATCACCGAAGCTTTATTGGATCCACTCAAGACTTTTGTTTATATCTCTTTTGTCCTAGTTGCATGTGCACTTTTTTCAAAGACCTGGATTGAATTGTCTGGATCTTCCCCACGCGATGTTGCCAAACAGTTCAAAGATCAGGGTTTGGTAATTGCTGGATACAGAGATGTCTCTGTTTATAAAGAATTGAAAAAGATAATCCCCACTGCTGCTGCTTTTGGTGGCGCATGTATTGGTGCATTATCGGTTGCTTCTGATATGATTGGTACTTTGGGTAGTGGTACTTCAATCTTATTAGCTGTTACTACTATCTACGGCTATTTCGAGATCGCTGCCAAGGAAGGTGGTAACATGCAAGGTCTTCAGAGTGCAATTGCTTAAACTGAAGCAAACACTCACTCATCCTCTCTCCCTTCACCCAATTAAAAACAGACACTCACCCCTCCCCCTTTCTTTTTTATTATTATTATTCATTAAAAAGTGTGTATTAATACCTCAAAAGAACCGAAAAAAAAAGTTAACGAAAGAAAAGAAGCAGAAGATGAAGCATTCAATTATAAAAATAGATAAAAATTATTCTGTCTCATTTCTTTGCTAGTTGTACAGTACCGTAAAAACCTCAACACCAACCGCCGCACGCGATTCATTGATCCCAACCTGTAGCAGTCGGTCCCTTATATTTGTCCAGGTCCCCCCACAAACCAAACGCCAGGGTTATTATCCAATAGTGGAATGAGTTTTTCCACTAACAATGTATTTCAATTTGCTCGACCCAAGAATGACAACAGTAATAATAACCCAAATTCACCACCATCACCGATCTTTCCAACACGACGGACATCAACATCAGCTGAACAACAACAACAGCGGTCCAAGAGTCATGTATCTGGGTTAGGATCCCGACCGAAACCTATTCGACGGTTTATGGAGGGAGGAAATAATGCCAACAATAACAACAACAAGAGCAGGTCGCCGATTGCAATGAAACGGGTACCGAGTAAACGAGCACGCGAATTAGAATCAAGAAGTCATGGGCTCGAATGGGATCGAAAGAACCAAAATAAGATTCGCGAAATGGAATTATCTGGCACTGGTGATATCAAAACATTGTATGAAAAATTGAGTGCAATGAGGGACAAGGAGAGAAGCTTTATGGAACAATGCGGTCTAGTTGATCAACAAGATACCCGAAAAAATCTCGATGAAGCAATCAGTTTTGTCGGTACATGTAAAGACATGTGTCCAATATTTGAAAGGGTTCGTCGCGAGTATGAGAATGACGTTAAGCCATATGAACGGGATTTGAACTCGGGTTTAATAAGTCCACACCGGGCGGTAAAGGCATTTTCAAGACCTGCTGCCGGACAACCGCCTCCCCTACCCTCCGATGTTCGTCCACCAAAAGTACTGGAATCAACGTTGACGTACTTGATTCATGAAATCATACCTCAACTTCCCGATAGTCATGGCTTCCTGTGGGATCGTACCAGATCCATCAGACAAGACTTCACCTATCAGAACTACACTGGACCAGAAGCAATCGACTGTAACGAAAAGATTGTCAGAATCCATATTCTATCTCTACATATAATGGCAGGATCCGGAATTGAATATAGTCGTCAACAAGAGATTGAACAGTTAAATAAGGCTCTTCAAACTCTAACTGAGTTATATGACGATAATAATCATAGAAGCTGCCCAAATGAACCCGAGTTTAGGGCGTATCAATTACTAAGTCATTTGAGAGATTCCGATGTTGAGCATAAAGTTGAATCATTACCAGAATGGATCTTTGATTCAAATATTGTTTCAATGAGTTTGAGAATACGTGAGCTTGCTCAGCAAAACAATATCTCAAGTCGTCGGGTCAAAAACACTGAAGCCTCGTTGAATCTAATCTCACAACTGTTTAAATTCTTGAAATCTCCAAATATTCCATATCTATTATCATGTCTTGCAGAGGTTCATTTCAACGATCTCCGAATATGGGCAATCAAGAAATTGTCAAAATCATTCCACAAACGTGGACGTCCATTTAATTCTGATTCTCTTTGCGAAATGCTGGGATTCGATTCAGTCCATGATTTACAGTCTTTATGTCTACACATTGGTATCAGCATATCTGATCAGGGAGTCGAATTGGCATCGTTTAATGATCAATCCGTAATATCTGCTGCTCCAATGAATCAAGCTTATTCGGAATCAATTGTTGAGTCCAAGAGAAATGGGCGCCCTTGGCAAGATTTCATCATCTCCACCAACAAGCCTTATACACAATTCACTACTCCAACTGCTCCTGCTAGCACTTTTCGTGAGACACCTACTGAGCCTAAAATTGTTGAGATTCCTACTCAAACTGCCCCCCTAGTAAAGAAACCAGACGAGGAGAAGCAAACCCAGCCAGCTTTCAGGTTCTCTGTTCCACAACCACCTCCGCCACCACCACAAGCACAAACACAATCACGACCACAACAAGCATTTCAACCACCCCGTCCGCCATCACCGCCACCGCCTGCTGCTTCTGCACCGAAACATCTGTCTAGAGAGATTGTCTCTCAAATAGCACACAGTGAGCTTAATGGACTTATTTCTCAAGTTGTACATAATACCATCACCGACCAGTCAAGAATTGCAATTAAACAGGTGCAGACCAAAAGGAAAATACAGTCACTATCAAGACAAGTTTATCGAGCTCTTATTCATGAAAAACTTTATAATGTTTGCCTTGTGACGATTGCAAATAAGTTTCGAAAGCAAAAAGATCGTCGATTTATAATTGACCGCATTATATATCAGGCAAGAAGATGCAAAAAGTTAGCAGATTATCGACGAATGAGACAGCAGCAGTTTCAAGAGGCTAAATCACTCATGGGAAGTACATGGAACCATCATCATCATCGAGCACTTAAACAACAAGAGGAGGTATCGAAAACCCTGTTACTTCAAGACCAAGCTGCTTATGATGCATTTCTCACAATTGAGCGTGAACGATATGATAAATTATGGAAACCAGTTGATCTGAAACGGGATTTGCTACCCCACATTGCTGATGAGTACCTCAAGTGTGTAAATGCAGGTGCTCAAATGAGTATTGTTGTTTCATGTCAAGACTGGACATGTCCAACGTCGAAATGGCTTGCCCGAAAATTAGGGCTGGAGTTAAATGTTAATAAGGAAGGAAGAGGACATGTTCTTTATAATCAGATCAAAAGTGCAAATGGACTTGTTGTTAATTTAGTCTCGCTTGATGGGGCGGGACAGTCGATATTAGCAAATACTGGTGCTCTGATATTTGAATGTGGATTGACAACATCCAAGCAAGATGATGATGAGTTGTTTATTACACAAGTAATGGAGAATGATCGGATGAGACTATTTCACAATGTGGCTAAACTTGTTGAGGAGTCCAATTACAATCTAGTCATTTTGATAGTGTGTTGGACACCACCATCAACAAAGGGTACTCAATTGGTAAATGAACTACACTTACAAGATTTAACCTTACAATTCCCAACAGTTGGATTTATATGTCTGCTTGAAATTGTATCGATTGATAATGCTCAATTGTCTGAATCATTGGCGGTCATTGGTTCAAATATTTCCTTTACATTCAGTCCATTGGGGGTTAAAAGGCAACAAATCAATGAAAAGAAACGGAAAAAGACACCAACAGCGGTATCTACTCCGGTTCCAAGTACAGGGAAATCACTTAGTTCGTCTTCATCAATCAAGCGACTTGCACGTCATTTTACCCATTACAGTGACTACTCGATTCGACAACAGCAACAGCAAGAATTAATAAAACAAGCAAATGACAAATACAAGCAGGAGCAACAACAACAGCAACAGCAACAGCAACAGCAACAGCAACAGCAACAGCAATCAGATGCAATTATACCAAAAAGTTTATCTGAATTATGGCAACTTATCGACAGTGTCAAGAAGTGAAACAAATGTATCAAGACGCCGAAGGAGATATGTAAATTATTAGCACAGACAAAAATTGCATGGTTTCACTTTGTTCTACTATTACTCTTATTATTGATAAGTAATCCCGTCCCCAAATCGTTTTGACCGAATTGAGCAATTGGAGTATTATCACTCGACTAGGAAAGAACTAAAAGTTGGAAAACTAATCGGAGCCACCACCTGTTTTTTTGTTTATCTTTTACACATCTATCTGCGAGCAAAAATTCCATGACGATGACGATGACAATGACAATGACAATGATGATGATGTTAGTGACCATGAGTGTAGTATCTATGGTACCTCTGGTAGCAGGTTACGCATACGGTATAAGGCCAGCAGCTAAACCTCAAGGAATTGGAGCCCCATATGACTTAGTTATGTACCAAAAGGCAACCGATGCAAATAATGGAATTGACGATGAGAAACTTGAGGCCCCACCTCTTGGATTTTGTAGTGGCATCTTTGCAAATATTCAACAGCAAGTTTATACACAAGCAGCTAACAATCGATATGCATCAGCTGCTGTCCGTTGTTATGGATATAATAATGGAATTGCTTGCATGGTGGATGATGAGAGTTGGGTTCGAGCAAAATCAGTTGCGAAGGACTATTGCTTGAATACTATAAATGGTGAATGGAAAGATGAGTTGCTCTCCCCATCATCATTATCATCGTCGTCGTCACAAGATGCTACAAGTAGTAGTTCTAACCCTCAACAGACATCATCACAAGCAGCAGATTTGGATTGGGCTCAGGTTCCAGTCCTTGCGCCACCACCATCACAAAGTGCTGTTGCTAAACAACGCTATCTTTCCTACCCATCTGCTGGATCTTGTTGATAATGTTGATAATGTGTGGTTTGTTCTCAGGGGCCTTTTTTTCAACTCCAATTTTTTCTTTTGTTCCTCTTCTATATGCATATGTATTTTCTTTCTTTCTCCCTTATCATACATACAAACTTGCACAAAAGACAATATCGCGTTTAATCATGTCTTGAGATTGTTGCATTTTTGAATATAAATTAGCATCACCAATAATTCTTGCCGCACTTTTAACTTCACGACAAACTTCATCAAGTCTAGTAATGACTCTTACAATTGTCCCTTCATAAACATCTGTAAGTCCGGTTATATTATTGAAGGACATACCCCGAGCCCACTCGTAAACAACCTCCATTAAAAAGAATTTTTTACCTGATTCAAATGGGTTTTCTGAACTTGTGGCACTGATGATTTGTAATTTATCTTGAAGACTGTAGACTCGTTGGGATAATTCCATAATCATTTTTCTACCTTGTCCTAATCTCGGGGTCACAATTCCAGGATCAGTCTCGGATTTCTCTTCAAATACAAATGCCGAAAGTAATGCTGCAATCTCTTCTGGTTCATAATCACCTAGGAAATTATCCAAGATAAGTTCCGTCAGTATAAGTTCGTGTCCAGAGTTGATTTCACATGCAACCCTCCCCTTCAAAACAACATTAGAATCCTTGTCAATGAATTGTAATTGTTTAAGTAGTTCAATTCGTTGTTCGTAGTCGGGTAATAATTCCAGATTTTGATCCGACATTGAATTCTTCAATTCATCAATCTTCTTTTGAATAGAATATGCTTGATGCATCTCTTTATAAACCTGGGGAAACCTTGAATCTTGAACAATCTCTTTTGACTCCATTTCCATCTCTTTACTTGCTTGATTCCATTTGTCAAGATATTGATGGAATTCTAAATTTTTCATTCGATCCCATGTCACTGGCCCCCAACTTGGTCCAGACAGTGATTTCCCCATCTCATTAAGCTCTCGGCTAATTTCTGAAACTGATTTCCTTTCGTACTGCGGCTGTTGTTGCTGCTGCTGCTGTCCACGCATTCGAATAACTCCCGGAACTGTGCTTCCCGTCACAATCACTGTCTTGGTTATGTATTCAACTGATGATAGTGGCACTTCAACTCGAACAAGTCGCTCCTCGTGGGGGAATGGTCGAAGTCGTGCAAACATCGATGGATGGAATGGAAGCAACTTTTCTTTGTTGTTGTTGTTGGCCCCGTCACTGGTCCCTGTACCGCCGCCGCCCTTTTTATTTCCTCTTTGAATCGCTTGCCATGGTGTCAACATGGTGACAATCGGTGAATTCTCCGGACTTGTCTGTAATCGAACAATTATACCCATGCTTCGGGGTAGATCAGCAGCTTGGAACACTGCTACATGACAATTCATAATCTGTCTACCCACAGGTGTTTCTGCTGCTTTAGTAATTAACTTTTGAAAGTTTTCCTGCCATTCCATTGCTGCGCGGTGAAATGCTTTTACTTGGTCATCGATATCTGTAGGGCGTCTTATAAGATTCTGTAATGCTGACTCCTGAGCCTTGACACTCTTTAAATGCTCAGGTAATAGTGCTTGAGTTGTATTCTCTGAAAACGATCTTTTGATCATATCTTCCACTTTTAATGCTTCAACTCTCAATAGATTCAAAATCATATTATAAGTTAATCGAAATTGACTTTGTAATTTAGTCGGGGTGCCCAACATCATTGTCTTTAAATCTAAACTTGACGGTGGTATATCCCCCGATGCAATTAAAATTACTGTTCCCGTAGTATCCAGCCCACGTCGACCCGCACGACCGGCCATTTGGGTATATTCACCAGCAAGTAAATTTCTAAAACTTCTTCCATCGTGTTTTCTCATGCCTGAAAATACAACTGTTCTTGTCGGTAGATTCAACCCCATTGCAAATGTTTCAGTAGCAAATAAAACTTTAACAAGGGTACGTGCAAATAAGATTTCGACAATTTCTTTTGCAATTGGAAGTAATCCACCATGGTGAACGGCAATTCCACGGGATAATAGTTCACGGAGTCGAAGAATTTGAGGTAAATTGCGATCTTCCTTTTTCAATCGACTTAGTGCACGATCAGTAAATAAATGAATCTCCGATTTCTCCTTTGCTGTACAGTAATCAATACTTGTTAACGACTCAGCATACTCTTCACACCGTTTTTTCGAAAAAACAAATATAACTCCCGGCAGCAGATTATTGCTATGGAGGTGCTGAACAAGTGAAAGATATATTCCTTTATCCGAACCGCCTCCCTGTCTTCTTGGATATCCACCCATCGGACCCCCGCGTCCGCCCCCGCCTCGTTGGCCACCACCACGTCCACGTCCACGATCTCCACCTCTTGCCTGTCCTCCTCCACGCCGCTGCTGCTGTTGTTGTTGGCCAGGTTTTGGCTGGTCGTACTTTGCAGGGTCAATAAGCTTCTGCACCTGCTTATATCCATCTTCCAAGAATTTCTTATGCTCATCAACGACTTTAATTAACTTGCGCCTTGTATAAATAAAATGTTCCAATGGTACGGGCCGCTTTGGAGTGGAAATAACATAAATATCTTTGCGTTTAGTTCTTCCAACCCAGCTTGCAAATTCCAATGTATTGGGTACAGTGGCAGATAGTAATATCAACTTTACATGTTCAGGAAGCATAATGATGACTTCCTCCCATACAACCCCTCGTTCCATGTCATTAACATAATGAACTTCATCAAATATGACGAATTCCACATCTCTAATCACATCTGCTGCCCGGTAAAGCATACTTCGAAGAATTTCTGTAGTCATAATTAAACAACTGGCTTCAGGATTGATCTGTACATCGCCGGTAAATATACCAACATCATCATTGAACTCCTTTTTGAAGTCACGAAACTTTTGGTTACTCAAAGCTTTAATTGGTGATGTATATATTGATTTTGTCATGTTGCGATTGGCCATTGCAATTGCATATTCTGCCACAACCGTCTTACCCGCAGATGTATGAGCTGCAACAAAGACTGAATCTCCTTGTTCCAAGTGGTATATAGCTTCCTTTTGAAAGATATCTAATTCAAATGGGTAAGTTCGAGCCATGTCAGGTACCAACTCAGAAAAATCTGGAAGATCGTGATCCAGTTCAACCACATGAGCCCATTCTTTATTCTTTGTTCCACCACTGCCAACACCCGGTCCACGTGATGAAAGAGCTGCAGAAGTTAATTTCATGTCGGCATATGGATCTTCTACTGGAAGCAAATCATCTATAGCGCCAAGGTCAATTCCATCAGGAGTCTTTTCCTGGCGGTAAACCTCGTCGTCACTGGTTTTCTCCATATATTTTGGTGTTGCGATACTCGAAGTTTGAATTTCACTCACGTCTTCGGAATCAAGATCTTGATCTTGCTCTGATAATTCAGGGGGTAAATCTACTATAGATGCGACATCTTGATTCAGCTGTTGTTGTTGTTGGTTAAGTTCATCAAGTTCAGATTGAAGACGAGAAACATTGTTTTCATTTAGTCCTCGAGGCATACCCATAGCCACACATAAAAGACCATCACGATCTCTCTGATGCATCGAGATATCGCGACCAATATCTCTAGGGGCACTAGTTGTTGACTCGATCCCACCTGGCGTGAATGGCACAAACCCAGACTTGCCTCTTATGTAGTCATTGGATGATGATCCGATGATTTGTCTAGTCATGGAACCAGAGTTTTTTGCATGCGCTTCGATCTGATTTCGGCTTGCCACATATTCTTCATACCCTACAATCTGTCCTTGTAATCCTGATCTTATAAATCGGGTTTGTGTCCTAGATATTGACGCTGGGATTGAGTACAGTTGGTCATAGTACTCTTTTAAATCGACATCCGGTGGTCTTATTAAACAGTTAGATGAGATAGATAAATAGAATCAACATCACATAATATATACCTCTGAAGAATATTCAACCATTTCTCTGAAAAGTTGGTGGGTGGAACTAGAAATTCATCTTCAAGATCTCGTTTGATTTCTTCAATTGTTGGCTGTGGAGGAGGAGGAGTAGCACATGCCTTGTCGATGGAGTCATTTACCGAGAAGTCAACTCCTTTTTTGGATAGCAGCTCTATACATTGTGCAATTCCTGACGCCATACCTGAATGCTGGCTCTCGATATTATGTCAACCTAGTGGGGGAATATCCTCCGGTGGGAGTTTTCCCTCCACACACACATATATTACGACTACGAAACAAGCAGAGAACATACAGTAAAAAGGAGTGTGCAGAGTGGAAGACAATGGAATGTTTCAGTTATTATAAATGTATTTTACTATATTTTGCCCAAATCATAATCCTGCAGGTTTTTTGAGATCAAACCCCCAGTTCTCTTCACCTGGTCGGACTTCGTAGTACTTGTTAATGTTGACTCCATGGTATGGATGATGAACAAGGTTGAACCAAGGTAGTACACTAAGTCGAGTTTGAGAATATGTGGAATTACGGGCAGCAGCGTCCAATATTTCAATTCGAAGAGTAGATTCACCATATGGAGCCTTGCCAGCAGCCAAACGAGATTTAATTTCATACCGATCCTTTGCCACTTCTCTTGCATTCTCTGACCAACCCCAAAACCTCGTAGAGCTGCGGGCATAAGCAATATAGAACCCTCCAAGAAATCCTAGCGAAGTTGCTAATCTCAGACTGGGCCTGGCAGACAAAGATGCCAATTTATGGTTGTGAATTCTGTAATTAATAGGGTCAAGATATTCCCATCCAGCGTAAAGGGCAGGAGCTGCCGCTGTTGATGCTATCCATGCAAACCAATCTGAAGGTCTCATGTATCGGACGACTCGGCCAAAGTATGGGTCCGTATCAATAACCTGGCGCAAAAGAAAGTTCGGTTAGACAACGGCATGGTATTGAAAAAAAGAAGAAAACATTAATATACCTCATATGGAGCATTAGAAGTCATATTTGTCTTTTTTTTTTTTATTTCTCGGTTGTTTCCCCTGTTGGTGGATTTGAAGTATTGCAGGTTGGGGTCATCTCCCAGCGTACACTACATACTGGGGGGAGTGTATTCATCACCAATCAAATCCTAGGAGAAAGTCAACACCATAAAAAATCACCATCCATATCTATCATCACCTGTAACAGTGTAGAAAGTGGTAAATAAAAAAATTTACATAAGCAAAAAGTCCTTGTTAATGAGGATCATTTTGATGATTGTACATGTTGCATTGTTAATAAGTAATAAAAGAAAATTGCAGCGGGTTACATCCATATATAGATTTTAATTACTGTTAAGCTGTGTTTTCAATCACTCATACTTGGGGAGGGGTGTGAGATTAGCACTCTTGTTCTTCTGTATAGACTGTCATGCAGATTAGCTGAGTGTATGTTATTTATTCTGCGTCGCGTCGTGGAAATCATTTGTTTTCCTAAAGCGGTAACTCCCATGAAACCAAAAAAAAAAAAAACGCGTCTTGATAATCTGGACAAGTCAACAAAGGGCATCATTGAAGAACCAGAAAAGAAGCAGTGACCTTGGTATTTCTCATGGTTCCACCACCAGAGACTGATGCAAATAGTGGATTGGAAGATGATTGGGCAAGTTACTTACCGGATCTTGAAGGACTGGAAGGGAATGAACCCATACCTACTACCACCACCACCAACAACGATAGGCAAGACTCAATTGATGCAGGCGTCGATGAAGAAGTCAAAATAAGACAGATCAAGAAAAGACCAAAACTCGATGAAGACCGGTAAGGGAAAAGAAAAATGTTTTCTATGAATGAAGCAAGAAGGATAATAAAATTTTGTCTTCTAACTCTTATATCAAGTCTCCTTTCAGAAAATGGCCTACCTTTTGTTAGATCGAGAATTGCAAAGAAACTTAAATTCAAGGGCAAAGGACACGAGGTGAGTTTATATCAAGTATTTAAGAGAAAAATCAATCAACTAAAATCTGTTGTTTTTAGTATAAAGATTTATGTCGCATTATTGAAGTCTATCAGCTATGGGCTCATAAACTGTTCCCAAAGGCCAAATTTAGAGATTTCTTCATGATTACAGAGAAGCTAGGTCATACTCGGAGGTTGCAGGAACAGCGGCGCGAGTGGATAGATGAGCTCAAAGGTAGCAAGGATAATACTGATGGTGCAGCAGGAGAGAGTGATAGATCCGCCATGCCACCCCAATCTACCAACCTACCCACCTCCCTCCAAAGAGTTGAGCCCAACACTGATATATCCAATCTGGTCAGAGACGTGGACGATCTGTATGAAAAGCTGACTGGAAATATGCCAAGTCAAACAGCACGACCCAGCAACAAAGAACCTCCTTCTCCCATAAGGAAGAGCTATAACCCGAGTAGTGGGGGACTCTTTGTTCATGAAAATGAGATTCCACTTGATGATGATGCAGCATGGGCTGCACTTGGAGATGCGGCAGAAGAAGACTTACTTTTACAGAATGCATACGATGACATGTAACTAGTTTAAAGAGAAAAATATATTTAAAAAAAATAAAGAAAAAGACATTGAATGACAGGGTTGGTTGTAGTTATTAAAGCGAGTGTGTGGTGGTCATTAATGTAGAATGACGTTGTTGCCATGGGCAATCAATCCTACAAGGCAAATTGAATGGTGAGACCAAGAATCAAGTCCCGAGGAATGCGACTAGACTAAAGAGCGGTCAGGGGAATAGAATATACACCAACCAATCTGATCGTGACGCAAATCATTTTTTACATCTACTCCTATCGTTGATTTCAAACAATCTGTACCGAGGAAGGCATATTCGATATCCTCTTTTATTTTTTTTTTCTCCCCTTTTCTTTTAATTCTCAAACTCACCTACACCAATAATGTCTTGGCAAGGTAAGGCTTATATTGAAAAAACAAGAAAAAGAAAAATATATATGACCCCAGTCTTTTGTTAATCTTTATTATATTTTTTAGCATACGTCGATAATCTTCTTGCCTCTCAAAAGGTCGATCAGGCCGCTATCTTTTCAAAAGCTGGTGATAGCGTGTGGGCTCACTCCCCCAATTTTAATGTGTCGCCGGCAGAGATGTCGGAACTTGCAAAGGGATTCGATGATCCTTCAGGTCTACAGGCAAAAGGTCTTCATATACAGGGAGTCAAGTACTTTCTTTTGACTGCAAATGACCGCAGTATCTATGGTAAAAAGGTAAAAAAATTATCTCTCTTTGTTTAAGGAAAACTGTTCTCCACATATAGCCTGACTGACTTTTAATTTTTTCATTTCATGACTAAAAGGGAGCCGCTGGTGTCGTAGCTGTTCGGACTAAGCAGACTATTTTGATTGCTCATTACCCAGAGGGTGTTCAGCCTGGCCAGGCAACCACGGTTGTGGAGGGTTTGGCTGATTACCTCATTTCCAGTCAATACTAGCTAGCTTAGTGTTAACTTTTGTTGGCTGTTTTTTTTTTTTTTTTTTTGTTCCGGTAATTGTATTATCGGAAATTAGAGACCGGAAGAAGAACAGACAAAGAAAATAAAAAAAGGGCTTTTATTAAGGCTGGGTTGTGGATTTTTTCTTTTTTCTTTTTCCATTTCAGTTCATTCTATTTTATTTTTATTTCATGTGTTTGGTTACTTTAAACAAACGATAGAGTAATAATGACTTGATCCCTAAGCGAAAAAGAGAGCGTTTTAAACAAAAGAGTAGGGAGAGAGGCGAAAGGATCAGTCTGTCACACATATTTTTCTATTTCGTATATTCTCTACAGCATACGATATATTTTGTAGTTTCGCACTTCATCCTCTGCTTAATAATAAACCCCACACCAATTTATTGTACACTTGTCATGACATTTATAAAATAAAAGAGAGAAAAAAGAACCAAGGTTCTAGACTGGCAAGACGCGGATTCCAGCTGCCTGATCGAGATACTACCCACAAAAAGAACCGAGTAAACCATCAGTCAACCAACAAACAGATACAAGGGCACAGATATTAGCACTTACAGGAGCAATGCTCGGATGAGAAAGGATCGGGCCAACAATCGGCAGAGCGCGTAGAAAAGCAATAATGACTCCAAAGAAGTCACTAAACAAAGTTAGTCTCGACCAAGACAAAAGTCATGTAAATTGATTATTAGCTCACCCAAACAGATTCAGAAACCCAAAGAACTCGATTGCAAACCCAATGAATGAATGACGAGTAAGGATAAGAAAGATGCCCAGACCAAAGCAAATTGATCCTCGTATCTTATTCTTCCGGGTGAAGAAGATTATAGTTTTTCGGATCCCGATAACCAGTGTCAGACCCGCTAGAAACAGTATCTGTGAAGAAGGGGGTCGGAGGAGACATAATTAGAATCATTTGTAGTAAAATCGAGACAAAAAGGAAAGAGGCACCACCTACATTGCCAAATGCTAAGAGAGCAGAATCAAACAAAGCAAATACTCCGAGGAGAAGGAATAAACATCCTGGTTAAATAAGCAGGTCAGGTGCCTTGATCTGAGGATGGTTCAAATTAGGGATGAAATTACCTCCTGCCGTGAGACCAACTCCAACTTCTAAAAAAAATTAAAGGAAATTTTTGGTTAGATAGAACAACTAAAACCACTCAAATCACCAAGTTTCATACTTTGGACATCTGTTAACCACATGACTGGATTGTATTATGAAATAGTTTTTCTGTTTTATATTACTCCCTCGCTCTTCTTCTCTTCTTTTCTCTTCCCTCACCCCCCCCTGATATGATCCTCATGGCTTCGCTTTGGGACATTTAAAGCTTATCTTATTGAGCCGCACTAATTATGGGCTGGCCTTTCAACCAAAACTCGCGTCACGCGTAGAAGATATGTACGTACTGCAGTTTTGTCTTGTATATGAAGAATGGAAATCAGCGATAGGCAGAGAATGTAGGAGAAATAAAGTTGACCGAAAAGCGGGGGCTTCGGGAGATGTTGCTTGAATTTTTGTTTGTGGCATGGCAGAGATATTGTGTAATGGATCCTGACCGCATTCATTACACGAGTCTAGTAACAACTTGACTCTACTACTATACTACGGGTCCCATTTAGAATAATTTTGATTTGATGGTTTGTACAGTATTTACTAGAAATATCTACTGTAGGACCCAAATCAATGGTTCCTGAGCGAGAGCCTTCAGGCTGGAAATGCACGGTAGCCCTGAAATGTCGTAATTCAAATAGCACAGAGATGATTGCGTATATTAGTTATATGCCTTTTCAGCTCATAGTATAGTCTTGATAGTAAAACAAGCTGGTTCCAAGAGTGGTGATGATTAACGCGTTGTTTTTGTCCCCCGAAAAATACACGGAAAACAAATAAAAAATAAAAAGAAAATGGCTGAACCAGATCAGGAAGAATATGGCGACATTCACAGAGCTTTGATACAGATATTTCTAGCGCGGCGGGTAATAAACGATGATGAGATGCTCGATATCTTGAGGAATCTAAGATCAATAGGTGCGAATTGTTGTTTATGTATGTATATTTTACCTAGGGCAACATCTAACGCGCGAACTAAACAGATTCCAATACCAGTATCGAGGAAATCGAAATAGATGAAGACGATGTCATTGAGACAATCTCAAGAATTAATCGGCAGATGAAACCTTACGATTTAGAGATCACAAGTGTTGGGGATCAAGTTTCTAATCAAAAACAACAAATTGATGTACTGAAACGGTTCAATCGTAACATCAATTCCTTCTTGCAAGGTGGTGGTGGAGACTCACACCCAGATAAAGTACCATTAATATGGGTTCTGGTCAATCTTGATGACGACCTTGTTGCACAACTGGGTACAAACTATACACCCGACGAACTGGCATTCTTTAGAGCTATTGTTCAGGCCATTGTGGTTGACAGCAATTCATTTGATCGAGAGGTGTTTGCTATTGATTTGACAAGTGCTCTTAACCTTAGCAAAAATGCAAAGATTACAAAATCAAATGCTCAGATTCTCATTGACTCTTTCTCTGATAGTTTGCTTCTTACAATCGTCACCTTGGAAGGCAAGACCTATCTAACGTTATCAACCCGATCTCTAGCCGAATTGAAAACATATCTTATCAATACATACTATCACAATGACAATCAACCAATCCTCAAGTCGTGTCATGTCTGCAACGACTTAGTTACATGTGGGCTCAGATGCCCAGATAAATCGTGCAATTGCCGTCTTCACACAACTTGCTCCATTCGGTTCTTTAGAGCTGCGAGATCTACTATTTGCCCCGTCTGCAAAATCCAGGACTTTGAAAATGGCAGGTTTTGGCCCGTCGGAATCGCTGCTTCCACCTGGTAAACCATTTTCTTTTGATTGGTTGTACTTTAAAAACATGAACTTTTGAAATTTATCGTACAATACAGATTTGAAGAAAAATCTTAAATTTTACTCATTGTCAACTTCAGCCACTTGCTGATATTCTTCCTCTTTCACCTTTATTGGGGGGGTACTCTTTGCTTCCGAAGACAACCTGCTGCTAGTTCCACCACTCGCGCCATTCTGTACTGCTGTCGGTTGTTTGCCTTCTTGTTCATCTACAATTGAGAAGTAGATCTCGTCCATAATATCATACACTACGTCTTCAGCAATCTGCTCGTGAAACCGATCAGACGCCGGAAGCACGTTACCATGTGATACTTCATTGAGGTTGATCTTTTTACCGACTTGTGATTCCACTTTGAGTCCTTCGGGAGGTGCTATAAACTCGGGTCCCAAATTCATCTTGACAGCCCCCCCACCAAATACCGACAGAGTCGGGAAATATCCCGCCATACCATCATCTGCTGAATGGGTAGTCAAATGGGAGTTGGGCCGTGAATACCAAGGAGGCATAAATGACGGTAAGTTCTCAAACGCCGTACCCACTAGTTTGCCATTCTTATACACATTGATGAATGAGCCTTCAAGATGATCGGGGGGTATTTCATTATCTTCTTTGGCAGAATTTTTATTGCCTTCTTTGTTGATTTCAGCAGCCGCCTCCCGCGCCGCAGCAGCCGTAACTGATGCAGGGTTAAGAAGCTCATTCATAGCTTTGGTCGGCCTATATTCGAGGGTCTCAAAATAAGACTGACCTTTGTACTTTATTGGTATTCTTTCTCTAATGACATTTGATGTATTGAGTGACTTTGGTAGTTGATCGCAAAGTGGCGGCAGCCGAATATGAAATCCGATAATATCCCCAGTCGAAAATCCGTCATCATCACCCTTCATGAATGTCGACGGACGAGAAAGATGAACTTTTTGTCCATATTTGTCGCGTAGTCCATAACTGTAGGCGTCATATCCAACCGGAGTTTCAAGATTCGCCTCTCGCCTGGACAAACCTAGCCTTACATGACCACTCCCATAACTGGAAGCTAAACTCGTAGTTGGAGCAGGGGTTTGAGATCGAGTCGAGTCACCCGATCCTGATGTACCATTCTGATGGGGTATAGAATCTGTTTCTTGTTCTTGAGGTAAAGGGTTGTTCCCTCTCAAAATTTCAAATTCAAAATACCAGTCACCTTGTCGAAAACCGACGTTAGCCCTCGCAGAGCGAAATCCCTTGTCAGTACTTGCAATTGTACCTTGGGAATCAACAAAGACATGGGGGCTCATATCCTGAAAGTTGATCCTAGCCTTGTAAGGAGGAATCTCAATTTGTCGGTAGATGGTATGGGGAAGAGATGGGTCAGTACAACAAGGTATATAGCGGAATCCTCTTCGATTGAAAGGCACCTCCTCGAGAACGTAAAGATTGACATTGGGCAACTGTTCATACGAACGTTCACTAACATCGGCGTGAGCGAGACTTGCAAACACTGGTCTCCGAGGAACTGCATTCACGTCAGACTCCTTGTAGGTAAGAGCATATGTTCGAACGGGATTATCAGAGGCAACAGCATCATTTGTGATAACGCCATTGCTAGTTCCCGTGTTGTTATTATTGATTGATCGGCTCCCCGAAAACGCCTCCACAGATTCTCCCCGTGATTCTCGTTTCTTCCAAGAATCACGCTTATCTCGATGCTCGCGCTTCATTATGCTAGGTTCGGGCGTCGATGTCGCCGATATTGACGATGGACCAGCTGCTGGACCTAATTTCCCTTCTACCTTGATTTGCTTCGACGGTTCGAGACCGGCTGGACTATCGGTACTCCGCTTATTGTTGTGGACGTCATGAGTACCTTGAGTTGCTGGCGGCGAAGCTTGACTCATGTTATTCTTTGTTTTCTTTTAATTCAGTCCTCAGAGTACCAGAATCAAGCAAGTAAGAAAGAGATGCTCCCCCTCTTCGAGGTAGTAAAGTTGGGATGAATAGTTATGTAGATTCAAGGTCGTGCGGCTCGGCCTTTTTCATCATCTTTAGTCCTTCGAGGGAAACAGCTACATTTAAGAGCAGAACGACAGGTATCCCGAGTAAAGACTGAAATGGGGTCAAGTGCATCCAAGGCGGTGAGGAAGTATCCAAAGACAAGTCAAATACCTACTAGTACCGGCACCAAGTTAAAAGACGGTACATATTCCAATCAGGCGAGAAAACCAATAACGAGCGAAGAGCCGAGTGGTATTGATGAGAGTATCAATGATGACGTATCACAGCAGCGAGAGTTTTCAACGGATTTCTTACAGCGGCTGCAAGAGCTTGGCCAGGCGGATGTTCCGGATCATCGACATCAGGACGAGCACCAACACCAGCAGCAGTTTCTATTCAGACCCAAACCTGGCATCAACAATAATGCTCAAGGTACTGGTGAAACGGGTATGACAACTCACCATGCTCTCATGGCGCGTCAGCATTTGAACCGACAATTGAAGTTGGCGACGGTAGATTTCGTCGCTCAAGATGAGTCTACGCCACGTAAGCAGCTCAACGCTGCCACCCTCAGTGAAATCTTATACCTACGGGATAAAGGCATGAGCTCGAGTGATCTTAACAAAAGATTCAACCTGGATCCAGACATCATAACAAAATTATCCCAAATCAAACTGCCAGTCAACAATCCGAACGACGGCGACAACAAATTCAAAAAGGGTACTCGTCGTCCAATGACTGTGACTGAAGCATTTGCCGAGCAGGAAGCTGAATTTGTGAAGAAAATCGAGAAAGAAAATCACGACAAGCCGACTGATCACAAGAGCTAGCCAGCCAAATGCTTCTTCGACAACACAGTTTCATTCGGAAACCATCTGTACATAAACCTTATATATTTATACACACTAGTACAAGACTTTACATACCATTCATTAATGAATACTTACGTTTAGTTGTAAAATATATCTGCTCAGAAAAAAACACAGCTGCCATTGTGTAGATTAGAAGAAACACAACACCAAAAAATACAGAAGAGCCATGTCCTCCCACGGGAATACCATGACCCAACAACAAAGCAGTAACACAGTGAATAATGATGAGTTCTCACGCCTATTTAAGGGATCTTTTCCTTACAATAAGCAGCTATATTCAAACATAGTTAGTCGGCGGCAAGAGATGAATGGACAATTATTTTTTGACCTTCTTGTGGGGGCCATTGAGCACCGAGATGAAGAAGAACAAAAACAAGACACATCATTTTCAGATGCCGATGAAATCATTTCTTTATACCCTCCCAAAAACGAGCCGATGCTTCATGAACTGTACCTCAAAATTCGTGATTCTGAGCAAGCAGATCCAGTCAAGCGGGGGTGTTTGATTTTCTACCTACTGTTGGATTTGGAAACTCCCGATACAGGATCAAAATTCGCAAAGGCTCATTGCATTCCCGAGGGATACGTGAAAACGGTTACGGGATTCCATCAGCTCGACAACGGGGCTCACAAGGTATGTGTTTTCAGTTTTTAAAGTGCAATGTGAAAAACATAAATTAACACTTATACTGGTACTGCAGCAAGCACTGAAAGACCTAACCCATGTCTCTACTCGGCCACAATATCCGGAAAAAGTCCTCGAGACATTTGCAAAGACAGTGTCGGACGAAACGCTGCGATCACAATATATATACACCTATGTCAACTCTACCCAGTGCGCCCTTAACACCCAAGACCTTGTAAATATATACTTTACAGCCGTTTGCACTTTACCGTCACCACTAGGAGCATTGGAGTTTATACAAGCGTGTACGGCAGATATTCGAGCAGATCTGTTGACGCAGCTGGTCCGTACCTACTTGGGTCTTAACGGCCATAGCCCCAGAAAAGATGCTGCCTTACTCCTTGCCAATCTTTCATTTAGCAGCCAGGAACAGTCTCATGTCTACCAGGCATTGACAGAGATCTTGCACGATGCCAGCTTACCCCAGAAATCACGTACAACCGCTGCCCGCATTCTTCTTGTTCGCCACATCCATCTTGGTGATCTTTTACAAGCCCGTGCTTTAGTCTCAGATATAACTGCCGGGGTATTCAAGAATTTGTCTGAATCAGATTTCTCCTCCTCCTTCATTCCCGATTGGCATGATCTACAAAATGCAATCGATTTTACAATCCCCTCAGCTTGTTAAATCTTGTACAAGTAAAGAACTTAGAAAAAAGCAATAGATTCAAAAAATAAAATTCAAAGCGAGCTATACATATATAATGGTGTTCTTTTTATACTATATACTGTTTCCTTAACCAGAAGATATACACCTAGACTGGTCAAATTTCAATTAAAACTTAATTTACTTTAAAAAGTCACGGACGTCTATAAGAACGATTGTGGTTAGTATCAAGGTGCAGAAAAGGTAAAAATATAAAGAAGAAAGAAAAAAGCCGCTAAAACCTACTTTTAAGCCATCGAGTATATTCATTGTTTTCTTTGTAACCAGAAAATTCAACAATAAATTGGTAAAGTTCTTCATTGATGGAGAATTGTTCAAAGTACCGCTCAACCGCATCCTGAAGATCAAGATCAAGAGTGTTGAAAGGAGGCCCATTGTACAATTTGAGATCCGTGGCATTCTTGTTAATCTCCTCAACGTCAAGAGACTCAATAGGGCTCACGTATGCGCTATCGGTTGAGAAGACGGATCCTTCCACAACACCATCAAAAACAAGTGTTCCCTTTGATGGGCGGTTAATGAGGATGGTAGTTCGAACAGCAGGCTCCTGATAGGGCTCCTCGAAATCTTCTTGATCTGGGTAGTCCTCCTCATCGGCGAGTTCACTCTCATCGACTTGTTTGCCCTTGTTGGCCTTGGACTTGGTAGCAGCATTCTTGGAACCGGAGGTTTTTTGTGCAGGAGTTTCATCAGCTTCGAAATCTTCCTCTTCCTCGCCAAAATCAAACTCGTTGGGATCGTAACCAGGGCCAGACTCTCCAGGATTGATGTCAGAGGGTATAAAGACAATCTTAATCTTTGTATCTCCAACTTCTTTGATCAATTCCACATAGTCTTTTCCTTCGGGATCGACAAGCTAAGAGAAAGTCAGCCTGAAAATCATTTCACATAAGAAAAAAAAGAGAGGGGAAAAGTGACTCACTGTATACCCAATATCCTTGAGAGCTTCAACTGGAGCTTCAAGACGCTCCTCGCCTTCCTCATGCTTGATTTCGTCATTAAGTCCTTTGATGAGCTGAGCAGTGGGGGATTCTTTCAACAACTGTTAGACACCCAAAACTCTAATAAAACCAATTCAGTTTATACGTACCCTCATAGGCTCGCACACTAGCAGCAAAAGTTCGGATTTGAACGGGCTGCTTTTGAGAAACGGCAGAGACCTGACTACTGCGCAAGACTGTGGAGCAAACTAAGGATTTCACGGATGAGCGAGCAAGAACCCGTGGGACTGCCAATCTAGAAACAGACGGAAGAGCAATAAGACGGCCGCCGAGAGACATTATTGTATTTTCTGTTTAGCTGGACAAGAACGGAGAGAGATATGTATAAAATCCGGTGGAAGTGTCTGGTCTGGGTTTAATTTTTTTCTACCGTATGAAGCAATCGTTGGGACATAAACAGTCACGTGCAAGTATCTCGAAATTATTTTTTCTTTTGTTTTTGGGCTCTTTAAAAATTACAACGAATACCTAATTGATTATAACGCCTAAAAAAAACATAAACTAATGGAAGCAATTACCGAGATATCGAGGTCATCTTTATAAGGCTAAGCGCCTGTATATCTCCCTGCCACTCTCTGAATCTATTCATGTTTTCTTCGTCGGTGAGATCAGGGACAAGAAATCCACTCGTAAATTCTTCCTGCTCTTGCTCGATCCTTAGCTGCAGTAGATCTAACTTCTTAGCCGGTGGTCTTCCTGTCCGCTGCTCGGCCTTGAGCTGGGTCACTTGGTCATTGTCTCTTTCAATGAATCTTGCGCACACAGTTAGCACTACTGGCTTTCTCTCTCACACATTTAGTACAAAAGAAAAGAAGACTCACGACTTGATAATCTCCCGTATCTCCTGCACAGACAAGATGGGTTTTTCAGGCATATTTTCAATGACTTCCTTGAAGAATCTGACTCTTAATGCTTGCGCTTCCCGAGTCTTTAATCGATCATTCTTGCGTTTAGCAATTTTATCTTCTCGAAGTGTTGCCCGGTTTAAATATTTGAACTTGCGACTCTTTGGGTGAAGATTGTTTCCTTTCGTCTTCTCCTGCACCTTCGATAGTGACCTCGCCCTCGGCATTCTTACTTTGCTTAGTCTGTAACAGTAGAATCTCTGACAATGTCTGCCTACTGTGAGACGATGATGATGGGTATCGAGAATTTTTGCCCATTTGCAGGTCCCACCTACTTCCCAAGCGGCTCAAGCTTCCAAATCCGGTTTAGACCTGGCGCGTACACTAAGCACAATAGACAACACCGAGAAATGGGAATAAAGGAATCCGAGCGCGTCACAAGCTGTATAATAGAAATAGAGACGCTACCGGGTCGATTAGTTTAAGGATCCAGCTGGCTACAATGGGCGTATCTGGTGAGTACTCTTAGTAGTTGATGTGGTTTTTTCAGCTTTGTTTTTTTACTGACTTTTATTCGTTATTTGCTCTAGGCCTGCTTCCACTATTCAAGTCTGTACAGACAAAGACGCATATTTGTGCTCTTCATGGCCAGATGGTTGCAGTAGATGCCTATGTATGGCTTCATAAAGGCGCCTTTTCTTGCTCGGTTGAACTGGCTCTTGGGCAGCCAACGTTAAAGTGAGTTGTAAAAGTTGTTACCTTTTGGAGGAAACCAGCCTAATTGTCGACATCTAAGGTACATTGAATATGCCATGGGAAAAGTTCGGATGCTAAGGCACTTTGGAGTTGAACCTTTTGTTGTGTTTGACGGAGGACATCTCCCGAGTAAAATGGGAACAGAGAGGTTAAGGCAAGAGAACCGACAGATTGCCCGTCAATTTGCAATTGATATCCGCAATAGCACTAATGAAGGAGGAGGAGATCCAAAACTCGCTGAGCCATATTTTCAACGAGCTGTTGATATAAGCCCGGAAATGGCAGCATCTTTTATGTATTTTCTCCGCAAGGAGAGGGTAGCGTATGTGGTAGCACCCTACGAAGCTGACGCTCAGATGGCATATCTTGAAAAGACAGGTAAAGTTACAGCCATCATCTCGGAAGATTCGGATTTGCTGGTATTTGGTGCCAAGAGGCTACTTACCAAACTTGAAGATGATGGGACTTGCATTGAAATACAAAGGGATATGGATACAGAGAATCAGCACATGCGATTCAAGTATATCCCTCAACAAGAGCTGCGTCACATGGCTATCTTGGCTGGTTGTGACTATACCAAGGGGATTCGTGGTATTGGACTCATTAAAGCTCACGGCTATCTGTCAAAATATAAGACTCTGGCCAATACAATACGGGCTCTCAGGTTTCAAGATAAACCAGTCGAGAATGGATTTGAAAAGGAAGCAAGACTAGCTGAGGATACTTTTCTATATCAACGAGTCTTCGACATCGATAAGGGTGAGCTAGTCTACTTGAATCACCCCGAAACTCCCCTCGATCCCGAGACCGATGATGTTGTCGGTCCCCCATTGAATCCTTCAATTGCGACGAAGATTGCCGAAGGCAGCTTGAATCCCGTGACTAAACGACCTCTTATACCCTACCATGCAGAATTGCTGGATTTGCCATTACCGATTATAACCCACCCTCCCTGGATTGGAGATCCTACCGGATCCAAAACCACTGCTAGTAAAGCTTTGTCAGAGCTATTTCCGTCACCATCTTGTGTGCCCACAGCGACAGTAAAGCGCAACTACACATTGACAGAGTTTTTCAGTTTCGTCGGCCAAAAAAAGGTTCATGACAGAGATCATCATCGTACTGCAAATAGTAGTGCAACGATACATCCCGATCAAGATAAACGGCAAAGCCACAGCCAACATGACTTTTCACTTGCATCGCGCAAGCTACTTACAGAAAGTTTTCAGGACCTTGGATACATTGAATCACCATTTTTTAAGGCTAAACCTACGCGGAATCGACCAGAAAATAGCAGAAAAGATGACGGGATAAATTCACAAGAGTTGACAAGCGGTAGCAGCTTTGCTACAGAGCAAGATGATAAAGAACAGGAGGGGCTTAATGAAACCGAGTCAGATGAGAACATCAACGTTAATAACAATAATCATGAGATGACCGATATAGAAGATGGGGGCCACAAAGACATGATGAGCGAAGCAGAGTCAATCTCAGATAATAACTACAGCAACAATCCGTCGCCCAACAAAACAGACCAAGGATCAAGCCTCTCAAATAACCCAATTGAGCATCACGATAGCGATGAGATTTCATCCCCAGACAAGACTCCAGAGAAGTTCAAAACTCCTGCACGGAGGACATGGACATCGAGTGCATCAATTTCAACAACAACTACAACCAGCTATCGAACGAGCCTTTCGCGATTTTTGTTTTCTAGCACTAGTACCAGTCGGACAAGTCAAACCAGCAACAATGAAGCCAAAGATTGTTGCAATGGGTATTCTCCAGTAAGTCAAAAACATACTTCGTCAACATCGTTCAACATTCTGGGCTTATCATCTCCATGCCGGTCCATACACACGAGTAATAATTGTGGGATCCCCACCCCTCCTCCAACTATTCCATTTCTCGGCGCTGCTACAAACAGTGCCAGAAGTTCTTTCAAACCTGCTTCTCGCAGGAAGAGTAAACGGCTCGCACTTACTCCAGTATCTGATAATAATCAGACAACTCACACCCCAATCCATCACCACCACGAAGGGTCCCCAAAAAGAAAGCGGTCCTGCTATCAAGACGAGAATAACCCATCATTAACTGCTTCCCTACATTCACGATTCGCATTTCGCGACTAGATTCTTTATATAATGATAGCAATTACTAATGAATGCCACCTTGTAATTAGACAACTAGATTACAACCTCAACCTCTCCTTCGGAGGAAAAAAGGTAATCAGATACAACTAAAATGAAAGAAGAATAAAAAAAAAAAAACTCCCTTATAACTTATCTTGTTGAAAAGAAATTCCACGCACGCTCAAATATGAAGGAGTTTACCACTGGGCAACAAAGACCCGAAAATATGATTCTATATTATTGACTAACAAACTACCAAACGTTCTCATCAAAGGGTCTTGTCACACAGGTTTTCATATTTCATCAGACAGCATACTTCCTTGTCCATTCGCGAGCGGTAGCTTCATAGCGTTCACGGTCACTCTTGTAGACGTGTGCAATTTCGGGAACAAGAGGATCATCGGGATTAGGATCTGTCAACATAGAACAAATCGATAAAAGAACTTTTGATATTGTCAAAGCCGGAGACCATTGATCCCTTAGAATGTCAAGACAAATGCTGCCGTTGCTATTAATGTTTGGATGGTAAATCTTAGTTGTGAAATTGACCTAAACAAGACTTGTTAAAATATGCAAAAAAAAAAACAAAAAGTTTAAAAACCCCAACTACTGGTGCTTACCTTTGGAGGTTTAAAGGGGTAATCTGTAGGGAAATGTATAGAAAGGAAGAAAACAGCACCAGCATAAGGACTATCAGGCTGAGTTAAGAGAAATTTAGTTAGCGCGAGAACTCTAAAAGCCACAAATCAGACATTTTGGAAAAAAAAAAATTTCGCTTACCGGTCCCATAATAGTGGCTTGCCAATGAAACTATATTGCCATAATTAGTATAACAGCCTCAAGATTGAGTTGCATTTAAATGTAGTGCTGTTTTTACGTACCACGTCGTCACTGACGGGACCTGCGCTGCAGGAGGAAGGGGGATCCCTGATAAGCAAAGTTAGTCAAAAAGCGCCACCTCAAATCAAAAAATTTCTTTCAAAACATCTTGCTCGGGGCCAAAGTTCGAATGCCACACATATGCAATAACAAATTCATGTCATGATACAAGGAGAACATAGGGGGTGGACCCTCGAATAATTGGAGTTAAGGAGTCAACCGCTTATTATGAAGGGGGACGTCGGAAGACGACCATAGGAGAAAATCAAATTATATATAAAAATCAAATAAAAGGGGGTAACTCAGCCTACCTTCCAAGATCAAGGAGTTCCTTATTTATGCGCTTAAGAGCCATGGTAAATTGTGTATATTATGTGTATGCAGTTGAGATATAGAAGAAAAAAAAATTTGTGCTTGAAGGAGTTGGAAATAAAACGGAAAGGATGGGTGAGGTGTTCTTTTAAATAATTTAACTTTTGATGTCCTTGCCCATTTCTCTTTTTAAAGCCGCCAGAAAGAACAATCCAGAAAAATTAACTAGGAAATCGGCACTTCTGGTAACTTAGTTTTGCCCCAAAAAGGAGCATTCCAACTTAGAAGACCCACTTTTCGCGGTTTTTCTAACTTGATTTCGTGGGAGGAAACAGAAAGTCAAATGCTGGAGTGAGAAGTTTGTTTTGTCTTTGAACTGCATAGCAAAGTCACAAAAATTAATCAGATTATATATATAAAGAAATTTTATTGTGCATACATCTAAATATCGAAATCTCCATCCTCATCAATATCTCCCTCCTCAATTTCCTTGGCCAGTTCTTTTTCTCTCTCTCGAGCTTCTTCTGCGTTTTTCAGTTCGACCCGATGTTGGTTGAGAGGATATCGCATGGCCTTAATGCTCTCATCATGTAGTTGATTACAAAACTTGATTCGCTCATGGAAAGTGATTTGAGGCTCTTGTGTAGCGTAGACATCGAGGACTTCCTTACTTTGCATATATCCCTTGTCGTGATCAATAGTCGCCTCAATGACGCCGTCCCGTATAGCTTTGGCAACAATATACTCGGCAGATTCCTCAGACTCCAAATGCAATCGAATACATATGTCCTTGAGAGAGATCCTTGAATAGGATAAGCTCATTGTCCTGATACCCGTCTTGATGACATTTTGCCGTAGCCGAGAAATAAGACTATAGTTGCAGTCTTTCTTAAATCCTGCGGCATACTTTGTAATAACCTCACCAAACGCAGCAAGGTCGCCAATTCGGACAGCCTTAATGATTTCAAAGTATGGAGCCAATGGTCTTTCTAACATTTTCTGTCGGAATGTGGATCTTTCGGGAATATCTCCCATCAACAGCTCAACCACCACAAGTAGCTTGTTGGCAGATTGGAGAAATCCCGCTGCGAGAGCAGTCTGAGGCGCTTGTCGGATCGCTCCAATTAAGTGCTCGTGAGCAGAAGTATAATCGAGTTGGATAGCTCGGATTCGCCCCAAGTAATATAAATAACGCGCAATAGAAGAATTTGCTGCAGAAAGGGGAAAAGACGTCTTTGAGACAAGATGATCAGCCTGAGATACCGATTGAGTCAAAAGGTAGTTTCTCAGAAGAAGAGTAATCAAGGACGCTTGAGTTTCATTATCGTGTCGTAAAGTCGCAGTTCTGAGGGCCGCAAGGAGAAGTGGTCGAATTTCTACTAGCTGGTCTTGAAGTTCCATAATGCGAGCATAGTAAAACCATGACTTTGCTGAGAGAATATCCAGTGACCTTCGATTATAGATTCGCAACTTCGGTCCCAGCTTATTCTTGGCAAACTCGGATGCAACTGGCAAAGCGCCTTTTCCTTGATCCAGTAGAAATATGGTGATTAAGAGCAGAATGTAGACATCAACTTCCGGCAAAACTTCTCCAGATTTCGCCGTGTTCTGATCCACATCCATGGAAGATGAAGTCTGAAGAGAAGAAGAATAAATCAAGTTAGCCTCTCATAAGAAGATAAACCAATACAAATAAAAAAAAAAAAATACTACCTTGCCCAAGACACTCAGAAGGCTGTTTTGTTCACCGCCTGGTGGATATGCGGATTCGATAACCCTTGCCAACACATTGGCGTTCAATCTTTTGCGTAAATTGCTCAGCCCACGAAGCACTCTAACAGTGAACCTAGGATCCAGAGACGTCACAGCCTTATCAAGCAATTGCAGATTCTGATTGATATCTAAAGTCAAGTTTAGGTCAACCACAGCACTCCGACAAAAGACAAGGGAACCGCGCAAGATGATCGCCACAACCGCAGAAACTCACCTTGAACCGTGAAAGCATCAAGTCCCTTTTCTGTCTCTACAGGAGCATTTTCCTTTGCCACTTCCTCTGGCTTGGATTCGGTAGTCATTTTCTTATATAGTGAGATGGCCCTTTAGCTGCTGGATGTGGTTGAAAGCTCCGCTGCAGAAATGATGATGTCCACCTTCGCCGCAGCCCGTTGCCCTGGCAAATTCATAATGCTCCACCACAAGGCAAAGGTAAACATCAGTTTGATCTACCGTGGCTAGATAGATAGCATGGGTAATTTAGAAGATGCTTTTGCATCTTTAGTAGATACTTCTCGATCGATCTCATCGCAGCACTACGCGTCACCTGGCATTTTCACTAAAGCACTGCTAGAGCGACATCCAATAACGTCTTTGATACGTGATTCAGAGCCTTACGAGACGTCGTTGTTTACTTTGAATCGGGAAGGAGAACCTGAACATGTTGTTCCTGTCGATATAACCAGCGCTGGAGATGCAAGACCAAACTCCGAGGACACCGTTGAGACTCTTTGTTTGACAGCGCAAAAGCTTGTCCAAAAATTGTAAGAATAATGCGATCGTGTGCGAAAAACTCGATTCTGTTCTATTTTGCTAACTACTCCACTTGTAAAGCCCAATGGAGGGAGTCGATGACCGCATCGATAAAATACTGGACGCTTGGCAAAACACAACGGCTGAGATCGAATCTTATGAGATACTTCTTCAACAACAGAGAAGCCAACTTGAAGAGATGAACGCTGCAGATGAGGAGAGATATGGCAAGCCATCTCAGAAGTTGAGTCGACACACTGACCCAAAGACACTTCAAAATATGATTGCTGGGGAAGAAGAAGCAATCAGGTCGTTGGAGTCAGAAATTGCAACCATGAACGTCAAGGTAAGGGACAAATCTCTGTTTTATTTCTTTATATATAACCTGGGTTGACTTTTTCTGTTAGATCCAACAACTAGATCACAGACTCTCTAGAAGTCGGGCATAAATAAATTCTCGGTACACAAATCTATTCAGGTTTTTCTTTGTTCCCGACACTGATTTCATGTACCTTCATGATTTGCTTCTTTTCTTTAAGTCGCCTCTCAGTTGTTTTAGCCTCGTCAATTCGAGAGACATAGCGATAATAGAGAAACGACTCTGCCACAAGTACCAGCAGCCCCGAGAAAAACGAAACAAGAACCCTTAGAGCAGGTTGCCAATATCGCGCCCAAGTGAAAACTGCGAAACTGACTGCAACTACTGACAATAAAATGTTGATGATTGTGGAGATTTGATGTCTAATCTCCTTTTCAAGTAAAGGGCTTTGCTCCGAATCCATCTCTTCCTGATCTCGCAAGCTGAAAACTGATCTAGCTGGATTTATCGTTGTACCTACCATTGACTGATACTCCTTTTCCTTGAGACTCCTTCGCAAGCGTTCCATCCGCTCCACGTGCTCGGCAGACGGAGCAGGCCTTGGCGCAGGTGGTGGACAGTATATAGATGTATTGTGAAGGACCTGTATAAGCGGTATGCCGATCTTTCCGGCTGCTTTAGCAACCTCTAGATGATCTATAAATTTTTCTTGTTTGTTTGTAAGAATCTCATTGTTCACTTTGCTACCGTCTCGTTGAGGTATCTCTCTCTCGAGGTCCAATATCGGCAATTTTCCCCTTTGTAACTGCACGGGCGATTTTGGATTCTTCGAGTTATATTTCTTGACCGCCTCTCTGATTTCGGTGGTCGCAACTAAATAAACCATGTTTACAACACATGTAATGCGGTGGAGTGGTTGTCCGAGGAAAAAGCTGACTATTCAGTTTAGTGACGGAGGGAGTGAAGAGATCGAAATTAGCGTACAATTATGACACTCACTCCTAGTTCACATATTATTTAATTTAATTTACAGGTTCATCTTCGACGTCGTCCAAGTCTGACAAAAAGAAATAAAGGGAATTTTTTATAGAGATTATATCAAGTAACTGCTAACTACGTTTGCATGGTTTGTGCCTGAGTGGGAATAGCTATTCGTTGTGAAAACGTAAGTATACACTAGTATTTTCGAAAGTAGAACGACCAAAATGACTACTCAATTTACAGCAAAAAGTAGTCATGCATTTATTATTGGTATTATATGATACATATGATGACTCTCCTCTCCGCCTTTTTTTTTTCTTTTTTTTTTCCTAGGCATGTGCCGTGCTGAGTATTTGGTGTATCGTGCTCGCTTCTTTCTCTTCTGCTCACTTGATGTTTGACTATAATACATATCTACATTGTCTCTTTACCCTTTGACTGATAAGGGGATGGTTCCTTTCCAGAGTGATGGGTATCGCCGGCTTCATCGCTTTCATCCGAATTGCTATCACCGGCGCCACCTTCATCTTCCTCTAATCTCTTGGCACGCTTCACAAGATATTCCCATCTCTGCCGAACACATTCCGCGTCTGATTTCTGAAGAATTGCGGCGATTTTCGCAAAATCAAATGGTGGTAATGTATCCATTATCATATCTATGAGCATTCGTTCTTCTTCCAGGGTCCATGTGGAGTTTGGACCTTTTGTGCGTACCTGACTAAACAGAGGGCCCTCTGAGCTTGTATTTACAAATGTTAGAGGAGTCAGTAGTGGCTCTTGGAATTTGAGACCTTTGGATTCTGATGACGATGGTGTATTCCCAGAACTCCCAGAGCTGTAAGTCCTAGCCTGGACATTAATTGAATGGGTAAGAACATCTGTTGGCGCACTCAGTGATCGCGATGTCCGCCATCTACTCCGTCTAGGTCTTATTGACTCAGAAGACTCCCTGACCCGCATGGATGGCGATATAGATGAGGGTTCTGGATGAGCAGGTGTAGCTGTTTGAGGATGCGAAGATGGTCCCGGTCCCGGTCCCGATCCCGGATCCGGATTATCAAAATAACCATGCTCTCCTTTATGGCCACCAATGGGTGGTGGCGGACTTGATGGTTGAACATGTGGGAGATCGCTCGTCGAAGAGAACTGTGTCTCCGAGTGCTCTTCATGGATATTCGGTTCTGTATCCCGTGATGGCAAGTTAGGGTTATCCTGAATCAATATTGAATGCTCGGGCAAGCGAATGGAAGCTGCGTCAGAGGATTTGATTTCTTCAGACGAGTCAGAGCTACTTTTAGGATTGATGATCTCTTGACAGATCCATTAATTATTGCAGATAAGGAGAAGTCTCGGTCAAGCCAGTCTGACCCGCCACATAAACCTTCAAGAGTTTACTTTTAAGGTGCAGTGTGACGTCCAGAATGACACAGAATAACCAGACGTTCTCCCTGTCTATGTGGTTTGACACCCCACTGGAAAATTGAGAAGGATGAAATCCTTCACGTCGAAATCAAGATGCACTAGGCCTGAGGCCCTTAAGAATTGCCCTACAAACTGGGTTGATGCTATATATGACTGGCGTAGATCCAAGTGTGCAACTCTGAAATCATTATAATATTGTCGGCAATCCCAACTTCAAGAACCAAGTGCGAGAATTAAAGCTTAAGTAGGCCTCCACGGATATAACGTGGTACCGGTATAAGAACTTTCAGTCTCGAGAATCCTAGGTACCCTAATTGAAGTAAACTAAAAATTTGGGAGTCAGCACCATTCATGGAATAACAGCAATATTAACATCAAAGTTATACTTCTGAAATGCAAACTGCCATAGACTCTTCTTTTTTTTTTTCTGTTTTCTATACATACAAATTTGGCCGGTGGAGCTCCGATGGTTTGAGTTCAGATTATGCGAGTGGGGAGATCAATTGAGATATACTCTTGTTTAATCAGAGATTATGAGGGGTGTTGAAGGCGACAAAGGATTAAAGTTAGGGGAAACTGGCCTATGAAGGCAAGGAAAAAGTCGATATAGGCGTCAACTGGATCAGACGACAAATTGACATGGACAAGTATCCTGTTATTATGGGGGATATCGATGCAGGACTTTAATTTTTATTTATTTATTTTTGACTTTGTGCGCATTTTTTTGGTAATGGCCTGAGGCTTGGTTTTAAACTCCTGGCATATTCATGACACTATGTTCTTCTCCGTATTTTAGTCTTATCTGGTGAGCCGCTAGCGTCCCTCTTGGAGATTTTGCACGTCCAGACTTTTGGTAATTGCCGAGTACTTAGTCCCGATTTGGGAGGGTACATAATCAGCACTATTGCGTCCCGACCGCGACTTTGCTTATGTTATTTGGGAGAGAAGAGTTTCTCCTCTATCTCATGCAATGTTACCAAACCGAGAATAAAATGTGTTCACACGGTAACGCTTGTGATTGGTGGCCACACCCCGCTTGTTTAATTATCCAAGGGTTTGGTAACGCTACTTTAATTTTAGGGCACATCCAAATTAAGAATAGTTCTTTACGCTAGGCCCAAATAACCCAAAAAGCTCCTGAGCAGCAATGACTGCGTGTGGGCGTCGTAGAAGGTGACCTATCCTAAAACAGGCATCGAGAACGCAAGGTATTCGATTTATTCCCAAGCAATATCAGGCATCAGCATGATATCGCGGGGGTCAAATTTTGTTCTTTTCTTTTTGGGGGGATACAGTTCATGAAGTGAGGAGGCTACACACACCATCTATTCGATACTGCTAATCCTGCACTGTATGTATAAATTGCCGATCCTGAATTCTTGTACAAGAAAGGCTAAGTAAGCCTTTTATACAATTAGCGAGAGTAGTCCCATGGCATGGTTATCAAAGACTTTTGGTTATTTTGGTTTTCTAATTGATAAGATTAAGTAATACCACTATTTACCATTTCTCGAGTTGGCGGGATTTAGCGGAATAGAATAGTGCCTGTGTAAACGTACTAATTTTGGCCTAGTGAATTAAATTTTTAGCATCTGAAAATTTGAGATTATATGGTAACGAGAAAATTTTTTTTAGCAAATCCAGCCCCTGAGTAAAACTTGCCACGGGGCTGTAAACTTGCCGCGGGGCTGGCGTTCCGACATTTCATTTAAATATATATGTTCATCTTCATTCGTCGGGCTTTTTCCATTCATTCCTCTGAAATTTTTGTTTTTGTGTGATATTTCAATTGTTCTACGCTCTAAGTATCGCACGTTCCTAAAAGGGTTAAGCGAAATAATTATACAGAACAAATCCAGATCAGTTGTGGCTTTGATAAATAATAAAGTTACCTTGTCTGGCCTTCTTGACGATCCAAGGGTTTATTCCCCAGGTCAAGGTGTTTCACTCTCTGTATTTTGTTGCCGTCAGACGAGTCAATATTAGCCTACACAAATCATCATAATATAATATATATTTACATAGGATCGTTACGTTTTCGCGCCCCTTTCCGCAGATCTTATCCTAATTCCGCAGATCACCCGTTTTCTTGATATAAGATTTTTCAATATTTGAGCCCTCTTAGACTTCTTGATTATACGTTTCGTAGGATTTTGCACTTTCCCTTTTTTAACGGTAAATACCCCAACTCGCTGAAGTTTATTATCCCGTAGAACGCATTAAGACGAAACAAGGTTTGAGCTCGAGACTACTCGAAGACTACTAATTTTTAAGGCACACCACCATACATAAGAACGCCAAAAATTATCACGAGTAGTCCCCAAAGACAAGCTTACTTTGATGTTCAGCAAAGTCACTGCTCCCAACATGCATTCAAGTATCGATCGCATCATGTGTCTGTGTGCCTTAATTCGCTTTGTTGTTATCCAAATAAAGAAAAGATGAGTGCACTATTGCCCTCTATTATCATATGAAACTTTATGAGAAGATCTTTATTCCTTCAAACTCCATCTACATCTTGTCTGAATCTTTAAAACTGTTTTCTCCATTATAAGGGGAGACGATGGAGTAGAAGGATGTTGCCCCATGTGACATACCAGATTGGTGGCGCAGATTTTTGTTTTCGAAAGCAGCAAGAGAAAGGGCATAAATCCCAAAATGTCATGATTTGCTGCCCAAGAGCAGAAGCCATCGGAAAAAAAGTCGTTTGTGCTCGATTCACGCGCCTTTAAATCATTGATGAGCCAGTTTTCAAGCAGGTAAGATGGTCGTAATAATTTTTTTCGCATCATATAAAGCCATCTTGTAGAGTCGTAGATTTCATTCCGCCAGCGATCTCCACTAACACGGTGATGGCTTGTTAGATTTGCTTCACCCCGTTTGACTACTCAAACGCTCCGTTTTCGGTAATTCTCTGATAGATGCAGAATGATCGATTGAATCATAGGTCGGCATGCAGCTCCGACATCAAATCGTTGCTGTTGCCATGGCCTATAGACCAAAATCTGATAGTAGTTTCAGCCGATCCGACCGATTAAAGTATATATGAATCATATGTTGCAAGAACAGTGCTACTTCATTGTGTCTCTCTACCAACACTTTTTTTTTTTATCGCCAATGAGGAATCTGTGGGCTTACTTAGCTCTCCTCCTGCATTCAGCAGACATTATCACTCCAAATTAACACAGAGCTCATATTATTGCACTTCTTGACAGGATATTTGCAACATCTGATCTCATTGCCACGCTCACGAGGCATATGTTTTCGTTGTGAGTTTTCGTTGTGAACTAACTGGCGTTGAGACCGCGAGATGTCAAAGCCCACTGATCTCAGATATTTGACAATCTCATGATGAATATGCTGGTCTTGCAGTTGTGTATTTTTTTCTTTCAACTGTTCTCTTGAGCTTCCCGATTACTTCAGTTCAACGAGGTATGAAAACAGTAGAAGAAAGTGGGACGAGTAAACACGGCAAATGTTCAAGTTCTTGGAATCACTCGGTGCCGCGGCTATGGGTATGGTCTGAGAGCACCAATGACATTCTGACATGGTTAGGATGTTAAAAATGCCAACCTTTCAATGTGGCGAGTAGCTCGATCTCCGAATTATCGACTACGTGTAATTTCATCTGCGTTTCCTCCTTCACACAAACCGGGGAAAATACGGTTCGTCATGCCAACTAAGATCTTTGGATTCGGGATTTATATTGATTTATGACATCTCCTCGTAAGTTGAGGACCTGAGAGACATACCTCTTTCAATGCACGATATTGCCAGCCAGACATTCTGGCGGGAAAGCTCATACACGCTGAATGTAATCGCATTATCATACGGTCGGCTTTGGGTATTTTCTTCCATTGGTATTATTGTATCATACACACCCAGTTCAGTATAATATCGGGTGTATTTTTCAATGGTCGTCTCATTTATCTTGCTTATATACCTCCCCAGTTCAACGCTTCCTACAGCTCTTATATTCTCAAAAGTGATCCCGATAGTATCACAGTATCGTGGTCCTTCTTCGTCTCGACATTGCTTGTCTTTCAGCTGATGGGGTCAGACATTGATTTCAACAGGTTTGCAAGCTAAAGGATGACAAAGTTTCTCTTGACTTAACAAAGGTGAACAATGTATTTCGCATCCCTGGGTATTTTGATGATAGGAGAGGTATTCATATCGACGGCAGATTGTGTTTCTCTCCAATTGTCGTAAATTATCATTGTTATCTTCGAGTCTAAATATCTGCAATGGTATCCCAGCATAGGGAGCTCTTCTATCTGTCTGGATAATCGATAATCAGCCGGTCAATTATCAGGCGGCATACACTTACAGAAGAGATACTCTCTCCTTATGAAAAGTGGCATCTTTCTTGTTTGGCTATTCAAATTGAAACAAAATTTTGACGCTAAACCTAGTTTGGTTTTCAAGTGCCCAAAAATTTCCTCTAGCACTCAGCTCCGAGCAAATGTCCAGGTCTGTTATGCTTTCTGTTATGCTCTGAACAGGAACAGAATGCTCTATGAATTAGCGGTCGTCTGTCTATCTAATGACGCTTAGCGATGTAGTACTTTAAATGCTCCACAGGCATCAAACAGGAGGTTAGTCCATGTAGAAGTTTCAACTTTGAGCCATGGAGTTACGCTATGTTTTAGCTAGATATGAATGCCCCTCCTACAAGTAATAGTACTCCTTTCCATTCTGCAGTACACGCGAGTATACAATCTTCAGATTCCGTAAAGCAAAGTAAAGATCTTTCAATTCATCCTACTGAATGTCACCTTGCTCTTGATTTAACCAAACTCGAGCGGTTAAAAAAAGCAACATTCAGCTGGTTTAGCTTTAGGAGAGCTGATTCTATTAAGGATAAGACAAGATGAATTCTGCCGTGCCAGATTATCGGTAGAGCGCTGTTTAGGACTAAGAGTGAATACTCATCACAATTATGTTTTGTACCTTTAAATCGATGTTACATACACTACAATGGCATGGGCATGTGCATATGCCAATGAAATAATAAGGTACTCGCCAAAATAAAAAAACTGCTAAATGGTTGAGTCAAGAGTGTCTAATACCGTCCGATCATCTTTTAACATTTTTTTGCTCGGCTTGTTGCGCTGCGCCGGTTGCCTAGCAACAATGCAGTAAGGGGTCTTGTCTGTCTCCTTCTCAGTCTTCCTGTAGTGAGGTAAAAAAAGGAAAAGTCCACGGCAACGAGAAGGAGTCTGTAGCTGTTCCTACCGTCCAGATTATACACCCTTAGGGCTCAATTCAGCTGCTGGCAGTCTCGGCACTTTTTTTTTGTTTCAATTTCGAGAGTTGATCGACTCCATACTCTGCCCAATATGCAGATGCTAACAAAGGTACGTGACTATGGTTCGCGTGGAAATCGGTCCCACCAGATCGACTCGGCTTAGCATGTCATGTGTGATGCTCGGTCGTAATGCGTCGATATTTCGAAATTCTTATGGTTCTGATGCTAATTGCTCTTTTACAGTTTGAGTCGAAATCGTCGAGGGCCAAAGGCGTGGCCTTTCACCCCAAGAGGTAAAGAGTTCCCTCTCAACAATAAGATACTCCTTTAGATGGAATTCTCTTTTTACTGACACCTAGCACATAGGCCGTGGATTCTGGTTTCATTGCATTCGTCTACTATACAACTTTGGGATTATCGTATGGGGACACTGATTGACCGATTTGAAGAGCATGACGGTCCTGTTCGAGGCGTCGATTTCCATCGATCTCAACCTCTCTTTGTTTCCGGTGGTGACGATTACAAGGTCAAGGTCTGGTCACTTCAAACTCGGCGCTGTCTCTTCACTTTGACTGGTCATCTTGACTATGTTCGCACAGTCTTTTTTCACAACGAATTACCTTGGATTTTATCAGCTTCAGATGATCAAACTATTCGAATTTGGAATTGGCAAAATAGATCTCAAATTGCTTGTTTAACGGGCCACAATCATTATGTAATGTGTGCTCAGTTTCATCCTCGGGATGACTTGATTGTTTCTGCTTCATTGGATCAAACTGTTCGTGTATGGGATATCTCTGGTCTTCGCAAAAAGCATTCTGCTCCAACAACCATGACTTTTGAAGACCAAATGGCTCGTGCAAATGCAGTACAAACTGACATGTTTGGTAACACCGATGCAATTGTCAAGTATGTTCTCGAAGGCCACGATCGAGCTGTCAATTGGGTTGCTTTCCATCCCACTCTCCCCCTGATTGTCTCTGCTGGTGATGATCGTATGGTCAAACTTTGGAAAATGAGTGAGACTAAGGCTTGGGAAGTTGACACTTGTCGCGGTCACTTCAATAATGTTTCATGCTGTCTGTTTCACCCACACCAGGATTTGATCATTTCTGTCGGTGAGGATAAGACGATTCGCACTTGGGACCTCAATAAACGTACCCCCGTGCAAAGCTTTCGACGAGAATCTGATCGCTTCTGGGTGATTGCATCCCACCCAGAAATCAACCTTTTTGCTGCAGGACATGATAGCGGAGTCATGGTGTTCAAACTGGAGCGTGAACGTCCTGCCAGTACTGTATACCAGAACATGTTGTTCTATGTCAACAAAGAAAAGCAAGTTAAATCGTTTGATTTTCATACAGGAGCCCATTCTATGCCCCTCCTTAGCCTCAAAAAATTTGGACATCCTTGGACACCCCCCAGATCAATCTCTTATAACCCTGCAGAACGTTCCATTCTTGTTACCTCATCAGCAGACAATGGTATTTATGAGCTTATCAACCTGCCTCGTGAATCCATTGGTGGTGAACCGGCTGACAGCAAGCGAGGCACTGGTAATTCTGCCGTATTTATTGCTCGCAACAGGTTTGCGGTATTCACCAAGGCTACCCAAGTTATTGAAGTCAAGGATTTGAGTAATACTACCACAAAGAGTATCAAAACACCCACACCGGTCAATCACATATTTTATGGTGGTACTGGCTCTTTACTTCTATTCTGCCCTTCTTCTGTTGTCCTATTTGATATTCAACAGAAGAAAATTATTTCAGAATTGCCCATCAGTGGAGTAAAGCATGCTGTTTGGTCTAACGACGGACACTATATTGCCCTACTTAGCAAACATACCATTACAATTGCTACCAAAACCTTGGAATCGGTGGCTTCACTCCACGAAACGATTCGACTCAAGAGTGCTGCATGGGATGAGACTGGCGTTCTTCTGTACTCAACCTTGAACCATATCAAGTACGCTTTACTCAATGGAGACAATGGCATCATCAAGACGCTTCAGTCTACTGTTTATCTGATTAAAGTGAAGAATTGGACTGTTTATTGCTTAAATCGTGATGGTACTTGTTTAGAGATCACGATCGACCCCACCGAATATCGATTCAAAAAGGCTCTGGTCAACAAAAACTATAGCGATGTCCTTCGTATCATCAAAAATTCGAGTTTAGTTGGTCAGAGTATAATTGCCTACGTACGAAAGAAGGGATATCCTGAAATTGCTTTGCAGCTTGTCCAAGATCCTCAAACCCGATTCGACCTTGCGATAGAATGTGGCAATCTAGATGTTGCGCTGGAGCAAGCAAGAAAGATTGACAATGTTAAAGTATGGAAAGTCCTCGGGGAACAAGCTTTAGATCAAGGAAACCACGAAATTCTTGAGTTAGTTCTTCAAAAGCTACATGAATTTGACAAACTATCATTCCTTTATCTCGTCATTGGACAAGAATCCAAGCTCGAGCGCATGTCGAAAATTGCTGAGCACAGAGGTGACTTTTCAGCTCGCTTTCAAAACTCTCTATACTTGGGAGATGCCAATGGGCGCTGTGAGCTTCTCAAAGAGGCCAAATTATATCCTCTGGCTTATGCTTTGGCTAAATCCAATGGCCTAGATGATCAGATCACATCTATATTAGAAATTTCAGGTCTATCCGAGGAAGACTTTGTGCTTCCGGCTTTGGGTAAACCCTTAGAAACTTCCAAAATCCAGCTTGAAACATACAAGAGCAACTGGCCTCTTCATGCTCCCTCACAATCTGTGTTTGAAAAAGCCTTGCTTGGTCTTGAAAACTTGACCCTGGAAGAGGAAGGAACGGATGAAGGTGTTACTGATAAACCTCGGCAAGGTCAAATTATGGAAGAGGGCATAGAAGAGGATTTACTTGATGTTGACGAAACTACTGATGGATGGGATCTTGGCGACGATGTTGATTATGGTGTTGAATCTGAAGGTGTGAATAATGGGACTGTGGAAGAGACCGACGAAGATGGCGTGGCTATTAGTGAGCTTGACTTGTGGGTTCGAAACTCCCCTCTCCCCGCCGACCATGCAGCAGCTGGCTCTTTTGAGTCGGCTATGCAATTGCTAAATAGACAGATTGCTGTCGTTGTTTTCTCTCCCTTAAAAACCCATTTTCTAGAAGTCTATCAAGCATCAAAACTTTATCTTCACGCGACTGAGGGTCTGCCCCCACTTGTGGAGTATGTGAGGCGGTCTGGTGACACGACTGATACGCGCAAGATTCTTCCTGCTATACCTTATAGTATTGCTAACCTCAAGGCAAATGAACTGGAGGAGGCTTTCAAGCTTGTTCGGGGCAAACGTTTGGAAGAGGCCATTAATCTCTTCCGGACTATCTTGTATTCGATAATCCTATCAGTCTGCTCAACTCAAGCTGAGGTTGATGAGGCTCAAAAACTCATTATTACTTGCCGAGAGTATATTTTGGGTCTCTCCCTCGAACGGGAAAGGGATTCTCTACCTGATACAGAGGCAAAACGAAAGCTTGAACTTGCTTCCTACTTCACAAAAGCGAAATTGAAGCCTGCTCACCAGGTCTTTGCTCTACAAATAGCAATGAAGCAGGCTACCAAAGTCAAGAACTTCTCATTGGCTTCTACGTTCGCGTCTAGGTTGTTGGAACTGGTTCCCAAGAACACTCCGCGAGCTGCCGATGCTCGCAAGGTAATCGCTGCTGCCGATGCTAATCCTCATGATGCTATCGAGATTGATTATGATCAATTCGCTGAGTTTGATATTTGTCCTGCCACTTTTACCCCTATTTATAGTGGATCTCCGTCTGAGGTCGATCCTCTCACTGGAGCAAAATACTTGTTATCTGAAAAGGGCAAGCTTTGTTCGATAACAAAGATTACACAAATCGGCGCTCCAGCATCTGGACTACGGTTAAAAATATAAATATACGACCAAATAAAATTTTCGGCAGCCACAAAACGGTCTTCTTCACTCAATCTCTCCTGTTCGTGGCAGGACATACTTTATAGTGGTAGTGAATAAAAAAATTTGTTGTAGTGAGTTCTTCTATTTACACTTCATTTGTTAGACCCACAGAAAAGTCTATATATATATATCGATTTGCTTTAATGAATTTTCTTCATTTCAAATGCCATGTTTTTTGCAGGAAAAACTGTTTACGAAATGATCAATGGGATGAAAGTGTTTCTACTGACGCACGTAACTAGTCTACATCAGTCAAATAACCCAGACATCTCAAGGTTTATCGAAATAGTTATTAAACGTGAATTCGGGCGTAAACTTCGACAAGGGGGTAGAAAACAACCCGGTTGTAGGATTAGTTGCTCGTTGATTATGTTGGCGTAGCAGTAGCAGTTGTGTGCCATTTTTGGTAAATGTGTGTCGAAATCTCGACAAAAGATCAAAAAGCATCCCACGAGAACGTATCCTCGCTTGAACATTATAATCAAGGACATAAACACCAGAAGGACTTATCGCAATGCGGCTAAGACCTTCTTTGGGGTTGTTTCTTGTTTGGATTCTCTCACTACGTCTTGTCCTCTCAGAACCGAGCCAGATCACCGTTGATTTGGAAGCCAAATGGAAAGAGCCGCCCTTTGCTTTAGAGATTCTTGAAGCTTTATACTCTAGTGGGCATCCTTTAAATACAAAGGATCATCCTTTGGATCAAAGCAGCTTTACCAGCGATTCAGATGTACCCTTCTTTAAATTGTGGTCTGAAGTCATTCATCTGCTTCATTCCGGCAAAGTATCTACTGGGACTCCAAGAGACATCTACAGCTCTATAAAGGAGGGATTTGAATCCGAGTGGAATGATCTGGTTGATTTTGACTTGCGTTTACGCTCATCTGCTCCATTAATCGAGGCTCAGTTTGAACACTATCAGGCTAGCTACCCCAGTCTCGGTGAAGACAAACCAAACTGTGCAAGCTGGGTCTGGGTGGATGGGAGGCAAATATGCGATCCAAAGGATCTATATTGGCTTCAATTCAACTCGAGATCTCTGTCGGATAAGCAATCAAGCCAGCTTGCATTTGATAAAGTTTTGGCCTTAAATACTAATGCTCCCCCTGCTACGCTCTATGCCGACATCACCGATCCAAATGTTGTTCAATTGACCGAAATCCTTGAGGGATTCGCCAAAGAGGGGAAGTTACAGTTTATTCTCAGATTTAAGCCTTCTAAAGAACAAACCGGTATTGCAAGACCCCTTTACTTGACGGGTTATGGAGTAGCCCTGAGACTCAAGAGGACCGATTATATTGTGATCGATGATCGAGCACGTAAGGATAAGGGAGCTGTCGGGCATTCTCAAAGTTCAACGGACAAAGAGTCGTCTAATGTGCTTCAAACCGGCGACAATGCCATAATTGCTGTTGACAAAGATGATCTAGTGAATCTTGGCCTCAAGGCAGCCTTTTTCGTCAAAAAGTCCGAAGATCCCTTGGATGCTCTTGAAAAACTGAATCAAGATTTGCCAAAATATGCATCCAAATTAGCCGATACTCAACTTGATTTAGACTTTGAAGATTTGGAGGACACTGCAAGAGTAGGTATTCCACCCGCATCAAGTGAAATCTTTCTGAATGGTGCTCTTGTTGACCCTGCTTTATCTGATGACGTGTATAGCATATTTGATGCATTAAAGCGGGAAATCAACTTTGTGCGGCAATTGGAAAAGTTTGGTCTGAATAAAGATCAGGCTCGAAATCTAATCATTGATGCCTCTGAAGTCAAATCGCAAAGCCTGAAGTCTCTTCGCTTTGATTATCTTGATGATAGAGAGGGAAACAAGGCAATTGTCTGGCTTAATGACTTGGAGAGAGATGCGCAATATAAATCTTGGCCAAGTGACATCTCTGGCTTGTTGACTAATTCCCAAGGTCAACTCGCTCAACTCAGGAAGAAGATCACGCAGATTGTGTTTCCTCTCAATCTTGCTTCCATATCAGAAGCTCATTTTTTGTTAAGTCAACTACAGGCTTCTATAAGAGAAAACATTCCCATCGAAATTGGAGTCGTACCTATAGTGGGAGATGAAACTAGTGAATCTTATAAAAACGCCAGGGCATTTTATGATCTTTACGATCGTGGTGGGGTACGATCCGCTCTAAGGTATCTCCAGCTTCTGATACGCAATAAAATGATGGATCGCTCTCAAACTCCGCGAATTGAATACGACCCGCAGGCTTACGAAGAAGTTCTCAAGGAAGCCATTAAGCGACGAAATGTCTCGCCTGAACTCGCTCTACAACATGTCAAAGCGGCCAAAGCTTGGTCGAAACGATTAGGAGTCTCAAACGATGATACTATTTTTTTCGTGAACGGCAGAGTAGCCGAAAAGAGCTCTGGATGGATTATGGCTGCAGCAAAGCTTTTTTTTGAAGATATAGATCATTTGAAAACATTATTAAAGACGGACAAACTTTCACAAAGTACAAATATCCCTCAGTTTTGGGGTGAAACTGCCTTTTCTGAAAGGAATGAACTATTGCTACCTCCTTCTGATGACCAGTATCAGTTCATTGATTTAATTGAACTTTTCGAGAAGTTTCCTTGGTTAGCAAACGCACCTCGTGTTAGTAACTCAAAATCATCTCAAATCAAGAGCTCGACGATTCTGCTCGCCGATTTTGACTCACAACAAGGGATTGATCTTTTTCGCAATGCTCTTGCTGCTTTGGACGACTATCGGGATCCGGCTGAGGTTATATTTATCCACAACCCAAGATCTGGGGCTTACTCAGAACGCCCCAACCTCTCGTTGGCCATTTATCAACTTCACAAGGAAGGTCTTCTTGAGGACTTGCCCATAGAAAGCTTACGTTCATTACTTAGTTCCATAAATCACGAAACGGCAGTACAAGATTGGTTTCATGTCGAAGGTTTTGAGGATGCAGGCATTGGAGGGCCGGCTTTAGAAAAAGGTATTATGCTTGCCGACTACGCTATCGCTGCTAAGTTCTGGAATAATGGAGCAGAACTTGTGGATTATATTTCGGCCGGACTCCCCGAGAGTCTAATTATCACAAACGGACGGGTAAGTGGTATTGAATGCTTTAATATCAATTTTCCTGGCCCCTAACAGCTTGACTCCTCTAGGTTGTCCAAATTCCAGAAAATGCGGATATCGAAAACTCGAGTTTTGTTTTTTCATTACTCGAGCTGGAGAATGATTTGAGAACTGATCCATTCCAGTCCATATGTGAATCACAGAACTATTCGGATTCTATTATCAAGGACGATCCGCGATCCATTCCAAAAATTAGCTCGCTACTGTCATATAGCCAATTTTTGACCGATGCCGAGAGCAGCTTTTTGTCTCGTGCTCAAATGAGGTCGGCCGCAGTTTACAACCTCACAACATCCAAGTTGAGTTTTTCTGTTGAAGAAAAGTCTTTAGATGCGGAGGTACACGTTCTTGCCATTATCAACCCTGTCAGCGAGAAAGCTCAAAAGTATATTCCGATTCTAAAGGTAAGAACAAATTTCGCCCGATTTAGAGTTCACTGTCTGACCATGAGTTGAAAATATAAGGCTCTCTCGGAGATTTCAAACGTTTTTATAACAGTCTACTTGAATCCACCAGCAGAGCTATCGGAGATGCCTATAACCCGTTTCTACCGAAGTACATTTCCATCCAAGATTGGTTTCAACGATGACGGTTCTCTAGAGCATCCTCAGGTAAATTTTTCCGGAATTCCCGAGAAAACACTCTTCAGTTTAGAGATGGACGTTCCTCGGGCATGGGTGGTATTTCCTTTTAAAAGTACCTACGACCTCGACAATATACTACTGGAGCACGGACAAAGCAGCATTAATGCTACTTATAGATTGGAGGGAATCTTAATTGAAGGCCATGCGACTGAGAGAGTAAAAGATAACTTGTTGGCTCCAAGAGGAATGGAACTGCAGCTGCTTTCCGGAGGGCAAGCAATCAGTGATACCATCGTCATGGCTAATCTAGGTTATTTTCAATTCATTTCTTCTCCAGGAGTCTGGAGGCTTGATTTGAAACCAGGAATTTCGAAAGACAACTACGACTTAACGACCGCTGGTATATTTGGACTGGAAGACCCAACTGATTCTAATACCACTTCTGTTGTTCTCTCTAGTTTCCGTGGATCCACAATATTTCCTCGGGTTGTCAACAAAGGCCAAGAAAAGGGCAGCTTAATTTTCCAATTGAGAGATACAGTGAAGCACGCGTCTGAGAGCGTGAAGAAATTGGCTCCATGGATAAGTGGTCGTCAAGGAAAGTCTGAGAAAAAAGCGGATATCAATATTTTTTCTGTTGCGAGTGGCCACCTCTACGAACGGTTTCTTGGGATCATGACAGACAGTGTCATGAAACACACCAACCATACGGTAAAGTTTTGGTTTATAGAAAACTTTCTTTCGCCATCATTTAAGGAATTTTTACCAACTTTGGCTGAAAGTTTAGGATTTGACTACGAGTTGGTCACATATCATTGGCCCTGGTGGCTGAGAGGTCAGAAGGAGAAACAAAGAGAGATTTGGGGATACAAAATTCTTTTTCTAGATGTGCTCTTTCCCCTTGATCTGGAAAAAGTTATCTTTGTGGACGCAGATCAAATTGTGCGCACTGATATGAAAGAATTGGTAGATCTTGATCTTCATGGCGCACCATATGGATTCACCCCCATGTGCGATTCTCGGGAAGAAATGGAAGGTTTCAGATTTTGGAAGCAAGGATACTGGAAAAACTATCTAAAGGGTAGGCCGTATCACATCAGTGCTCTCTACGTCGTTGACTTGGTGAAGTTTCGTCAATTGGCTGCCGGAGACCGGCTCCGGGAACAATATCAACAATTATCGAGAGATCCTAATTCGCTGTCAAATCTGGATCAAGACCTTCCTAACAATATGCAATTCCAGATTCCAATCTTCTCTCTGCCTCAAGAATGGTTGTGGTGCGAGACTTGGTGTTCAGATGAATCACTTAAGACCGCCAAGACTATAGACCTCTGTAATAACCCCCTCACTAAGGAGCCAAAACTCGATCGTGCCCGTAGGCAAGTACCAGAATGGAACAGCTATGATGATGACATCAGTGAAATTCTTCGCAGGTCGAAGCTACAATCTAATCAAAAGAGACCTTATGAATCCCCTATTGCAGTTTCTAAAGATCCGAAAAGCCGAGGGAACACTATTTCTCCCAATAGAGATGAACTCTAGTGTATGTATCGTGGTGTTTTCTTGAAGTTAAAACGACATTTAAAAAAAGTATGGGGTAATTTACTTTCGAATGAAATTTGTCGACTATATACTATTTCATATATACATTATATAAGATATAGATTCAAATTAGATTTCTATTCCTGTTCTCGTTTGATTGTCTTGCCCTTGACGTCAATAACTCTACTGTATCCGGGGGAAGATCCCCCAGCTTGTTGCCAGTCACTTGCATCCAAAACTATGGGATCTTGTGAACGGGGAAAGTACCCGCTACTTGGTTGGACTTCAATCTGTATACTCTGGTCGTTTGGACTTGTGTCGCCAAAATTGCGAACGACAACGTTGATTGTTGCAATGCGGCGTTCGTTTTTGCCATCTAGTAGCCCCAATTTGAACACAGTTAATGAGTCGTTTAACCCAAAGTTGGAGTATTTGTACTGTTGTTCGAGATCTTCAATTGGAGTCACTCGGAGGTTGGAAACTGTCTCATCGCTCGAGTCGATCCGGAGAGCACTTGCGAGGTTGTGCTGATTTTGAGAGACAGCCAATTGCACTTGGCGCAGAGCAAGGCTTCCAATCTGCTCTTGCTCGGTCAATGCTTCCCTGTTTGGTTGAAAGGCGAGATGATCATTGAGCATCCTTTCCCAGCGCTTGGCAAACATGGCTGCGTTTCGTATTTGTACTCGACGACCAAAGAACATGCCAGCAAACACAAGAGGAGGAATCATGATAATAAGGAAAGGGGCTGTTAGAAAAAATACCAGTGATAAAACTACAAACAGTGCACCCGTGGCTTTCACCTGCAGTGGAAGAGTTCTCCATAAGGCTCCGAATGGGGATATCCCACGTCTGTTATCGAACTTATTAAGTTTACAAGAGGAACTCGATAATTGCCTTATGCCATAGTTCAACCGCCCACTATGAGTACTGTCGATCATGTTATTCGAAACCCATGAGTTTTTGATGGTGTTGGTCGTCGGAAGTAGTATTTGACGGGCCGGGGTAAAAAACGTAGAATGTAAACCACGAAAGAATGACAACCTGAAAGGCAAAGCCTCTCTAAACAGGAATTCCTTTCCAAGAGCCCCACCCAATGATCGAGAGACCATACAGCTACGAATTAGTCGACTGGACCTGGTCGCCATGATGACGCTAAAATCGGCCTTTTGTCAGCTTAAACCATCCAGAGGTTCCTGTCCCAACTGAGCCGCCCGTATTTAGACGTCAGCGGAGAGATAGTTGGGAGGTTTAGCTCCATTTTAGGGTCATTTTCCAAGGCAAGGCTATATACAACAAAGTTGAATCGAGTCCAGCATTGATGACGGCGGCATCTGGACTGCGGACTCGGTTAGCAGAGACAGCTCTGTCGGTCGAGGAGTATAAGGACTACCCTCGGTGGTTTTCTGATCTATGCTCAAGGTGTGGTAACCTCGATCCGCCGCTTGAGGATGTAATGTCCTTTATCAGGCACTTTGGCGTTTCACAGGAGATAATATATCAGGTACCTCCATGTTGCAGTTTTCTCTTTACATATCGTCAATATTAATAGTTTTTTTTCGGTCTAGGTTTTGAATATCTTTAATACGTCTATGGAGACGGTGGAGAAAGAAGAGTTTTTTGTTTTACTACGTCTATCGAGTCATGCTCTTGCTGGACGGGCTCCTTGTCGAGATCTTATCTATGTCAGCAGTGAGTACAATGTTCTCGGAAAACAATTTTTGTCTTACTGGCCTAAAACTAAAAACCTCTTCTTCATAGGTCCTGTACTCCGTCCGAGATCCATTCTCTCCAAGAAAGATCGCCCAAAACGCGCAAGGAAAAGCCCTCGTTTTGTTGGCGACGATTTTTCTGAGGATGCGACTGGACAGCTGACCGGCCTGGAGGCGGACCCATTCGAAGAGGCTGTGGCCTCCCTTGGTGAAGTGCAAAGCCCCGCTCCCGACGTCCCTGGATCTAATACAGCACAGGGGAAGTTATCTCATCTGAACGTTGATCAATTTACTAAAATGCTCATGACTGGTGTCGCGCCAGATGAATTGAAGGTGTCGTTGTCACCACTAGAACTTCAAGCAGCAATGAGCAAGACGCAACCTCCGAAAATCTCGTTTGGCGTCTCCAATGAAGGAACCAACAATGATAATCATGGGGCCAATGGTGCTGGGGCTGCACCCCCTCTTAATTTGAAATTTGGTATTAACAGACAAGGAGAGGGTGAGAGCGAGAATGCCGAATTTGAGAATACCTTCCCCTCGCTGGAACATATCGATGAGTTTGCTAAAAAACTCAGGGCTGACGTGAGTGGCTTAAATATGAAAAAGACATCGTTTCCTGGTCTTGAGATGGAGGAAAGGTCATCTCAGGAGCTTGTGGATAAGACTCATCAGAATGGAATGGAACCGTATCCCAAGCGACGTGTGTCTTTTGATGAGGAGGCAGAAAATGCTGCTTCCAACATGCAAACATCAGCGGTAAGACATTCTATTTCACATGATCGGCCACCAGTGACATTTGTTCAGCCCCCCGCGGAAGTTGAAGCAGACATATACGGGCCTTTGAGAGCAGCTTCCTCCACAATTCCTTCCAATAGCAATTCCCCACAGCTTCAGCCTCCTCCTCCACGGCCTCGGAGATCTAGGAAAGTCAGCGATGCAAGCATAACCACGGGAACTGATGGTGGAGATAATACACAATTCCCCACCTTTCAACCGTCATCTCCTGCAAGGATACAATCTCCTCGCTCTGAGACTGGGACTCCACCCCTACCGCCACCTCCACCCCCACCGCATCGAAAAAGGGGGACCTCCTTGTCTTCAGTATTGTCTCAATCCGACTCTCGGATATCTTCTCCTCTTGCTTCACCTTCACACAAGCCGCCATTGTCACCGTCTTCCCCTGTAGATCCTGAAGCTGGGCCACCTTCACCATCATCTACTAATAATAATCATAGACCTGCTCCTCCTGTTTCTCGCAAGTCTAGGAGTGCAAGGCAATCCCCTCAACTTCCATCGAGCGCTAACGGTCAAACCTCAGCAAATGGGAATAGAGATGCATCAGATGCAAATGGAACTAAGGATTTGCTGGCAGATCTGGCGTCTTTGCAAAAACAAATTGATGAAATGAGAAGCAGAGTTTAACCACCACACAAATGGTATTCTTTTGGCTTTATCTTTCTGATGTTTCTGGCGTGATAGATTATCTTTACCATTTGTATCGCACTTGCTTTTCTTTTACTATTCTTCTCTTTTTTTTCTCAACTTTTTTGAAATCTTTTTTCATTGCTAGTCACTATCGCGATATACAGTTATGGGTTTTGGTTATTGGATTGTACAATAGAAATTTACAAAGTCTAGGATTTTCTTTTCTTGTTCTCTTTTCATTTTCATATAAAAAGAAAAAAATCATTACACATATAAAATACTATTTGGCCTTGACTTTTTTATTTTTGCCGGCCTTGACATTTTCCTTCTTCGTATCTTTTTTCCGTTTGGCCGGAGGCTCTGAATCTTTTGGCTTAACCTTAAAGAACCCTTCCAGCCTGCCCTGTGGTTTAACTGCCAATGCTTTTGAGAGGCGCTCTGCTGCCGAGCGTACCCGATCTTCACTGAATCCTTTCTCCTTGACAAGAAACTCAATGAGACCCTCCACGTTGGGTTGGTCCCATTTGAAGTCAATATTACTTGCATCTGTTATCGATGGCTTTAAAAACAATTCTCTGGCATCTTTATAAGCCCAATTATCGGGAATCTTGATTTTGCCGTCTGGGTTGTCTTTGAAATGTTGAACAACTCCATCTAAATCATGGTACGTTTTGATAAGCTTTAAAGCACTCACAGGCCCAATACCTCGGATAGGTTCGACATAATCGCAACCTAGAAGGATACATAGATCAACGAATCGGGCCATATCTAATTCTAGTCCCTCTAGTGCCTTTTCGAGATTGTATTCAGTAATGGGTAGCTTCCGCTGTTCTGAAAAAGTCAAGTGTCTCAATAAGACAGGAGCTGCAAAACATAACGTATCCATATCCTCAGAAGCTGCAGCGTAGACTTTACCGGATCGAGCTAGTTCAGCACATTGAGCTTCAGCCTCACACGGGGCAACAAGGTGAGGAATCCCCATAAGTTCAAGTAACTTTTTAGCCTCATCATTCTGTTCTCGCGTCACTCGGACTGTCCGCCGCTCAAATCTTTCCCATTCTTCCATCTTTCCAGCTTCCTTGGCCTCGGCTGCTGATTTGAGTGCTTCCTCTTTTCGCTCCCCTCGTTTGGCTAGCTCTCCACTCTTCAGCTTTGGAGGTCTCCCATCGAAGATGTATAACGGTTTTATTCCATTATCCACCATTCGAATAGTTCTGTTAAAGAGCCCTACCAAATGACTAGATTAAGAATGAAATCAATCTTACTGTAAGGTCCTGAGGCAGAAAAAAGACCAAAGACAAACTAACCTCGTAGTTTCGCCAGACTCACTCGTTAGCTGCTGTCCCCCTTGTCGCACAGCAATGAGAAACTGATATAAAGACATGGAACTTGATGATATTGTTAGCACGACATTGGGAATCCGTATAACCTCCAAGAGCCTGCTTAGTCAACTTACGCATCCTAAAACTGTGTCAGCCAAAACGAGACAGGCAATTTTGATCGATCAATCAACAACATCGAGTTATAAACTCACTATAGCCACTTTCCTGCCAAAGAACTGCTTAATCTCTCCCTTGACGATGGCTGCGGGAGCATTATCGGCAATAATCTGATTCAGACCTGCGGAAAAATTCAAAGTTAACAAATCCCTCCTTCTCCAGTTAAATTATTCTCATTATACCTTTAATCCCCATTCTGATTCACAACTATTGAATATATTTTTTCCCTTCACCGCGCTGGTATCTTAATTCGCGTCTCGCACGCGTCTTGTTAATTTAAATAGATAACACAAAACCTCCCAAGCTCATCGTCACTTTTTGAACCTCTATAACGATTATACTACACTACGGGCAAGACAGCACTCGGAGAGAGGCATTTTCTATCTAGCATCCAATTTTTGCGTAAATATACCATTTTGTTGAATCATTGAATTGAATTCACGTCAAATCATCTTTCACATACCAAAAAGGGAGTCAGAAAAATACATTTAAACAAACTGTATCGAAACGCAACGAAACGAATGTTACCAAAAATTAAAACCCCCCCAACCAAGCCAACTTGGAACTTTTCATTTCTGACAAAGAGCGAAAGAAAGAAGAATCGAGAAATAAGAGCAAGGAAAGAAATCAATCAGGTAAAAACAGCAAAAAAATGATTGGAATTAGAAGCACAGAAAATTAATGAAAGTCGCAAAAAAAAGAAAAACTCCATAAGACACAGCCTGCCAATATAGAAGAAACCAAACAAAAAGAGAATGTAAAAATGCCGAAATGCTCCCAAATAAGTAGAAATGTTTTTAAAATACAGCAATAAAAGGAGTTTTAGCCGTGTACACAACACATGCTCTCCCTTCTGCATAGGGATTTTTTTTTCTCGTTCAACCAAGTAAAAGATCTTCTAGATGCCCACTATACATTGTGACGTAACTTTTTAGCAGTAAGGCCTTTTCCGAGCAGGTTATGCTCCGAGGGCCTTTTATGACTCGAGCTGGTGCTCGCCTGTCCAGAAATTGTCCCTGCCAGTGACATGCCATCGTCAATAACTGATGGGAAAAAATCAAAATTAGAATACGACATATTATTGGGAGTACTCTCTGCTCCTGGGCCAGAATTCACTTGGTCAAAATCCGGGGGAGGCGGGGGACCAGCCACAGCCGACGGCCCATTATCCGGCATGACAGTTGCTTTGTTATCACCATGATGCTCCTCGATGCGAGGATGAGCACTAATAGTGGGTGGAGCCATAGATAACTCCCGCATCGTCTTAAGATGGATAAGATGCTTCTCCAAAATTCCTTGAAGGCCGTCCTTTGTAAACGGCTTTGGAAGAATATCGTTCATTCCATGTGTAAAGTAGGTCATTACATCGCTGCTTTGAACATTACTCGTCATTGAAATAATTGGCGTCAGTGAATCAAACTGTCGAATCAACGACGTTGCACTAACCCCATCCAAGTTAGGCATCACAATGTCCATTAAAACCAGGTCATACTTGGAGAAGTTCATCTTATTCACAGCAGACAGACCGTCGACGGCCAGATCAATTTCGCAACCAAAAATTTGCAAAAACTTATGACTTAGCCGCCGACTGATGGCATCATCTTCGACTAGTAGTACCTTAGGCGGAACAGCCCAATGTGGAACAATTGCTCGTCGATGTACCCTCACTGATTCTCCCCGTGGTCTAGAACTACTACTGCTAGCACCTGCACTGTCATTCATTCTTCCATTCGAAGCCTTGTGAGCGTCTGCTTGCATACTGTGATTCTGATTGTCTGCATTTTCCATCTTGGGAGTCAATTGACCTAATGTAAATACGCACAGATCTCCTTCGGGCAATATGCCCGCTTGCGATATTGAAACTGGAATATTATTCTGCGGTGGGAGCCTTTGCTGCCGCTCTTCCGCTTGCTGCTGCTGCTGCTGCATATCGTTAGATGCTCTGGGGGAATCAATGTGCATTTCTGAAGCTCCATAATTCACAAGTGACAACAACGTTTGTGGATTGGGAACAGACGAAATTCCGGTGGATTGATTATTCATCGTCTCTGTATTTAAGCCATTTTCATTAGTCGAACCGGATGGTATTTCAGAAGTAGACATCTGAGAGATAGAAGCGCGTGAAGGATGAGCAGCATGTTGCTGCGATTGCTGCTGCTCCGAGAGAGTAATTGGACGATTTGTCCTGTCATTTATTTGTTGAGAAGGAATTGATTGGGCCCCAGAAAGTTGCTGCGGTGAGCAAGAGGACCCAGAACTGAGAGAGGCATCTGACAACGTTTTGCGTTGTCTCGAGTTACTTTTCGAACTGCTCATGGTATTGCCCAATTCAGAATCGACTCCAGAACTACGACCTCCGTAAAGGCCTCCATTCTCATTGTTACCCAATTGAGTCATAAGGTCTAAACTAAGTCGAGTGACATTATGATATGTCGCAACCAAATGACGTGCCGTGTCGCCTTTTATTAGAGGCTCTCTATTGTCGAACCCATTCATTTCGCGCGAGCGGTCTCTGTACTCTGGTTCACTAGTAAGACAGCCAATCAGAGTCCGCAAGAGTTCATCGCGTACTTCGTTTGACTGCTGTAAAGTAGAAATCATATTTAGACTACTGGCATAGTTTGTTTTGGCCTGCTCGCAATTCTTCATTAACGATGCCTGATTCTGCTTAAGCCTTTCAATTTCCTTTTCGAGTCTTGCAATATATGCGGCATCATCCGAATTAGATACTCTTTTAGGAACGGGAGCTTTCCTCTGTGATGAAAACAGGTGTAAGCCAGAGAACTAAAAGAGGAAATAAATGTATTCCGATATTCCTTTCTTACCTTGATATTTTCTAAGAGTCGTTGGTTATGTAATTTGAAATCGGGATGTTTAAATTCCCAGGCCTGATTCATTGGTTAGTCACTGGCATTCAAACCCCTATAAAGAATGGACTTACGCCTTCCCCATATGGATTCTGCCCGCCGTCATCAGTTGCTCTGACTTTATGGAAATCGTACCTGAAAAGAGGAGGTATAATGGTAAGCAAGAGGTGTAAACAGAAAAACGCAGGAATGAAGCGATCGACATACTTGTTCAATTGCCGAACAAAACTAGCAAAATTACCATGCTTGAAGTGTTTTGGTAAGATAGATTTGGTAAACTCATTCGTCTAGAAGGTTTTGTCAGTCGTCCATTACAAAAAGCATGTGAAGAGACACGGTTCACTCTAACCTCAATGACAACAAAACTGTCCCCAGATTCAGTCCATCGAACAACCTCTCTGTAGCTCTGATCCTCTAGCATACTATTTATACAGTGTTAAAATTGTTATATTTGACAAGATCCCAGCCGTAAATATGTTCGTACCTAAAGAGCTTTTTAACCTGCAACAAACGTGTTAGCACGATGAAAAAAAAAATTCATAGAGTCTATTAAATAAGGAAGAAGAACGTACAAAGTCACTGGAAGAGCCTCCACCCCCAGAATTTGTCGGCCCGTGGCTATTCGAGCTGCCGCGTTCGCTTTGCCCTCCATCTTTTAGTTGGTTTGCCATCCTAAAGATAACGTGGATTTAGACCTCAAGGGGGTCTCCAATTGCTCTTTCCGTCGTCCCCTTATATTGACTCAGCAAAAAGGATGCAATGGAAGTTGCCTTTGCAATGAGTATCCTAACCTAGTAAGCCGTCTGAGTCGTAGTCTGTCGTTCTTTGTTGGATGGTTCTCAGTTTCTCGAATTTGGCGCGACCTGTTGCATTGTTTCGATCTTTATGGCATAACTAACACAACAACGTTGGCGAGAGCGAAAATTTCCGGTTGTCCTTCACAACTCATCGCCCCAGCGACGCGACGCGCTAAGGTAAATAAAGGTCATCAAATTGGCTAGTTTTCTGCTTGTAAGCGCGCGTGCTGGAGACAAGTGGTTGACGGGATCTATTGTATGAATGGCCGGTATGTCTAGCCATATGCAAGAAAACGACGATACACGTGTGTATAAGGCAGCAAAACCCGGTCTGACTGTTCACAGGGCTAAAAATCTTCGAGACAATGCCCTCAGTGTTTTGGCTCGTCCCTTCAAAATACCCACCAAGACTGGTCGACAATTGCCACAGCGGAAACGACGGAGAGTAGACTGCTCTGGGATGGATATGAGTGATATGAGCAACATGAGAGATGGAGAATCGTTTGGAGATGCTACTAATATTTGCCGCCCCCAATTTCCCGTTTATACCCCTTCTGCAGATGCCTCGACCTTGTTACGGAGCAAATTCAGATGTCCCTTGGTGAAGAAACCTGACAATATACCTGGGCGTTTACCTCCATCTCTTGGAATGCGCCGTAAAGTACCCTTTACTCCGAGACCCTTACATGACCCAACAGGAGAATTTGCAATTGTTCTCTATGATCCCACCGTTGACAACCACTCCGATGATTCCAGTAAAGAACCGTTGCAAGCTTCTGATGAGGCTGATGATGCACTTCCTGAAGATTCTTCGAATAAGTTGTCTGCTGATATTGTACCACCAAAACGCAAAGTGCACAAGAGCTTAGCTGAAATCTTGGGAATAGTGACTGAACAGCCAAAAGAACGCCCAAAAGTGCCGGTAGTTATTGATCCTCGACTAGCGAAAACATTACGGCCTCACCAAGTAGAAGGAGTGAGATTTCTTTATCGCTGCACAACGGGACTGGTCGATAGCAAAGCTAGCGGTTGTATAATGGCAGATGAAATGGGGCTGGGAAAAACTCTACAGTGTATTGCCCTTATGTGGACATTATTAAGACAGTCTCCGGAAGCAGGGCGCAGTACTATTGTGAAATGTGTGATTGCGTGCCCTGCAAGTCTAGTCCGTAACTGGGCAAACGAACTGGTTAAGTGGCTGGGCAAGGATACATTGACCCCTTTTGCAGTTGACGGGAAAGGGGGTCGGGGAGAAACGACAGTTGCAATCAAGCAGTGGGCGGTCGCGTGTGGCCGTGGTATCGTGAGACCAGTTCTTATTATCTCCTATGAAACCTTGCGCTCTTACGTGACAGATCTGCAGCATGCCGAGATCGGCTTGCTTCTCTGTGATGAAGGCCACAGGCTAAAAAATGGAGAGTCTCTGACATTTAGTGCTTTGAACTCCCTCAATGTCCAAAGAAGAGTCATTTTGTCGGGTACTCCAATACAGAATGATCTTTCTGAATATTTCTCCTTGCTAAATTTTGCGAATCCTGGCTATCTGGGGACGAGAGCAGACTTTAGGAAAAATTACGAAATCCCTATCTTGAGAGGGCGGGATGCAGATGGAACTGAAAAAGATAGAGAAGTGAGTGATATCAAGTTGAAGGAATTGACCATGTTGGTAAACAAGTTCATCATTCGGCGTACAAATGATATCTTATCAAAGTATCTTCCAGTCAAGTACGAGCATGTTGTCTTCTGCAACATGTCACCGTTTCAAGAGAGTCTCTACAGGCACTTTCTTACGTCTCCAGAAATTAAAAAGTTGCTAAGGGGAGTTGGATCTCAACCTCTGAAGGCGATTGGACTCCTCAAAAAATTATGCAATCATCCATCATTATTAAACTTACCAGAAGATCTTGAAGGATGTGAAAACATTCTACCTGAAGATTTCGAACAATCTGGATCGACTTCACGCGGTGGACGTGGCCGTGAAGTCAAGACATGGTATTCAGGAAAAATGATGGTTCTAGATAGAATGCTGGCAAGAATTCGTCAAGATACTGATGATAAAATTGTTCTCATCAGCAATTATACTCAAACGCTTGATCTTTTTGAACAACTATGCCGAAATCGACGATACGGATGTCTAAGGTTGGATGGATCAATGAATATTAACAAGCGACAACGTCTCGTGGATAGATTCAACGACCCTGAAGGAAGTGAATTTGTATTCTTGCTGAGTAGTAAAGCAGGTGGATGTGGAATCAACTTGATTGGAGCCAATCGGCTTATTTTGTTTGATCCAGATTGGAATCCAGCTGCTGACCAACAGGCTTTGGCTCGTGTTTGGCGTGATGGCCAAAAGAAAGATTGCTTTGTTTATCGATTTATTGCTACGGGGTCGATTGAAGAGAAGATCTTTCAACGACAGTCGATGAAACAATCGCTATCCTCATGCGTTGTTGATGAAGCGCAGGATGTTGAACGTCATTTCTCGTTAGATAATTTACGACATTTATTTGAGTTTAAACCTGAAACTTTGAGTGACACCCACGACACATTCAAGTGCAAGAGGTGTGATGGAGAAGTTGGTAAGCAATTGATAAAATCACCAGCATTACTATACGGAGATACTAGTACCTGGAACCACTATACAAATAAGTATCTTTCCTTAGTTCATGATGTTCTCCTACAGCAAGAGGAGAACCTGGATCAAGTATCGTACGTATTTGAGTATATTTCACACTGAATCTAAGATAGATTTGTTCTAATAGATGAAGTTTTATAATAAATAATTTTTTTTTTTTTATTTTTTTTTATTTTCAGATGCGTGCTGTTGTCTGCTAGCGACCGTTTTTCATCTGCCGTCCCCACAATCGTTGTCAATATAATAGAACCAGAACGGGAGGAGTAAATAAAACCAACCACAGACTGGTATTTTATCTAGTGAATATGCGATAGGAAAGCACAGCTATGCCTACACCCTTGACTGATTTTATAGTAAGATAATGATGATGATGATATCTACGTAAATAATCTTTAATCTAACGTGGATTAGGCTGGTTATGTATCAGGAGTTATTGGAATAATTGTTGGAAATCCACTGGATATAATCAAAGTACGGATTCAATTTCATGGTGGTGGTGGTCAAAGGCGAGTCGTTGAGCCGAGTGGGCCTGTTGAGGGTATAGTTGCTGATACCACTGCTGTAAGTAACGGCCCAAGTCAAAGGTCCGCCGTCACTGTAAAAAACGCAAATAGAACCGGTTTCGATAAAGTGCTGGCACTTGGACGAGGGACCGCGGCACCAATTGCAGGATATGGAGCTTTGAATGCACTGTTATTTGCTTCCTATTCAAAGACGAAATCAATTCTAGAGACTGATTTCCCCCAGTTACTCGGAGGTAATCAAGAGGCAAGGATCTTTATTGCTGGTTGCATTGGTTCAGTTTCTACATTCCTTGTATCTACTCCAGTTGAGCTTGTCAAATGTCGTACTCAGCTCGCCGACCAAGGCTCTTCATGGTACACTTTGAAAAGTATCATTTCTAAACCTGGAGGTAAAGGGGTACTTGATTTATACAAGGGGGGTACAATAACTTTTTTCCGTGATGCGCTCGGATACGGAGTCTACTTCTGGTCATACGCTATATCTAAACAATATCTACTTGGTCAAGAAGGTGCTCAAAAGACTACTCCTTCGGAAATGTCATCATTCAAACTGGCGCTCAACATTTTGCTGGCGGGGGGAATCGCTGGGTCTCTTTCGTGGATTTCCATTTTCCCACTTGATGTGATTAAGACTCGATATCAGGGGCAACATGAGGCTTTGCTATCTGGCACTTTGCGTGAGCCTCTTTTAAGTAATAATAATAATCAGGTATCGGGTTCAAATACCTCCTCTCTGTATTCTAGTTCGTGGGACTGCGCAAAGAAAACATATCGACAAGGAGGCCCAGCTGCCTTCTTTCATGGCATTATTCCTACCATGGTGAGAGCTTTTATTGTTAATGCTGTTCAGTTTGCTACATACGAATTATGCGTCGCATTTATAGAAGATAGAAAATAATTTTATTTTTATTTATCCCTCTGTATTTGTATATAATGTAGAAAATAAAATGCATCGATAACACTCCGTCTCTGTCGAAAAAAAAAATGGAAAAAAAGAAAAAAAATAACCCAGCCTTGTCCCCAACCTCCCCTAGTAATGGTGCTGCCCCTAGTCCTGCTAAAGTAGCTGCTATACATGGCATGTCCGACCGAAAACAAACAAAAACGAATACAAGAACAAACCCATCAAAGGTCCCTTAAACATAAAACACTAGAATGACAGGTAAAAAACAAGAATAAATGAAAAAGAGGGAAATAATATAATGCGCCTGACACCTTGATTTTGATTCTGATAATGTCAACCCTTTTTTCATCAATGCATTGGAAAAAAAATAAAGAAAGAGAGAGAAGAACTTAAACGTTTCCGGATGCTATTTTGCGTTTGTTGACACCAAACCTAAATCCTGAAAATGCTGATTCCCGCAAATCTGATCGACTGATGCGTCTCAACTGAGATGTCGATTTTGAAGGTACAAGCGATAAAGCTCCATTAACAATGTTGTGATTATTTGAAGCTCGCCCACCGGTAGAGGGATTGTTGATATTTGTTGTTGTTGTTGTCGTTGGCCCATTCGAGATGGCCGCATTTGGGGCTTCTTTTCGCCGCACACTCATATTTGGACGACTTAAAGACTTCTTGACTTGATGGGTGGTGGGGTGATGGTGACTGTTAGAATCTGCCGAGTCACCAGTATATTCTGGAGTTGCAAAGTTTGATAATGCAATAGGTTGGCCAGATTGAGTAATAGCTATAGGTGTATCTTTGGAAGATTTGGATGAATTCCCCGGCCGTGAAACTTCAAAACTACTACCATGGCCGTGGGGAGTCCTGGGAGATTCGTATGGGCTGCAACTATCCAGTTCAAGGGTCGTGGAAACGCGCAAATTATCAAGATTCGGCTTCACATTGTTGATTGGCTGCTGTCGAGCACTTTTGTCGAGTTGTAATAGTAGCTTTTGTCGGGCCTTTTCTTCAATCTGTAATCGCTTCTTATTCTTCTCCGCTTGCGCCTCAGCTATGAGACCAGCAAAAAATTTCATAATTTGCATCGTACTACTGTATTGTAGAGGGCTCCATCCTGCAAAGTTGGGGGTCTCGCAGTCAGCACCTCGTTGCACAAGAGTACGAATCGTCTTAACATGGCCAAAGGCAGCTGCATAGTGGATAGGTCTGTTGCCCAGATTATCAGCAAGGTCTATATCAGCGCCAAAATCAAGGAGAAGATTGACAGATGCATTGTGTCCAGTTTTTGCCGCAAGCAGAAGTGCGGTGGATCCATCACCAGTTTGCAGATCTAGTGATTGGGGGTATTGCTGAGCAAGAAAGTGCACCGTCTGCTCATGATTCCCCACAGATGCTAAATGTAAAGGCGAGTAGCCATTGTTTGTGCAGAAAACTGGAGAGCTTTTGCTTGCTGCCTCATCTTCTTCATTAAAGCTACCGTAGCCAGAGCCTCTATGGGATGAATTTGCCATTTTCGACAAAAATACGCATGTTTTGTAGTCACCGCGATGAGCTGCCTCGTGCAACAAAGTCATCCCTGTGATGGGATCTGCATCGTCGACTAATTCCGGGAACCGATTCAAGATCCTTCTCACTATAGCTAGATTACCCGCGATAACGGCATTCCTCAATCGTTGTGGTGGGTCCAGCATAACTTTTGTAACTAGTAAAGGGGGTGAGTGGGGTACACGGGGATTTATTTCGATCCAAGACGGGAAAACTCCTGTTCAAGTTTGGTTTATTTTCTCTCGCTATCCTTTCCGTCTCAAGGAAGAGAGGAGACGACGAGGACCACAATGACGACGGCTATATAAAGAACTGTACTTGTTCACACACACTATGGGAGCCTTTTTCCTTTAATTTATCTGCCAAGTATCCGAATTTCCTCCCTGTTGTTCCGTCAAAAAAACGCTACTTCGGGAAAGACCATCGTCCCATATTAGGAACGACGTGCGGCGCTGGAACATTTCCTCTTTGGGACTATGGTGGTTGCCCCTGTCTCTTCTCCACCTCGATGATTTTGACAACCAACAACTTTATCTTGTGCCAGTAAAAGTCTAAAATGTCAATCAATACAAGTGGACAAAAATAGAAATATAATAAAAAATGGCGCTACGCCAAGTGAAATGTGATTATAGATATGTATACAAGCAAGAAAAGAATGCCTTTGTTTATCACTCTGAATCTGAATCTGAACCTTCTTCAGCAGCTTGAAGCCAGTCAACGTACATTGGCATCAAGTTGGCCACGTCAGCCATTTTTTTATCAATGTTGTCTTGCTTCTTTTCCCACCATTCCATAATGGCCTCTTCTGAGATAATATCCTTATCGTAGAGAACACTAACAGAGTAAAGGAGCAGCTTTTTAGCATCTTCACTGACTCTAGTAGCATAATCCTTTTGTAAAATTACTAGTAGATCTGTCTCATCATTACGATCGAAAACTTGTCGCCTGAATATGGGTGCCCAGTGGCCCAGGACCCGAGTTACTGCCCCCTTTGGATTGCCTGCTGCCTGTGATCTCATGGTTTGATCTATAAAGTCCAAAAGAGCCCGGACTGTTGCGGTGCGAACATCGTGATAATCTGCATTCATAGCCATTCGAAGGGTATTGAGTTCAAGAACTGCAATATCAATGTCATGGTTGTTAGTGATAGCTCTATCCAACGACTCAAGAGCTTCTCTTTGAAATCCGCTCAAATGATGTCGACCGACTCCTCCTCCACTACCCCGTCGTCCCGCTCCATCTTCTCCTTCACTCTCACTTGATGATAAAATAGCCGATGTACCACTAACTCTACCGGATCGTGATCCTGTTATTCGGCGATGAGTACCCCCAGCGGATGTTACGCTTCCCCTGTGGTGATGAGCACCCACAATCGATGATCGTCCTTTTCTATGCTGCTTATTCCGACCATGATCTTTTTGACCTCCACTTGTGCCTCGTCCTTCCTCGTCTTCATCAGAAGTCCAGGCTGAAGTATCCGAAACAGTCGCTGGATTCTCGTCATATACAAGCCCAATCTTGCTTGCAAATTCACTGTAGTAATCACCTCCCTCATTTTCAGAATAATCATCAAAAACATAACCAATCCCATCTTCCCCAACAATGTTATGATGATAGGGTTGCTTAGAATCAGTCTCTGGTAGTATCGTGATTGCTTGACCAACACCAATATCGTCGTCATCTGTAGTATCGGATTCATCCGACTGTTCCAAATCTGACTCTGTGATGGCCAGGCTATTGTGTTTTCTAATCCGCTTAGCATCGACTCCTGACAGTTTCATGTTGCCACTTATTCTCCGACCTCTTCCAACCTTGACCCCATATGAAATGATGGCTCCAGGTTCGACTTTGGCTCCTTTGTTGATAACTGCTTTGTTTGCCACTATGGCTCTGTCGATGACTGCATCATCTTCAATGATAACATCATCCCATATATAGGCTCCCTTTATCGTCACATTGCGGCCTATTGTGCATCGTCTTCCGATAACGCTTGCTTCGATCCTCGAATTCTCTCCAATACATGAATGACTTCCAATGACCGTAGAGTATTCTATAAGACATCCATGTTCCAGTACAACACTCGATTCCTTGTAGATATTTCCTTTGGAGTAAGCAAATGTTTGATCGGGAAGAAAATTACTGTCTGGACATATAGGATAAGTCCATCTGGCAACAATATCTTTGGAGACAGCATCGTAAGTTTGAAGACTTCTTACTCGGGCAGCATAAGATTCTTGTTCAATGTGAGCATAAATGGTTTTACCTAAAAGATCAGAGGTGAGAATGCCATGGACGAAATCTTTCCTCATATGATCATAGTCGAAATTCTCGGTAAAGAGCGCTGGTACATCAGGGGTACAGATATCCAGATGGCAATCAATCAAATCATTGCGAATAGCAAGTGCATCATGCAAAGAGTAGATTTCCGGATCAATCGAAATTGTCCTCAATTTATCGCCAACCTCTTCATAATGAACACAACGATTTGTTGCTTCATCAAGTACAAATACTCCGTATTCGGCTCGCGCTCTTGCTCTATGGTGGGGGCTAGCTTCTCTTAAAACCATAGTCATAATTGCATTGCGATCTTTTTCTCGCCTCGCTCGATGGCCCGCCAGTATTTTGCTAAAATCGATATTTGAAACAATGTCCCCAGATACAAGTAAGAAATCAGAATTTATGTATCCTTTATTATCTAGATCCCGCATTGCATCGCCAACAGACAGACTCTCTGGACTAAACACCGTCTCAATAGTAAAGGGCGAAGAGGATGATTTCCATTTTGATTGTCTAAAGCCAACAGTTAGTACAGTTTTGTTATTCCTTGATTTCTATGTGCAAATACTCACTCCAAGTAGGCCTGAATTTGATCAGCATGAGCACAACAAACAACGTAAACCTCATCGACTCCAGCAAGAGCTAAAAACTCTAAAGTATACTCGATTAAAGGAGTATTGGCAAGAGGTAGAAGACACTAGCAGCGACAACTCGTCAGCATCTCATCAGCTAATCTATTATCTCCCTCCTTACCCTCGGTTTCTCCAACGTCAATGGCAAAAATCTCGACTGATAAGTGTCACTTAGGACTACAGCTTGAAGTCTCTAATATACATGGAAAACAAGTTAGTCGAAATCCAAGTTTGACTTTGAATCCTGGCAATGTAATGTGATATTAACAATACCTGTTCAATTGCTCCATTATCGACTCCCCCTCCCTTTTTACCCCCTTTGTCCTTCTTACTGCCTTTAGGAGCCATCTAAATGTTGTTGCAATAGTGGATATATACAATTCAATTTTCCAGGTTTGACCGATCTCATTCCATTACCAAAGAATTAATTCTGCACACCCAGCTTCTCTTCCCAACCATCTGCAATTAACAATTTAACAGGCGAATAAAATATATACGGCTTTAATGTCATCATGAGAAGATATTTTATCGTATTTCTCTAGCTTCAATAGAACTCCAGCAAATAAAGAGCACAGATAAACAACACAGGACAACAAATAACTCATAGCCACTACTTTATAAATCTTTTCAAGGGCAAATTCTTGCAACATCTGTCAAATCAGAGAAAGGGAGAAAAAAAAAAAAATGAAAAATAAAATAATATAAAAAAATTCCGTGTAGAATATGCCAAACTCGCGCCTTCTTTTGTAGTTCTTTTCTACCAAAATATGAAAGAATATTTCTCATTCCCCGAATGCATATTCTCGTGCCTTTCAAGTCGATAAAAACTGTCGTAAAAAAAGGAGAAAAAAAAACACAAGTCTAATATGATATGCCGATCAAATATAAGATTCACATCTCAGCCCTCCAGATATTTTTAGTAGTGGAAAAGGGAAAAAAAAACATAAAAAAAGAAGTAGTAAAGCAGTTAGCATCACAAGACGTTGAAGAAAACGTGAACATCTATTTTTCTCTTTTCTCTTTTTGAAAAACCATCAGGTTTCACTCTTTCTTCTCTTGTTGAATTTGAGCGCTGTTGAGAGCTTCATTTGAAGGCGTACGTAGAGAAGCAGATGGACATTCTTCAACGACTGGTAAAGAGGGTGGTACATGCAAGGCACCTGGTGAACGGCTATGTGACTCCTCGTCGGTCGATTTTATCCTATTTGTTGATGACGAATCGACCTTGAGAGAGGGTTTAGTAGCTGAGTTGGATCCCGGAAGAGCAGAAGGTAAAGGTGCAGATTGAAATTTGTTTATATTCGCGTTATTTGTTGTAGCCGCCTCATCTGCTGCTAATGTTACTTGACTAGGCTGGGCTCGAATGGACTGCTTGACAAATTTTAGAAATCGATTTCCATATTCAACAGCAGGGATGGCAGAGACATCCTCTCTCTTGTGGTTTAAGGATTTAACCATTGTCTCAACACGTTTGAAGACCGTATATGGAGTTAGACAATCTATAATACCCAAATAATAAATCTCATCTAGGGGTTGATCATGATCGTCTGTTGCTCTGAATCCACCTTCCTCACGATAAAAAGCAAAATAATTGCGTTCAGTATACTCGAAATCTTCATCGTATATGTCGATTGAAGTGGGACTGGCCTGAGATAAGATTTTACGCAATTGAGACGAATTATTTTCCCGACCGGTTGTGTTGCTGTCTAGCGAAGGACGTTTTTTGTTCGCATCAGGCTCAAACATACTTAAGGTACTCTTTCGAATACCTTCACTATTCCCACGGCGACCATCATGAATGCCAAGTAGTAAAGAGTAGTCCATGATATTAAGCTTCTGCAAAAGAGCAACGTCGCATTCCATCTGAGTAAGAAGCATTTCGCGCTTGGTTGGGCCCAAGCTAATATGCATTCGACTCTTTATCCAATTCACATCCTTATAGACGCAACGAGTATGTGTTTCTTGGGCCTTTATTTTTAATTCGCGACCTAGCAAGGAACCCTTGAGATCAAAGGTCAGATGTATATCCCGATGAGGGGGAAAAAGATTATTCATTACAATGAAATGGATCTTTCTGCCATATGGTAATTTGACTCTGTGAAGTCCATAAAACTGAGATATTAGGGTATTAGGGTAGGTTTTGACATGGTTATAATAATCTTTTAGAATGCGTAATAAGAGCTTATGTTCCGAGTGGTGAATAGTCTTTATGATAAATCGATAGTCGCGTGAAAAATAGAAAAAGCTACCGCTCTTTCCAGGAGATCCCAATTCGGAGACAATATATTTAGATGTGAGGGACATTAGGTAGTCTGCATTATCGAGATGGAAAAGCTGTCGAAGATGACGAAATACCCATGGGGCATAATCTTTAAATTTGAAATCGTATCGAGCTGAAGGGGTGAGTTCATTACCAGAAACGTCGAAGGCGAGTTTATGTTTGGAAGTGAAATCGGCATCGGTTAGAGGTCGGTCATTTTTGGCGCAACAACGAGACACAGATACTCGAATACCAGTCAGCATATTATAAGCAATTACATAGTTGGCATGACCTTCGCTGACTTTTGTACCAACAAGAACTTGATCGTCCTCTAAGAGTTCTTTCCGTTTTCGTCTGCTTTCTCGTTTGAGAAGTATTTCCTCCCTCATTCGCTTGAGATCTTCATTGCTATTTTCATTTTGAGCTGATTTTGTAGCATCTGAATCTAGAGGTATCGTTGTTCTTCGTGGAACATTTAACGAGTCGCGTCGGGCGAGGGTAGTACCTTTTCCGGACCCCAACGATTTTTTCGGGTCGTAAGAGTAATTTCTTTGCAGAGATATTTGGGACCCTAAGGACGCTTGACTGGAATTTCGAGGCCTTGAAGAAGCCCGAAACAGTTCCAAGGATTGTCCTTTGGGCTTGGCAAAAGGAATATGATCGGCCGTTAGATTTGAATCTTGAGACACCCTTGGGCCTGCCTGAGATGAGCTTACGGAGGGAGCCCGAACAACATTCTCTACTCGAGATCCAACGGTCTTTGATCGTTTTCCTTCAGTATTTTCGCCGCCATCTGGTGGTAGAGATGAAGATTTCGAAGGAGCTTTATCTGTGGTAAAGTCCGGGGGGAGATCCTTGATTTTCGGAGATGAAAGTTCCGAATCTTGTTTTCCCGCTATTATTGGGAATGGTACATGAACTCGATTGCTCTGTATATCTTTCTGTTGATTAGTTGAATGGATGTCTGGTTCCTCATGATCAATCTGTTGTTTAGTTGAGTGGATGTCTGGTTCCTCATGATCAATCTGTGTAGCTCCATCAACAAGCTTCGAAGAAGTTTCAGGCCATGTATTATCTTGCGATGTTTCTAGTTTTTGCTTTGTGGTTGCTATTGGTGGTAGTTCGATGGCCTCACCATCTGGTTGATGATGATGATCGACAAGAACGCCATTAGAATGATGGTAGTCCTTATCGTGATGGTAATCTGAGGTGGTGGTAGTAGTTGCAGATGAAGATGAAGAGGTACCATTAGCAATAGTTGCACTAGTAACGGAAGATTTCGCAGATGATCCTATGGTATGATCATTTGGTTTGAGTAAAGGAGGCGATGTTGACTGAGTTTGATTTTCATCGTCGTCGTCGTCATAACTAGCTTCACTTAGCTCTTCACAGTCGGAAGGAGGGGGAGAAGGTAAAGTCTCTTTGCGGTCATTATCGGTGCCATTGTTGTTGTTGTTGTTGTGGTGGTGGTGGTGATGGTATCCATCAGCAGTAATGGCAGAAGGGACATTATGATCGACAGGCGGCCGTGATTTAATTTTATTTGGGGGCCGCGAAGCTATTAGAACCTTATCTTGTGGCCGTGGATGTGATTGTGGTTGCCTAGGAGGGGACATAGTCGCCGTTCTGTTGACAATTTGGACAGTCCGCACCTCCAAGGCCTCCATTTCTGGTGACCACGGTGTTAATGCTGAAAGATGGCGTTCCTAGAATGGTTGGTTAGAAAAATAGAAAACAGCCAGAGGAAGAGAAGGACATGTCTGGCTAATGGCATGCGACATCTTTCTTGATATAGCGCGTTCACCTGCTGGCTTACCTTTCAATCAATCAACAAAGCAACCAAGGACCCTACTAAGGAGTAGAATAGCGTGAAAAGTAATCAAACGAGTGACGAGAAAAAGAAAAGCGCGGGAACAGGATGTTGGCAAAACAGCCAGAATTAAAAAGGAATCAACAAGCTAGATGCAAGATATACCAGTGTTGTCTCACTCCCGTCTTTTCCTCTATGCTTATTCACTCTGTTCTTTTTTTGGGTATGCGATGCCGTTGGTGTTGGAATGGGATGAGACACTCCGGTTGGGAGCAATCAACCAGTTTTGTTGATGGCCCACCTTGTTGCTTATACTACTGTTTGTTACATTAAGTAGTTTAATTTATTATTGTAGATCTATAGTCATAATACACATTAAAATTCTACTAAGTGGGTGTTTGCTGTCTGCTGCTGCTGCTGCTCAGAGGTAACAACTGGGTGCTGCCGTTGTTATCTGTGGGAGTCGGGCTGTATACTATATACTTTTGACAGCACCAAACTATGCCCATCACAACCATACAGAGCTGCTCGATAAATGTAGAAATGGGTTGTATGATACTCTTTTGAGCGCATATATTGAAGAATGCACTGAGTATGTTGAGAATAATGTAAGGAAAGCAAACTCCTTGGCAATCTTGTAGTTCCCAATTAACAGATAACTGAGGGAATATAAACCAACAGAGGCATATCTGGGATACAAATCGTAGTATGTTGAGAAGATCCAACCATACTAAAGAGAAGAATCCGAGACCCCCCTTGGCTCCTCCAAAAGCAACAATAAGACACGCAACTAGAAAAGCAATGGAGAATGTTATCCAAAAGAGCCCCTTAAAAATAATTGAAACCCGTTGATTGCGGAGCCGAGTACTCCGAAACATCCGAAATGACATACATAAGCACAAAGAAGCGCATGTCATGGTGAGCATTGAAAGCAGTTTGATCCAGCCCACGTCGGGCAAATCATTGTTGTGGTATCTCTTGTAATACTGGTGTCGAAATACAGGGATAACCAATCCACTGAAGGTATATATCAGACTTAATGCGCTTCCCATAAACTATGTACCGAGGTCAGTTGAATTAATTCTTCTTTCATCACCATATACACAACAACATACTGTGAGTAATGTCAAATCCACTGAGAGTCCAACGACACTCCGTCTTTTTTGACAGTAGACTACCTGTGCTATTATAGCAAAGGTCTGAACCCCAAATCGTGTCAGAAATTTTCGGGCGTTTCCAATAGAAACCTAGCCACGTACCTTTGCCAAATCTGCCAAAAACTCCAACATCTGCTTTCTCTATGGCTGAGTGAAAAAAACAGAGAAATTAAATCAATCATAATATCGACCGAAGACGATAATGTCCAAATCTTTAAAATATCTCCCAAGATATTTGACAATTTTCCCAGTGGACTCCACAAAATGGCACGCCAAGGGCAATTTACAAAAATTTAATAAATATTCGACACGAAAATAAAACAGCTCAAACTACGTTGTATAGAAAACGCAAAACATTGTATATGATATGAGAGTGATAAAACATCAATTTACATTGGTGGGCGATAGATACACCTCGGGCTTCTGCTCAAGTCCTTTACTCTTAAACCCCACCCGGGTTCTCGTAAACTTTACAATTTTTCCGGTCCCTGGGACTTACCCTGTTTTTGGCAAAACGATCATCCGGATAGCATCATCGGCGGGAGTTTCGTCATAGAAACCGCTAGAATCCCAATTCCCGCTGCTCACGTTGGAGAATATAAGAAATATAAATATCAGATACATTCGCACTTATGGTAATGGCTTTCCGACTTGCTTCAAGAACTTTCCGTCCCGCTTACAACAACTCCTTTACTCCAAGAACATTTGTTGGTTTTCAGCAACGCAGCTTTCACGTATCACTGTTAAACATGGTTAAAGTCGGAGACAGTATCCCTAGTACTCCTTTAATCCAGGAGAGTCCTGGTAACAAATTTGACCTTGCCAAAGCGACTTCTTCAGGCAAAGCAATCATCATTGGAGTACCTGGTGCTTTTTCTCCTGCTTGCTCAGCTAAGCATGTCCCCGGGTATATCAAGGACGCGGACAAATACGCAAGCAAGTCTATCAAGGATGTCTATGTAGTTGCAGTCAATGACCCGTTTGTAGTCAAGGCTTGGGGTGACGCAGAGGGTCAACCATCATCTTCGTCTGGTGTCAAGATACACTATTTGGCTGACCCTACCGGAGAATTCACCAAGGCTGCCGGATTTGACTTTGATGCTACTCCTGTTTTCGGTGGACACCGAAGCAAGCGATATGCTCTTTACGTCAAGGACGGTAAAGTAGCCAAGGAATTTGTTGAGTCTGATCCTACGCAGGTCGATCTCAGTTCAGCTGACAAGGTCCTTTCTGAAATCTAAATGTTTATGATTTTTATTTTTGTTCGATTTAGCTAGTTGAAAAATTGAATATATATACAGAAAATGTGTAATTATCGTTAATTCTATGAAAGCAGCGGTTCGTAAAAGTTCCCCGTGGTCCCCTTTTTTTTTTTCCCCCACCCTGGTGAAAGGCACCCAGTTTTTCCGTGCCCGGGGGGGCCTAAATAGTGTGGCTCCCAAAAAGAAGTGACGTTCTGTGCTCTGAAAAGCATCCCGCCGCTGATTGTTCCCAACGGAGTTTCATCACCAGATCAGTCGAAAAATTACGGTAGCGAACCATTCTTGCTCATTATCTTGACTGTGTAGTTTGGTATTTTAAAGTTCCTTATTCAAAAAAATAACTCATGGGGAAGTTACTTGTCGTTTCAAATAGGTTACCTATCACTATAGTACGGGACGATGATGGTTCATATGACTATAAAATGTCATCCGGGGGGCTTGTCAGTGCTTTGAGTGGACTAGACAAGACTGAGCACTTTCAATGGTTTGGATGGCCCGGAATTGAGGTCCCAGATCAAGAAAAGCCCAAAGTAGCAGAGCATCTTAAGAAAGAATTCAAATGTACCCCGGTGTTTTTGGATGACGCTCTAGCCGATCTTCACTATAATGGATTCAGTAATTCGATTCTGTGGCCTCTCTTTCATTATCACCCTGGTGAAATGAATTTTGATGAAGATGCTTGGGAAGCGTATCGTGAGGCCAATCGTCTGTTTGCTCAAGTTCTTTGTAACTCCCTCGAAGACGGAGACACTGTGTGGGTTCATGATTACCACCTTATGCTTCTTCCGTCAATGCTCTACGATTACGCGCGTCCAAATGTCAGTTTTGCTACAGGATTCTTCTTGCATACCCCTTTTCCAAGTAGTGAGATATATAGGATTTTGCCTGTTCGTCAAGAGATTTTGGAGGGAGTTCTCAAGTGCAATCTTATCGGATTCCACACTTATGATTATGCAAGGCATTTTCTGTCATCATGTGCGCGTATCCTTGACCTGAAAACTGTGCCCAACGGCATAGAGTTTGAGGGTAGGTTGGTGAGTGTAGGAGCGTTTCCTATTGGAATCAACACGACAAAGTTTCTAGAAACTCTTGAAACAGAAAAGGTTCAAAAACGGATTGCCCAATTAGAGAAGCGATTCCAGGGGGTCAAGATCATTGTGGGAGTCGATCGGCTAGATTACATAAAGGGAGTCCCCCAAAAGCTCCATGCATTTGAAATCTTCCTTACCGAACATCCAGAGTGGATTGGCAAGGTGGTGCTGGTTCAGGTTGCTGTACCATCTCGCCAGGATGTTGAAGAATACCAAAACTTACGAGCAGTAGTTAACGAATTGGTTGGAAGGATAAACGGTAAATTTGGCACCATTGAGTTTATGCCAATTCACTTTATGCACAAATCAGTGAATTTCGATGAGCTTGTGGCTCTGTATTCTGTTTCAGATGCTTGCTTGGTTTGCAGCACACGGGATGGTATGAATCTTGTTTCATACGAGTATGTTACGTGTCAACAAAAGCGCAAGGGGTCTTTGATTCTTTCAGAATTTGCCGGAGCTGCCCAGTCTTTAAATGGCAGTCTTATTGTGAATCCTTGGAACACCGATGAGACTGCAAATGCTATTCATGATGCTATGGTGATGCCTTCCGAGCAACTCGTCTCCAATCATCAAAAGTTATTCCGATACGTTTCGAAATATACTGCATCTTACTGGGGAGAAAGTTTTGTGAATGAGCTCAACCGGGTACATAACCTTTCTCGTTCGGGAGCAAATGTGTGATTTTAAAGTGAATTGATGGTTATCAGCTAGTTAAATTTTTATAAATTAATGATAGCATAAATGAGGGTAGATTTTACATATATATCTTTTTTTTTACGGGCATTTCTACTTCAATTTTCTCTTATCAATTTGTGTGTTTTGTGGGTAGTTTAACTACTTTTTAGTGGTGTGGGATTTGATGATCTGATTGCGCCAACATTGTGAGGCGACGAAAAAGACAAATATCCAGCCAGACTGGGAAGTTAAATAGAGAGGGAGACAGAGAACGAGTCTAAACTAAAACTAACTTGTATCTAGGCGGGAAAGGCAAACCCACCCACAACAACAACTAAGAGTGACTAAACAAGACACCACCAACTAAACTAATAGCAGGAGGAAAGAGACAAGAAACAACTCCGCCACCATCAGGGACGAAGAAACACAAAAGGTAAGGGTCTTGATCAGTTCAAATTATGGCCACAGAAGGACGAATTTCTAACATCTGTTAGGACATACATATATCTTTAATCAAGTCTCGGGCTGAATTTTACACCAATATGGCTAGAGTTGACTCCGAGGAGGAGGAAATCCAAATGATGAGCTCATCTGAGGACGGGGAAATCGATTTCAATGATGAGGATGATGAAGAAGACTTGACATTAGACCAATCGGAAGACGATGGAGATGTTCTTTTAGACGATGATAGTGAGGAACAATTTGATGAGTATGTTGATGATGAAGAAGAGGAGGAAGAGAGTCTATTAGAGGACGGAGATATGTTTTTGGAAGACATCAAACCGGAGACGGCCCGACTTAAACCTTATGAACTTCCTCATCACTCTTTGTCTCCCAGCAGTATTATCTCTATGCGGGATGCTCAGATCGATTTAACATGTACTGTTTTGTCCCTTCCGAGAGAATATGCGTTTTTGCTACTTTTACATTTCAAATGGAACAGAGAGAAATTATTGGAGAGATACATGGATCATCCTGAAGAAACGTTAACTGCTGCAGGAATCCCTCCTGAATTCAAAGACCCAGCTCAACACCGGATTGAACCTTCAAAAGATACATTTGTGTGTGAGATATGCTGTTCGGACGGGCCAGGTCTCGAAACGTTTGCAATGGACTGTGGCCATAGATTCTGCCGAGATTGCTACACTTACTATCTTGAACAAAAGATTCTTGGAGAAAGTGAAGCTGGAAATATACAATGTCCTGGATTGAAGTGTAACCTTATTGTCGATCCTGCGGCTGTCAAACTTCTGGTCAGCCCCAAGGCTTGGGCCAGATACAATGATCTACTGAATCGAACATTTGTCGAAGACCAAAAAAAGATAAAATGGTGTCCGTATCCTAACTGCGAGTATGCAGTTGAGATTGATACCGTGATTCGAGATCTCAAGCGGGTTGTACCATCTGTGGACTGTGAATGTGGGCATCGGTTTTGTTTTGAGTGTTTGCACCCAGATCATCAACCATGTCCGTGTGCGTTGGTTAAAAAATGGCTCAAGAAGTGTCGAGACGATTCAGAAACAGCCAATTGGCTGTCTGCAAACACTAAGGAATGCCCTAAATGTCAGGCGACAATTGAAAAGAATGGGGGGTGCAACCACATGACATGCCGCAAATGTAAATACGAATTCTGCTGGGTGTGTATTGGAGATTGGAAAGAGCATGGCACCAACTGGTATAATTGTTCCCGGTATAATGAAAAGTCCGGAATTGAAGCCCGGGATGCTCAGGCGAAATCGAGAGCTATCCTTGATAGGTATTTACATTATTACAATCGATATGCCAATCATCAGCAGTCTGCACGACTTGATAAGAATCTTGCCGCCAAAACGCAAAGAAAGATGACCCAACTTCAATCGAGTTCAAATATGTCATGGATCGAAGTTCAATATCTGGCTCAAGCCTCGGCAGTTCTACAACAGTGTCGCCAGACTCTTCGGTGGAGTTATGCATTTGCGTTTTATTTAGAAAGGAACAATGCAACTCATTTATTTGAGGATAATCAGCAAGATCTTGAATTGGCATGTGAACAATTGAGTGAAATGTTTGAAAAGCCCGTCAATGAATTGTCAAATGTCAAGGTTCAAGTTGTAGACAAGACAAACTATGTGGCCAACAGACGGGTGATTTTACTAAGTGATGCAGCTATTGGACATCGAGATGGGCGATGGAAATATCAGATTGAATTGTTGTAAACCCCCCTGAATCTGTTCCTCATTTGTTTACCTGTTCTTCTTTATCTCTTTCTACTTCTTTTTTCAAGGTGTCTTTTTTTTTTCCTTCTTCCAAGAGGCTAATTAGCATTTGTCAGATGGCGCTTTTTTATATCTTTTTATCTTTTTTTTTTTGTTTTGTAAGGATTAGTACTTATTATTATTCGGTTTTGTATTTTTTCCTACTTTTCATAGTATAAACACTTATGTTTTCTTTCTGAAATTACCAAAGTAAACAAAGTCAAAAAATAGAAAAAAAAATTTGTACAAGGTAAGATTTCCTTTCTCATCAACATACACAATACATTAAAGGAGCCTCTATATAAATCATGATACAAGAACGGGAAAAGTTCTTTTGTGCCGAAAAATATAAATAATAATAATCAACAAACGAGGTTTGCAGCCCAGTTTCTCTTTTTATTCCTCACACATAATCAGTGTGCTTCTCTTTTTTTTTTTTATTTTGTTGCTTCACATATCGTCGTTACTGGTCAAGGGGCACATGAAAAAGATGGCAGAAATGAGGTCACAGCAGGTCAAGAGGCAAAATGACAACATTAAAAATAGAAAACAAAAATAAAAAATAATATGATAACTGGTCGTCAATTTTCTAGAGTTGGGATGGGGGTGAGGTGGAGGAAAAAGTCAAGGGGTTCCCTTAAACGGTTGAGAGAAAAAAAATGATGTTTTTCCACAGTCATGACGGGTCGTTAATAAAAAAAAAAAAAAGGGCAATTGATGCTATATTCTCTGATTATGAGGTTGAGGTACTGATATAATGTAATATTTAGCCATTTCATATGCAGTCCAACATATAGCGGTGCTTGGGATATTTGTTAGGATTCGAGGTTTTACGCCCCGCATAAACCCCCACATGCCTTCTCTTTGGTATATTATGCGAGTAGCAGCAACCAACCCACTTGCTTGCCGAATCTCTGGATCTGGTGATGATCCTCTAGTTTGAAGTAACGTCTTGATGACATCCAAGGGATTGGTTGCAGCAGAGGCAGTCCCACCTGCAAGACCTCCGGCAATACAATGAGTCAAAGGATCATATGTTTTGGAAGGATTAACGATTTTTTGTAATGCTTCGTAAACACTAAAATTGATTGCAGTTAATGGTACAGACATGGTCAGTGTTGTCGGGTAGGAAACGTAAAAGGCTCTGATCCCTTCGACCCGGTATAAAATGAGAGCACATTCCCCGACGGTTCGAAACTTGCTGCCAGCCATTTGCATCCGTTGTTTAATGACATCAAACGGATTCATGAGAGCATCACTAGATATTGTAGCGCAGGCTCCAGCAACCGCAATTGCTATTGGATGATATTCCTTTTGAGAATCTTCCTCGGAAGAGTAAGACTCTGACCGGAGTATTGAATGATTCTTACTGTTGATATTACTCAGGTAGGTCTTTGTCGTTTCATAAACGCTGAAATAAACTGCATGTGCCGGACCTGCTCCAAGGGCAACACTCGAGATACCTCGCCATAAGCTCCGGGCTCCTTCTGTCGAAGATATACGAGCAATAGCTCCCATCACTCCAGTAGAAATAGCAGCTGCTCCTTTCCCTGTTCCGAGTAGTTGCATTCGTGTCTGTTTGAAAAAAAGAGATTTTTATCAACATTTGTGCTGATTATTTAAATAAAAAAAAATTAAATAAGATAAAATAATACTCACCTTTAGAGCATCTAAGGGATACATAACAGTATGTTCCTATAAAAATTTCCGCAACGTCAGTAATTACTATGGCAAGATAAGTTTGTCTGTGGAGAGCCAGCACTGACCATTATGCCTGCGAAACCTCCAGCCACGATTGAAGCCGAAAGCGGCGTGCCCTCTGGTAGCCCCTCGTAGTCATAGCTAAGATCCTCGGCCATTATTATCTGCCAGAATTAGGAAAATAATAATAAAAATGTTTGGCCAGACTGAATGAATCCTGTTAGCCGAGCTAGAAACCCGGAGATAATGTATATTTTGATATCGTTGCCCGGCGATGCAAAAAAGGGAGTATTTTCTGGGTTGGGCCAAAAAAACAAAAAAAAAAAAAAAAAAAAAAAAAGGAATGACAACCACAGACAGGTTAAAAATTAATTCCGGGGTTCATCAACCAACCACAAAATCAACTTTTGCTTACCATTTGCCTCAATGTCAATGGGCCCAAAAAAATAATGACAGAATCACCATTGAGAGAACGCAAACTGTGACTGCCACGCATAACTCCTTGTGGCCCGTACAAAACTCATTCTCTGTTTAAAATACCCTAATCCATGCACTAATATAATTTTACCAAGTTCATGTTTCAAACTGTTTGCACTTTTTTGTTTGATATCTATACCATGTGAAAGTAGCACCCATTTTTATTTTGCGAGAAAACTTAGTTTATACCTGTTTGTTTTACAATAAGAGGGAAAGATCTAAACTACGTTTCTTTTGCCCGCTAAAAGCGACTACTTTGGACTATTTTTTTCTAACATCGAAGAAACCAAACTAAAGCAGCAGGGCTCTTATTGGGACAAACTGTCATTCAAACTGCTGCGGCTGCTCTCGCTGGTATTGACGTTTGCCTATGCCATGTCAAAGATACGTAATGAGGAATAAGTGTAGAAAACGAATAAGAGGCACTACCAAGTTGAATTGCTATCATCAGTAATAAAAAGACAACAAAAGAGGTATTTTCTGTTTATGCACGAACAAGATTAACGCTATGGCAGCCTTCCTTCCCCTGGGGGTCTGCACAGAGGTAGTAAGACTCGCAATGAACACTACTGAATAATTCTGCCCAAATTCCTTCGGAATTATTTTTCTGTTTCTCTATATCGGATGAGTGCTCTGGAAGCGGGCAGAGGTAAAACAGTTTGCTCGTCTCTTCGACTTCTGGAAAATTATTTGGCGTAGATACTGAACCGAGAACAAAGTCTTTTCTTCTCGTTATACGGTCATCAAGAAAGCAAAACCCTTCGTTTGCATCCATATTTGGACTAATAATGAACGAGGACCTGGTCCCATAAGGGACCACCTTGACAACACGTTGACTGAGTGCAGCAAATAATAACCCAAACCGAAGCTTTCCAAAGAATAAGTTTGCTGGGCCTTTACGATGGCGGGGATCAAGTAATCCTAGTCTCCCGCTCTTGAATACCTCAAGAAATCTCCCATTCGAAGGAAACCCTGGACTCCTTACAAGAAGATGAAACGCTTCTATTTCATGAAGTGTCTTAGCCTCAGTTTGAGTCAGAAATAAAAACAGAATGGTTTCTAAAATAGTCGCAAGGATCATCATCTTGTTGATTCTTGATTGAAAAAAAAAAAAAAAAAAGGGTATTTAAATAGAGATAGATTTTATTGTCTACAGTTGGTAATTAATTTGTGGAGAAAAGGTGATATGAGCATGCTCGATCTTATATTAACAACAGCAGCGGTCTCTCGCACACATATCGAGCACATTCTCTTAGCTTTCTGGAACGGCAAAAAAAATTTAACTGCAAAATGTAGGTTTGCTGGGAGTGCTTGATCCAAAAACCTAACCAACGCCGTTTCACTTAAATTACAATAAAGCATAACCCAAAAGTTCAAAACCCCGTGCCGCATTTCTCAATGAGGGGTAAGTTAGATCTTACATGTGATAAGCAATACATACTCGCGTTCTACATCCTTCATATTCAACAACTTATTACATTATAACGTAGGCAGGATAAGATTGTAGAGCCTTAAACTGCTCCCATGGACGATACATGTTGTGCAGCAAGATTGTGATAAGAACGTATAGCGCGTCTAAATGAGAGAGTGTGTCGAGTCCAAAATTTCTAAAGATCACTTATAATGCAACGACCCTTGTCTTGAAGCACTATCCTCAAGTTCCTGGGGGAAATCTTCCCGAACAAGCATAATAGGAAAGCAATCATCATGTTGCCGCTTGGTGTATAGATAATAAGAACCAAGGGTCTCAGTTGGATTATTCAAATCGGACCATATCTCCCCGTCAGGCATCACCAAATCAGGGGAGGTATATGGAATAGTACAAAGATAAAATTGAGATGGTTCTAGGTTGTAAGAGAGGGAGTTTGGACTGCTAGTTACCGCGAGAATGTCGTTTCGGAGACTGTAGTCTTGTCGGTCATCAAGGAAACAAAACCCGATATTTGCAAGGTCGTGCTCAACAACTCCAAGCCCACCATCATGCCTAATGGGATTCTCCTTGACAATACCTCTGGGAGTTATGCTAAATAATCGACCGTCTCGAAGTGTTCCTCTGAACACGCTTACAATGTTTTCATAAAGGCTAGGATGCAAGAGGGCTAATCTTCCCGCCTTGGTCACCTCAATGTAGTGCCATTCAAAAGCCGGGTCTCCTCCCGTTATGCGAAGATAGAACCCGCTTTGTTCATGCGTCGAACGGGCCAGGGTCTGGGAAAACAATAACAATAACATGGTGGGTATAACCATTTCAACAATCATGATTGTGATGGAAAAAAGATACGCAAAGTGATATTAAGTATGTGTACTTGGTCCATTGTTTCCAACCACATGTGTAATCTTGTAGTTGCCTGATTCGCAGTGAGAATCGGATATCCATTCCGCAGATCCTTCCAGGGCGCATGCGCCCCCATGTAAAGAGATAACCTTACAAGGTATATACAGGAAGCCAACATCATTGTGGGAATGTGGTTGGATAAAAATGGACAAAATTGGTATAACAAATAATAACAAATAAAGGTTTTCTCGTCAGGTAACAAAGAAGGCACTCTAGTACACCAGGATATAAAGAGCAAAAACGAGGTACGCAAACCAATTACACCTAGTGAATAAAGAGAGCAAGGGGGTTGGTAGTAGGGGTAATAATATAAGAGCAAGTGTAAAATTAAAACACCACATGGGTAGGAAAACAAAATTTAAAGAAAATCTCTAGAGTAAAATTGTAAGCCGCCTTTTAATGATTGTAATTTACGTGGTGTCTGCAGCCAGGGCACTGTGAGTCTGACTTTAAAAAGAGAAAAAAGGTTTCGGCAATATGAGATCTCATCACCCGCTAGAATTGAGTTGATAAATACATATCAAAAAACAAAAAAACCATCATCTTCTGCCATCCGCCCGCTCCCACAAAAATAACGGCCATGAGTCCAAAAAAAAAGTAGAGTGGACGTTCATTGAACAAAAGCTGAATGGTAGGAGAATCGAACCCCTGTCCTTGGCTTGGAAGGCCAAGATGATAACCACTACACTAACCATCCAAACAGATGACTAATTTGTTTTTTTTGAGATTTCTATACACATACAAATTACCCTCTTTGAGTGCCTATTTAGGCAATTGATCGTTCTAATTTTCTTGTATACCGATTCTGAACTGAGGCAATCAATACGCGAATGAATGAATGAATAAGTATCTCTCCTCAATAAAGCCTCTATGCACGTAAAAACTAGAGACCACCTAACATAAAAGGTGAATTCGGTATCTTGTACGAGTGACTGTTAAGCAACAAAGGGATCAATCAGTCGAAAATTGACCTAGTAGAACATGTAGTGGAAATTGTGATAAACTGGCCTCCTCAGAACAACATGTGCTGCACCCATTATTCAGGATTGAACATGCAGGAGTTGCTCAGAATTACATGGTGGGCCCGAAAAGGGCGCACACCTAACCATATCCTATATTCTTAGTACATAGCCTAGACACTTAGTTATTCAGATCTACATGATGTCCATAGGACTTTAATTGAGATTTATTCATTCATTCATCCATGGTTTACATTGGACCTTGATCGAGATAAATTCTTCCATATGTGCCAAATTATTGTTAAGGCAACGATCGTATCACAAGAACCAATTAATAACTTCATTGAGAATTGCGAACAAACAGAAGCAGAAGATAGGCAAGAACTCTGATCCAAGGATTTAGTCGTAGTGTGATCCTAATGAACGAGAAAACAAATTTCATTTACAGTGCCATTTACCTGAGAGGCGATCCACACTTTCAATGATTGCAATTAAGACAGGATAAAATCCTTCGAGTGCGCGCTTGTTGGAGGCCTCTTCCCCCGATCCTGTCGAGTCAGAGAATGAGAAATAGTCCGGATGAGTGCTAGTTTCCTGCGCGTCGTCTAATCCAGTGCCTTTTAAAGCACGCAAAATTTTATAAGAAACATGCCAGTAATAGTCGTATCTAATCCCCGAGAAGCATTTTTTGAACGAATTTGCTGAATACACGTCGCGAAGAATTTATCTCAGAGAAAGTCCGTTTACAGATTGAGTATTTTTGATAGCCGCGAATATTGCTTCTTTAGAACATCACACAATGCGTAAACCTCTAAGAATTAGAGTATCATTACAAAGATTAGATGATTCGACGCGGGTGGTATTATTACGTCTCGTTGAGAAAATAAGAGGACTTTTGCTCCCAGGCGACACGACTGGCTAACTCTCTGCTAAAAAAATTGGAGGAACCATTGAAGGAGTATATCAAAATCAGATTTTACTAGTTGCTGGTTCAGTCATAACTGGAGCGTCGAGATGACACGTAAATGACACATCTAAGTTTTTTGAAACTCAATATATTCGGGAATACAAAGCCTCTGGGCGAAATCATACACACAGATGTTGAGCTATGGACATCCTTATGAGCCTTATGATATCCAGATTCAATTCATGGACGCCTTGTATAATACTATAGAGCAATCCAAGGTTGGCATATTTGAGTCCCCAACTGGTGAGTTTATCGGAAACTTTGATTTCAATCTCTTGTAGGCACTAACCTCAATGATCTCTCAGGAACTGTTAGTACCTCTTGTCAGATATTTGATATTTTTCTGTTCTTACATTGTCATATGATTAGGGCAAGACTCTTTCTTTGATCTGTGGATCAATGGCTTGGCTAAGAGATCACCAACGAGAGCTACTAAACAATCCGGAGAAAGGTAAGGGTACAATATTCCCGATGGATATCAGTATTGCTTACCGGCTTCATAACAATCTCTTTTTGAAGCACTACCCTCTAATGCCTCCGACGAGCCCAGCTGGGTTAGGAAGGAGCATGAGCGGCAAATTCGCGAAGAGCGCATCCACTTTTACAAGCGCGTTCAAGAACGACTGGCAGAAATTCGCGCCAGAGAAGCCAATGAAAAAAGCGCGGCATTTCGCATTACTGAAAATGATGGAGTTCGGCGCAAGAAGATGGTAGTATTGTGGATCACTCTATTCTGGAAACATGGCGAGTTTTTTGGCTCTAACAATTTTGGAAAATAGAAAATACAACTAGAATCTGAAATTGACGAAACCAGTCCTTGCAATTCTGAAGAGGCCCATTTTCTGGTCGCTGAATGGGATGATGAAGATGAAAAAGAGTCTAAAACGAGAAATTCCTATCCTTCAGAAAACGATTCTCTTTTAGATTCGGAGACCCGGCTTTTGCTTCAAGCACTAGATAATCGGAATAATGAAACTGCCTCGTTTAATCATTTTGAGTCTGAAATTCCAAATGACACTATTTTTTTTGCTTCAAGAACTCATTCTCAACTTGCACAGTTTGTCCAACAGCTACGTTTGGTCAAGATGAAGTCTGCTACCGATTTGGACGGCCAAGAAGAAACGAAATATGAACCAGTGAGGCACACACCTCTGTCCTCTCGCAAGCAGTTGTGCATCAATCCAAGAGTTAATAGGATAAAAGATTTACACTCCATCAATGAGAAATGCATAGATCTACAAAAAGGTCCAAAAGCTGATCGATGTCCTTTCCTACCTCCCATTAACTCGCATGATCACAAAGAAAAGCTAATGAGCACTGTACGAATGAGAGATTTTAGAGATCGCGTCCTAGCTGATGTTCAAGATATTGAAGATGTGGCAGCTTTGGGAAAATCACAACACTTATGCCCCTATTATGGAGTCAGAGAGGCAGTGCCAATGTCTGAGGTGAATTGAATAGATACTTTGCCTTTTTGTTTTTTGTGAAATGTGTGAGTAAGCTAATATAGTGTCCAGATTGTGTCACTACCTTATCCCCTTCTTCTCCAGAGTGTCTCTCGCAAAGTGCTTGATATATCTTTGAAAGACAAAGTTGTCATCATCGACGAGGCTCATAACCTTTTAGACACACTGTCTAATCTTTATTCAATGAGCATCACTTTGCCTGAAGTGTTACGGGCAAAGCTCAACTTATCGATTTACATTTCAAAGTTCCACAAACGTCTTTCTGGGGGTAATAAAGTGTATTGTCTACAGATAATGAGACTTCTACAATCATTGAATACTTATTTTACCACTTCAATTGACCGCATCAAATCTGGTCAACAAGAAGTTGGCGCAAGCGATGTGTTGGACAAGGGGGGATCGGACATAATCAATGTGCATAAAATCATCCGGTATCTTGAAAAGAGCAAGCTGAGTCAAAAAATTGAAGATTATGCTGATCATGCACGAAACCGTGCACTTGCTGCTGAAAAAGCCGCCGAAAAGCAGAATTCAAGCAATGAATTCAAAGCGAAGACCGATCTTGACGACGACATAACTCGGAAATCTAAATTGCCAACTCTAACAGCTATTTTTAACTTTCTCCTATGTCTTGCCAATCCTTCTTCGGAAGGGAAAGTATACTTCATCAACGCACAGCAATCTAGCGAAACGGCTGAGAAGCAAGCACCAATGTTGAAGTACTTACTTCTTGATCCTGCTGCCTGTTTTCAAGATCTTGTTATGGAATGTCGGTCAGTTATCCTAGCTGGTGGCACAATGGAACCCATCGAAGACTATAAACGATATCTGTTCCCTTACCTAAAGCCTGAACAAATTAATGTTTTCAGTTGTGGGCATGTCATACCCAAGGAAAACCTGCGAGGCTGGATTGTATCGAAGGGTCCCACGGGTAGGGAATTTCGTTTCACATTCGAAAAGCGCGGAGACAGAGATATGTTGATCGAATTAGGAACTGCATTGATGCACGTCTGCAAGGTCACTCCAGGCGGAATTGTCGTGTTTTTCCCTTCCTACCAGCAACTGTATTATACGATAGGTATATGGCAGAAAACTATGACCCTGGGTCAAAAGCTTTCTCTATGGGAAAGTATTTCGCAGATTAAGCGACTTTTTATTGAGCCACGAGAAGCCGGAGGAGTGGAATCGATTCTTTCTGCATACTCTGCGGCTGCCACTGGGATAAAATCACCCGGAGCAGTACTTTTATCGATAGTTGGGGGGAAGATGTCAGAGGGAATTAATTTCTCGGATGACTTAGCTCGTTGTGTGGTCATGGTGGGATTGCCGTTTCCAAATGTAGCATCTCCGGAAATTATGGCAAAGCGACAATATGTAAAACACAAGGCTGAACAGGAAGGCAAAACCGGAGCATTTGCGATGAATGCTAGTCAAGAGTATTATGATAACCTTTGCATGCGTGCAGTCAATCAATCGATTGGCCGGGCAATCCGACATAGAGGCGATTACGCAGTCATATTACTCTTTGATTGCAGGTGGCTGCCCGCTACGTCTAGTTCGTACCGCAAACCATTAATTGAGAAGCTTCCTGGATGGATTCGCAGTGCCCTCAAAGTCGATGAGAATTTAACTTTTAACAGATTAACCATGTCACTTGAAGCCTTTTTCAAAGGTAAAGTTTAACTTTCCATTGAGCCTGATTGTTGCTTTTTTGGTGACTTGAAAACGTCTACGAATTACAGTTGAAAAGAATGACCGTCTTGCAAAGTACAATAGGTCGGCGGTAAAATAGACTAACAACAGCGGGATAGATGAGAATGAGATGTGTATAACTAAAAACTCTTCAAGATTATTTTTATGCTTAGAAAAATGCGATCAACCCTAACATCATCGTAGATAATAAATGTCTTACCTCAGCTATCTTTTCCTCCCCTGCCCTGCCCTGCCCTGCCCTGCCCTGACCTGACCTGACCTCAAGCCTTACCATTAGTTTTTTCGGCATCTTTTGCCGCTTGTTCTCGATTTTTATCACGCATCTTCAGAGTTCCCGAAAGAGCCTTAACATCGACAGTACCAACAAGCATTCCAGCTATGTCAATGACTGCGGCAGGATCTGGAAGATGCCACTTTCCTAATGTATTCTTTGACGCTGGACCAACAGTAACACAAAAGGTATCCTCCTCTTTCAATTGGCCTCCAGTCAAGGGGTCTGTCAATTTCCGAACTTCATCAAACATAAACTCGTCAGTGGCATCATCACCAACGCAGAGGATGAAATCTGGAGGTGAATCACCATATCCTGTAACTAGTCGTTTGGCAATTTCTCCTTTGTTGACAAATCTTGGCCGAACTTCCAAGTTTGCCTTTCCAGCCATCACTTCCACATCGTATTTACCAGATAGTACATGCTCAAGATAGTTTTGACATTCCCTCGCTTGAAACGCTCCAAATTCGGGATCTGCTCGACGATAATGCCAAGTTAATGATGCTCGTTTTCTTTCTATGGAAGAGCCTTGCGTTCGCTCTGTGTAGTATTGAAAGATATCCAAAACTTCTTTCTGCCAGCTCATATCGAAATTTGCAGCCAAGTTTATCCACTTGCCGGTACCAGCCTCCTTTATGAAAGACCCATGTTCCGCACTCAGTCCGAGATTCTCGATCCCGCCAAGCCATTTTTCCAAAAATTTCTGATCCCGACCACTAATGATCCAGACCTTATTTTTGTGATCAGCTGCAAGAAGTTTGATAGTTCGGATTACTTTATCTGTAGGTATGGCGGCAGATGGTTCACGTACAATTGGGGTCAGTGTCCCATCGTAATCAAACATGAAAAGCCTTTGCTTGGATTTCCGATATTTATCGAGCAGTAAATGACGATCCAAAAGTGGTGTAGCATGAAAACTTCCAAACGTATGTAAACTCATGAGCAGTTCGGTAACAAAGGAATTGATCCACCCTTCGACAGGATGGGACATGATTTGAGAATGCAAACTAGAAAATCGCTCGCTTTTCTCTTCTTCTGGCATTGTGAGGCCAACATGAATAGCTTCTGCTACACCCGCAGAATCCCAAGGGTTCACTTTTATGGGACGATCTAGAGCCTCTGCTGTCCCAGAGAATTCGCTAATAACCAAGGGATTCTGCCTCCCCTGTTGGCATAAGACGTAATCCAAACTCGTCAAATTCATACCGTCTCTCACTGAGGTGATCAAGGCCAAGTCCGCAACCCGAAGAAGAGCAAAATACTCGTCTTGAGATATCTGTGAGGCATAATGTTGAACGGGACTATAATGGATCATACCAAACTTTCCATTTATTTCAGCTACTAGCTCTGCCACCTTCTTGTCTTCTCTCGAATCTTGCGTATAAGCAGGAGTAGTGACTTGTATGAGAACGCAATTCTCGATCCATTCAGGGTACGCTTCTAAAAATGCTTGGTAAGCACGTAGCTTCTGTGCAACACCACGAATTGAATCAAGTCTATCGCGTCCAACAATAATTTTCTTTCCCTTGTAAAGTTCTCTGAGAGCCTTCATCTTCTGTTCGACAGAATCCTTTTGCATACCTTTGATGACGCTGGAAAGATTTATACCGATTGGAAAAGAGACAGCTGCCACTTTACCAGATGCAGTCTCAATAACATTGCGGCCCGATGATTCATACCCTAATATGCGGGTACATGAGCTGACAAAGTGATTTTTATAGCTTTCGGTCTGGAATGCCACCATACTGGAACCCAGCATACCATCCATTATTTCCCGTCGATGCGCACAACAACGAATATACTCAGAGGATGGGAAAGGGGTATGAAGGAAGAACCCAATGTAGATTTTGGGAAATTTTTCACGCAACATTCGTGGTAATAATAAAAGAGAATAATCATGGACTAGAATAATGTCACCTGGTTCATATATTTTGGCAATTCTGTCGGCGTATGCTTGATTGAACTCCACATAACTTTTCCACCACTTTCTTTCGTGGACATACGAATCGCTAGGATCTGAAACAATGTAGTGGAAAAGGGGCCATATGAGATGCTCTGCGTAATTCAACCACTCCCGCTGAGGTCGATTCCGAAAAAGCAACGGTTCTATATCACACTTTAACCTTGAAGCCTCAGTTTTGATCAAATTCTCAATATCATCTGCTTCTCTGTCCGAAAGATCAGCGACATAGACGGCATCAGGGTCATTGCCAATAGAGCCGCCGCTCGCTTCAGGTCCTAGTTCGAGTTCTCCAGTCCAGCCAACAAGAGTCGTCTTCCATTTGCCCGATCTTTCAAGGATGTCCTGGGTAGCAAACATTGCTCCTCGACCACGACGTCGCCGAAGGGCCCATCTGTAAACATTGCTAGCTTCTCGATTTTCTGGGAATTCTTCTCTCATATCAACTTCAGGAGAAGTCACTGCCCCCTGTATGGTCCCGTGTGCTTCAGTGTGTTCAAAGCGGTCGGCTCTTTCGTATTTTCTGTACACTGCCCATGGTATTACTGGCATAGCAGTGATGATGCGCCCAGAAATTGGCACATCCTTAGGAGCCTGATCGGGGGTATATATCGGTACACCGTCGGGCTGGACCACATAAATGTTAGTACTCATTAGGCAGACTAAATGCATATGCTCAAAAGTGAATAAGGCAAAGCAGCATTCTCAGATTTGTCTCCATGACACGATTGTGCGGACCATCCGGCTGATCATGCCATCAGTCCCAATCAAAGAGATGATAAACTGGAGCGATGAAGATTTCTCAAAAACATGAAGGGGCCTGATGTAAACAGACTGTAGCTTGAACTCACCGTCATTTTCGTGCTGTTATTTGGGCTTAAAATAAAGCTATGCACTATGAATTCTAATGGTGAATGACTTTAATATGAACGAATGATCTATTCGATTTTAGTTTTTCCGTACCAGTCATTCCTCCCAGATGCCCTCACTCATTTTCAATGAGCCGATGACGGCCGGTGCAAATATTGGATGGTTTGTTTCCATGGGGATTCGTAGATCCTTATCGATCACAATGGTGGGGAGATCCCGCTTTCCTTTTCGGGACAGGTGACTCTACACCACAGTAGTATAACATTAGCAAATTCAACATGATTGCAAGCAGCTGTGGTGTATTATCCATGTGTGTCTCTGATGTTCTGTGGTATCTTTAATGGCGAAGGGGATAATTCGATTTGGTAGCCTAGATCTACCACCTGCTTATTCTGTTAGAGATTCCTTACAATTATCAGCTTCTAGTTCTCGCGTGTCACTGTAGGTTAAAACTTTGCCTCTGGAAATGAGAGTTTTGTCACAGACTCTGATCCGGTCTATACAATATTGTAGTGTTTCATGGCAGTCGGAGTGACTATTCACGTGCAGGACCATAAGCAGTATCCTGGCGATTAGTAAGCATGACAAAAATATGTTACATATGACCATTGCCGAAGAGGTTGCAGCGGTCAAAACTAAGTCGGAGGCAATCGTACTGAATTGATCATTGTGATCAATTGTAGTGATTGTAATAGTAGTACTCAATGCTGGGTGTTCCTTTTTGTCAAGTCACAATAAGCTAAGAATAATAGATAGACAGGACTCTATGAGCGCTGTTAGAGGACCTTATCTTCTGGCTTTCCCTCGTTCTACGCCGTACGATACGAGAATTGCAATCCAGACAGTGTAAGAAGACCGAGTCGTTCGAACAGCTGAACAGCTCGGCTTCTAATCGCCAGCTACGTACGGGCAATCGAAAGACAAGATACATTGCAGCGGTGTCCTTACAATCAGCAGAGTATTTGAGAAAGCAAGCTGAAACGGCCAGCCACAGAAATCTTGCTCAATATACCTTCTTTTTCCCCGTAGCTTGATATAGGGTGATCTGGAAAAGAGGTCTCATTTAACCAAATTAAAGAAACTAACAAAAAGTGCAAAGAACTCTAAAAAGACCCAAAGCAAACCCCAAAAAAATGAAAGAAAGATACTAAAACCCGAGCTGGGAAACACGTAGCGCTCGCAGAAGATAAAAGGTTTAACAAATTTCAAGAAACAATAGATAATAAACTGACACCGGGACTGCAAACCTAAACCAAATCAGGGAAAAAAGTGTACGTCGGTTGCTGTATTCTTGTCTCAAGACTTGTCTGTATTCATATATATACCTTCCTCCCTTGGTTCATGAAATAATAAAAGAAAGAAGAAAAAAATGTAAAAGGCTTTAAAACAAACAAGATCTGTGATCCATGGAAAAAGAAAATGCCGATCCCCAAAACAGACAAAAGAAAAAAAGGAAGGAGAGTCAAGATCAAGGCAGAGAGACAAGACATAAAGTCCTAGAGTCCAAAAAGCTGACCAATACTGGACTTGAAGATTATTTAATTTTCTTTCTAATTTCAAATACTTCAATTCGCTTCTGATCGTTGCGCCAGGCTGTCGTGGATGGGGTCAAATACATACTTGAGAGCATGTGATGACGACATTCTGCTCGGTTGTCTGGGTTTCCCAAAATCATCGGCTTTAACATTTACTGATCCCGGAGACGTCCGTAAAGATGTTATTGGAATTTTAAGATCATTTGTGAATTGGCTTGGAGATGGGCCGTTGAGGAGATTGCGTACGTCGGGTAGTACATTGGTGCTACTACCCCTTCGGAGGAGAGGCCGTTCAAGGGAATTTGAACTCTCTTTTACATGCGAGCTCAAGACTTCAGTAGGCATGGAAGGTATTCTTTGATGCGAGGATGACTGATTAGTCGGCAATGTTGAATTGTTTGAGTGTTCTTGACGCGGAAACGAGAGTTGAGGAAGAGGTGTTTTGGTTGGCGTTATTGAAGAATGATTGTCGGATCGGTGTACATCAGCAATGTTTGTGAAATAGCCAGTCGGCTGTTGTGAAGCTGATGGAGGACTTCCATTGGAAGTCGAGTAATAGGGCAGTGAATATTGAGAAAGTCCAGGACTGGCCCCTGAACGAGGTGTAGTAACGTATGGATAACCACTTAATGGAGTACGTGGATACGATCCTCGCATGAAAGAGGATCCGAGAGGAGGTTGACCAGGATAAGGTGAGTTGAGCATAGCATATGCCAATGGGGGCATAGAGTTTGGAGACATTAGTTTAGGATAATTTCCCATAGTAGGAGGGGCAGTACGAGGTCCCATACTGGTAGCTGCGTCTGCAGATAGAGGTGACGCAGGTAGGTATGTGTGAGTTATGGTGCCATTTGCTGAAGTTAATGTAGATGAAGGAATCGGACTTGGGAAACTTGATGCGGTGGAAGAAGTGGACAAAACTTCAGCAGAGTTTATGCGTGATTCTGGGACATATATAGGATGTGGACGGCGTTTATGGCTGCCGTAACGTGACTTTGTTGGAAGTTTTCCTGAAGTGGGCCTCGAATTGCTGTCAAACGCTGTGTCCGAAACAACCCCCATGTCATTGATTTTCGATCCATGCACATTTGATAGACGAAAGCTACAATCCGGAGACCCATCCGCACTAGAGAGATTTTTGGGAGTATTTTCAGAGCCTACGACTCGCTGAGACAGCTGGCCAGGCATCGTGGGGGTCAATACTGTCGTGTAAATGGGCTGTTCACCCTGATGTACCGTCTGAGCATGTTGACGCAGATTGTCGAGACGTGAAAATGTCCGATTACAATGACATTTATATGGTCGTTCACCTGTGTGTTTTCTAATAAAGATCATTAGCTTTTCGTCTACTAAACATCAATACAGTAGATATAGCAAGTAAGGACTCATAATCATCAGCAGCCGGAACCGTGAAACTTACCTGATATGCCTGGCCAGGTGCTCGTATCTCGTGAAGCTCATAGTACAATCACCATAACCGGTGCATCGAAAAATTTTCGGTGCTTTCGGACGAGCAGGCTTTGATATTTGGTGGTTATTCATCCTTTCAGGTTAATTGTGCGAACGTGAGTTGAGCTGCGGAAAAAGATAGTACTGTTTGCGCGCCCCAAAAAAAAAGAAAAAACAGAACAGAACACGAAATCCAAGAGTTAATGAGAGAAGTGGTAGTCTGATAACAGCGACTCGCAAGCTAGAAAATATTGGTGGTATAAAAGCACGGATTAACGAGGGTCCGAGATCCCAGTGTAGTGTTGACCGGGGAAAGGAACAAACACCAAAGTTAGGCGACGAGACAAATTTTGGTTCCTGTCTGCTTCCCGTTGTAACTAGGGGTATCATCCGAAATCGGTCAGGTTCTCGCCCGAACAGCAAAAACAAGAAAGGTTTTGACAGCTTTGCAACCGCTAGAACAGAAAAAGAAAATTAAAAAGGGGAGAATTGGGTAGATTAGGTAAGGCTTCTGCTTGGAGCTTTTACTCAGTGGGGATAAACCAGACCCAATCAGGTGAAGAGCAAAAGTCTGAATTAGGAAGTCCAGGGGGGGAAGAATTTGACAGACCTCACAATTTCAATTTTCACGGTGGCCTAATTCTGTCTTGTCCTCCGCAAATTTACTGCAGTAATATAATAGTAATAAGTAATACAAATGCATGTAGCTATAAAATGAGATGCGAATGAACTATAAGCGAAAGAGTCAATAATACGTATCGGAGTCTACGAAAGAAAGAAAAAAAGAGCACTTTCCTCATGCCAGTTAAATACCTATAACTAACTAATTCGAGGGCGGAGTAACTTTCACAATATAAAGCTAATTCGCCGAAGGTCGTAACCGCTGGGATTATCCGGTAAGCACGCGCCACGTCAATAATATGATGGGTAAAGATGTCAGGGACAAAAGCGCAATATTACTCATCCAGGCTAGAACACCTTAGAATTTAGAGAAGCCATATCATTCAGAGCATTTTATTTTATTTCTAATTTTTATCCCATGGCTGGATGAGAGAAGCTGGACAGTATAACTTTATTTGATTTTCTACCAACTTTTTTTTTTTTGCATTTAACCTTTTTTCAACTCTATCTCTACTGTTTGAAAAATTTTTGTCTGTTCCTGTTTCAACAAGGCACCTTTATTTCTTCCATTCTTGTAGATGAACTTCAATAATCCATTGAGCTTCCGCTAGACAATTTTCCGATGGAATCCGATTCCCAGCCATGACGTTTAAGGAACAATGCAGTCAGGACTGACACAGATCTTCCCTGTGCCCTGCAAGGTCTAGTAAATCGTCAGATCGCGATTATTGTCAAAATGACGCTAGTACTCATTGGGAAGGATCAAAACTTGAAAACCGCTTTATGAGAAAATTAATTAAAATTTTTGGCTTTCTCCGCACAAGGAGGAGGCGTTGCAACCACCAAGGATCCAAGAACTTGGAAGGGGGTCTTTTCTCTTTTCGGATCAGACTTATGGCCCAATTTCAACAACCCCCAGGATGCCAAGCCAAGCATATCTGAAAAAGTAAATGGATTAGCCACTTTGGATTAACCTCAGGGAGACGATATTAACTTTCTAAGAGAACATGGCATGATTTGACATTGATTAGGTTGAACATGAAAGCTCTATAAGTCCGTGTCTTCCCTGTGATTTCCTAAAAGTTCCGGAAAAGGCCATAACTTCTCTGCTTCCCAACAACAAAAAAAAAAGGAAAAAAAGGGGAACATGAGAATGCGTATTTTTTTGCTCAGTAAGCCCGATCCAGAAACTCAAATAATACTGGGACTTGCAAAGTAACTTATATCGATTAGTCTCTAAACAAGTCAGCTCGATTATTAGTTAACATGAAAGCTAAATGTACTGACGATGATTATTATTACTACAGCTCATGAGAATATCCATAATCGAAAATTGCCTTCTTGATTCATTGGACGTAGATTCCCATTTGCGTTAACTAAAGTCACTTGATTTTTTTTTCTTTTTTGCTCAAACATGTAGATCGTGCAGGACTGTGTCTATTAATTATGATGATGCTCAGCTATGTTTCATGAGCTTCACTTACAGGGCGGAAATCTTACATTAGCGGAATTTCACTCTACTCGAGAAGTCGTGCACCGCCAAGCAGAGTTGATCCAAGAGTTTCATCTGTTGGATGCAATAGCCGCACTGACGGTGGCTGAGCGTTGCCCCTGACATTCATGGGTGCTGAATGTTTGTTTACGTGAGTAGAAAACATAAATAGATAGATTTTCCCTGCACATAACAATAATAAAATCAACTACGTCTCATACACCTATATACATAGCCAGACTACATTAGTCTTCTTCATACTCTATACAAGGTAAGATACACATTTCATTCCTTAACGATATTCTACAGAGCGTGCAAAGCTTCCGTGACCGGATCTGTCGTCGTGGCAGCTCTGCCATACTTCTACTGGTTATGAGCCTCTTTGAAAAGGTCTACCGCGTCCACGCGAGGAAGAGCTTTCACCATAATACACATCGTCTTCGTATTCACCTTTTCTATCTTTGTAGATCGCATTAATCTGTTTCGTTGACCGAGCTGCATCTCTCGCTAGCTGGCGGAGGTGTTTTAAATTCGTGGGGAAGTCTTTCGTAGACCTCTTTTGAAGGAAGTCTCCGAGCTTCTCCACAGGAAGGAGTGAGGCCATTACATCCAGGAACAAGTTCTCTGGACTGTTGGCATAGTCGTACGACTTAGTCGTACCTGTGACTTGTTTCAACTCCTTGAAAACGTTAACCATTTTGTCAAAATGGCTATCGAGTTCTAGGATATTTGGCCTATCGCCCACGACCTCATAAAATGCCTTCGCTTTCGTTGCGATCATCATTTCGGGATCGGCAGAGAATTCATCCAAAATGTGTTTGTAGGTTGCTGCCGCCGTGTCAACACCTTCGGCAGTTGCAACAGCAGTGGCCAAGTCGACATGGACAATTGCACGAAGCAAGATCACAATCTTCTTGTCCGCCTGCTCCGCAGCTCCCTCAGGCTTGGTGGTCTGTTCCTCTGAGAGAAACTTCGCACCGTGTTGACCAAGGAAGTCCTCCACTGTCTTCTTCCAGAAGAACAGGTTCATCTAACCCTTTGGCATTGTTATCGAGCAGTCTTTTATATTCTTCTGCTGACATTTTGACTTTTGATTATCCACTTTATCATTTCAAATTGTTAGGTTTCCCTTTGAATGGCTTCTGAAACCTTGGCTTTGCGGATCTCGTGAGAGAATTCGCTGAGAAGAGACTTTTATGTGATTTTTGTTCGAGAACTTAAAATGCGAGATTAAATTATGAGTGTCAAGGGAATACAAGAAGTAAAAACTATGTTCGCGTATGGGCTCGATACTGTGTATAGTGCGTTTAGTGCTTCCAGTTCCTGGAGCCGCCCACTTACTGGTGCGATCTCAGCCTCCCTTTGCATGGCCTCTATTGTTGTTCCGCGATAAGCTCCCAAGGTCTTTCGTAAGCATTTATTTTGGATAATCTGGAGCTTATTTTTGTTGGTCTGACTGATGTGTGGGTACCAGATCTGTGATGCGTATTCCATTATTGGTCGGACGCAGGCGGTGTAGAGGGACCGCATGGCTAGGCCAGTGATGCCTTGGCTTATACCCCCCAAGCGGCCGATGACTTTTGCTATTTTGTCTGCTTTTTCTATTACTTTCTCCACATGTGGGAGAAACGTGAGAGCCTTGTCCACTATTAAGCCTAAGAGTTTTATATGGTCCTCCGATGATCGTTTGGGCTGATTGCCAGGAAGCTCCAGTTTTTGATGTTTCTTCTTGCGTTTGGTGCCGCGGCCGTAAACTTGCATAAATCCAAGTTTGCTTCCATAGTCGATAGATGTGTATCGGCTTATAATCCAGCTGTCGCAGGCCTCGAGTATTTCCGATAGCTTTTCAGTGATTTGTTCTTCATTTTCACCAGATACATATATTGTGATGTCGTCGATGAAGCAGCCAATTGCTTTCCCCCCTTGTTCTCGTATTACCTTATAAAGGGGAGTGGTGTATATGAGGAATAGCAGAGGCGATATCGGTTATGTTAGTTAGTTAGTTAATATCAAATTTAAAGTTCTATGTACACAGTAACGAATACACAAATACATATCTACAAGAAGTAGGACTGTGGTCCAATCTAGTGTTGGCCCGTTACAGGCATTGCTGCGTTTTTCCTGGTCGTATTTTCGTAGTGGTGCCGGATTCCCCTCCGGTATGGAGACCAGCATTCTAAGAAGACTTGAACTAGTTTATTTAGTGAGTTAATATCGTATTAAAGACTTGAACTTTATTCGAGGGCAAGTTAGTCCAGTTGAATATCAATATTGTCTGTAATGTCCGCGTGTCCCAGATTTCTGAGCTCCGTAGTAGTAAAATCATACGGGGATGTATTCTCAGTTGTTCTTTTTGGGTCTAAACTCACAACCACACTTCTCAAAACCCTTGAGCCCATGCACTAAGGATTTATAAAGCATTCGGGGGCCTTAATATATGCAAAACCAGTTTTTTTAGGCTGTTTTTGCATATGTTTCTAAAAATAGAAACTCGTGACATTTTCTCCCATGGGTAAAACGAAAACGCCTGTCTTACAATTACCGGCCCAATTGGCGCAATGGTTAGCGCGTTGGTTTTCGGTACCAAAGGTTGCAGGTTCGAATCCTGCATTGGGCTTATCTTTTTCGCTTCATCTAAAAAGATGAGAAAATCCATTTCTTTTTTCTCATCTTTCAGATGAGAGAATGCAATCCATTTTTGATTGTTTTTTTTTTTGGTTTTCATTTTTGAATGTAATTAATAGTAAGCTTCGACGAAAACAGATGTTCGGCGGTCATTCATGCATTAGAGAGCAGAGTTCATAGGTATGATAAATCAGGTAGTTGATCAATTATTGTATATATTCCACGCAGAATCGCGGTACAGTCGAGGCCGAAATCGATAATAATCATGTATGAACGTCAGCAGAAGCACTGAAAATGGTCTATAAAAATGTCAAAGATCTTCTATGACATTTCAGTCTTCGATAATTGTTTTTAAACTTGGATAAATATTGTCTGGGATTAAAAATATGCCATTTCTTCCCTTACAGGGAGATTTTGTTTCAGTACTGGGGATCAACAAGATTCACATTCTATTCTACAAAGCCGTTTTCTTTCTGATTGCCTTTGCATAAACAGCCTGCGTTAATGTTCTTTCATGACCTTGTCCTAAGCGGTACTAAATTTGTCATACTTTTGAAGTCATCGATCAGACTTACCTGCGGCTCAACCTTGAAATTTCCAGCTTACGAAAATACTCTGACTGTGGCACTAATCATAAAAAAAACACAGTCTAAAAGTTTGAAATGGTTCTTTCCATTGAAATACCTCCATTTCCTCATGCAAAGCAGCAAGTGGTTTTAGCAAAACATTGGCAAAAGTGTCTTGAGACATGGGTATTGGCTCTTCAGTACTGCGAAGTGACGTTAGCTGACAACGAGGATGAACATCGAAGTGCGTCTCTGAAGGGTATATCAGGCTTTCTTGGATCATTTTTAGTGAATGTGAACCCGGCAGATGTACAAGATACTTCATCGGATCTTTCGATCTTGGCAGAAGAATGTTTCACCATAATAGAACGGATCATTCATTTGGGCGAAATGCGGGAATCGATCTCGGGGATTGAAAGGCGTCTTGGCTCAGAACTACTAAAAGATACCCCTAATGCAGCTGCTTTTGATCGTCATTTGCTGTGGAGATTCATAGTTCTGTTCTGGCGAAGATTTCCTGAAAGAATGGAACTTATCATTATGGCGCTACCTAAACATGAATTTATCAATTATATCAGAGATACGATTGTTACACTTCTTGCTGCCTCAGATTCTTACACACCTGAATTGTATACAAATCAAGAAGAGGCATTCACTTTTTGTCTGCTGGCCAATAATGGAAGCTTGGCCAACGAAGTCGTGAATAGTTCATGGCTTCGCACAACAATACCTTCATTGTACAATGCTTTATGTTCATCAGTGTCCGAATCTTCCCGCGATAGTTTAGTCAGACTCGCGTATATCTCGATAACATGTCTTGCAGAATGCCTGACAAAACAGGAACAAGACAGGAGCCTCTCTGTAAAGCTTCAAGAACTCGCTGATGACATATCTTTTCTGATTGACCAATCGACTGATTCGAGGAATGCCCATATGTCAGATTTCATGAATCGCCTCCTATGGCTAACTCCGTTATTACCAAATTTAGAGATATACAATCACGACAAGCTACAAGGTATTGCGATATCACTCCAGTTGTGTCGAAGTCGACTGCCTGCATTTAGCAAGCCTAAAGTCTCATCAAAAGCGTCTAAATTATCAGTGACAGGGACCGGGACGGATGAAAATGATGCCGACCTCAACAGAGGCATATATATTGACCAGCTCATCGATTTATTTCCTCATTTGAGTGAACAGACTGCATCAGATCTCCTCTCAAAATTTGGAGATTCAGTCGAGAGAGTTACAGCATTTGTCTTGGACAATCCAAATGTTGTATCGGAGCGTGAAGATGAGCAAGTTGTGAAGATTGAAAAGAATAATTCAGATCTGACGCCCAGAGATGAATCACCAGAGTTTGACTTGAACAAGGGGCGATTACACCGAGGGAAACTCAAACAAAATAGTAAAGAACGCCCAGAAGAGCGATTCGGAAGTTTGGACAAACAAAAAGTACTGGATGCATTGGCCTTACTCTATGACCCAGAAGATGACGAAAGAGACGATACTTATGATGACTTGGACGTAGGCAACATGCCTGTCGTATTGGATGATGAAGAAGAGGATGAAAAGACTAATAGTATAGGCACCAGAAGAAGAGGGACTGTAGACCCAGTTGAATTGGCATTATGGAGTATTTATCAGAAAGATCCTCAAGTTCTAAGCAGGAACCATCGATCAAGCAAGGGGCGGGAGGCCCTAAAACGACACCTCAAGGAAAGCCTTAACGCGGACAGGACGGATGAACAGATTGAGGGGTGGGCTCGGATGCTCGATCGAGATCCACGTCGCAAACACCTGTTGGAAAATGAGACTTTATTGTCAGGAAACCCGAATCGCCAACCTGGTGATGATAAGGTGGCAAGTCAAGAAGTTTCCGATAGTCAAATAAGCAGCAGCAGCAGTCGATCGAATCGTGGGAAGACATTTCAAAAGAATAGGCAGCAGGCGCCAGAAAAGGATAACCAAGCAAAGAAACAACAGAGACGCAAGGAACAGAATAAGTCGAGGCAAGCCAACCACAATCGCAAGGCACAGCGGGACAAGAAAATGTCGAAAGGAGGAATATAAACATGCATATGTAAATTAGGAGATGATGAATCGAAAACAGCTATTCTTCTGAAGAGACGCACATGATGGTTGGGCATATTCAAAAAAAAAATGCTATTCACTGTAAACGCGTAGCCAGGGGTTTTCACATTTCCCTTCATCAACATGATCAATGCTGTCACCATTTTTCAAGAGGCCTGAAACCTGAATCTCATTGAGACCCGACCATTTCTGAGCAAGGGCAGCACCGGAAGCACTCGGTTGGCTCCAGGCGACTTGTGATGGGCTGATTTTGACTCCAAAGATAAACTTGTCGCACGCGATATCCAGAAGAAGTCTTGCAATACCGTGGTTGCGGAAAGCATGTGTTGTATAGATTCTTGAGACAGCCATTACAGCTGGAGATATTGCGAATCTGTTGTTACTCTTGGATCCGTCGGTTTCTTTTTCCAATTCAAGAAGCTGTCCGGTCTGGCAATGCATAAAATACCCATACTCGGCAGGGTGCACCAAGAGACATGCGACCGCCGTCCTGTAATTGTTCTTGCAATGGACGTATACAAAGGCTTTATATTCATAGCCATCAAGCTTTGAATTGCTCGCAGTAATGTTCTTGCTATCCTTGACTCTGGACTTATGAGAATGTTTGCTCCAATTATCCAATCCGGCAGGCGATGGAGCGCTCAGCTCCATATCAACGAGATCTGTTAAAAACACCGTTGCTCGTTTAAAGGCAATAGCAGAACTGCAGGATACTTCGGCTATGTAATCATTGAGAGGATCGAGTCCTGCAGTATTTTTCATTAAAAAACTTGAAGGAATGCTATGCTTTGTCACGGGTATCAATGATTCTCTCTTGGACGACGGCCAGGAACAACCTGAAACTGCCCTAGAATGAAATGATTTATGAGCCTTTATGTCGATATCCACGGCAACTTGGTAAGACATGCCACAAGTCCTACATGTTGTTTGAGTTGTTTGGCCAATAGAAAGAGTCATCTGATGTAATGTTGGCTCAGCCTTTCTTTTACTTTTCAATCTAGATTGTAAATCTTTTTTCGCTTTGTCCTTAGAGAGACATTTTGAAGGTATTCGAGGCATGAGGTGAGGTCGTCGAACTCGGATTGCAGATGCCGCCGGTTGGTTTCTGCATCGCCCATTCATGGGGCGATCTATACTAAGATCTCCGAGAGGTTCGTATTTTGAAGGAGGTGGAGAGCTTTTCGGAGATAAAAGCTGCCCTTCAACAGTCCCTCTTAAAGATGAGATGTCTGGAGATCTCGGGGAAGAGCTTAATATTGGGCCATCGCTCGGTGGAGGAGATTCTATCGGACAGTTCTCCTTGTCTTCGAGCGAAGACTGAATGCCTCCGAGGCAACGTCTCTTACGGCCATATGTTTTCCGTACCATCCAGCTATCGCGTTGTGTCGTTTATGTATGGGTGGTGGAACTTTTGAGTTTTGATTTTTCCGCGATCGCGACGCGTCTGTAGAAGCGCGTCAAATGGGAAATTAAAAGTGCACTTTAGAAAATTTCATCTTGGAGCGTAATCTGTTAAAAAAAGATAAACATGGCCCATAAGATTACTGAGGAGACTCTAACTGAAGGTCAGTTATGAAGGTCAACGTATTTCAGCTGATACTGTAGCAACAATCTAAAAATGTGGTAGATGACAAAGCGATTTTGTGCTATTTGCAGAAACAGAATCGCCCTTACTCTGCCACTGACATCGCTTCGAATTTACAAAAGGATTTGAGTCTTTCAAAGGCAGCAACAGCAAAGATCTTGTCTTCGTTAGAGGCTAGTGGTCTCATAACATCTAAGACGTATGGTAAGCAGTGCTAACAAGTATACACTATACTTGTGTCATCAGCTAGAGCTTAAGAGCAAATCTTCTCAGGTAAAACCGTGATTTACGTGGCGAGACAGGTATAGTAGCTATATTGTCATTTATGTACTACAATCTAAGACTGTGGAAGAATGATCTCGGGCTCGAAGAGAAGGAGTCGAGAGAGCAACTAGAATCGAACCTTACAGGTCTTAAAGAGCAGAGGCAAACCTTTCAAGAAAGGGTAGATGAAATAAGAAAACGTACGTCTTGAGGATAGCGTATGATCTGTGAGAGAGCTAATTGACTTGGCTTGTTACATGCAGAACTGAAATTAACCACCGAAACCCTCACTAATGAAGACCTGGAATACCAGATATCTCAGATAAGTAAACACGTACGGTTTATTACTACTACTACTGAGTTCATGCGTACGTTCAGCTCACCATAAAACTCTGAGCAGCTACGTACAATGAAAGACGAACTGGCATTGTTTGAGAGTGGCACATTTGAGCCTGTCGATACTACGGAGGTCGAGAAAAGTAGACAAAAGTTGACTCTTCTTAAAAATCAAAGCAAACAGGGAGAAAAGGCAGTAGGTAGATCAAGTCAAAATCTATCAATACAGGCAAGGCTTATTAAAAGCACTCTTATCTAGTTTCGCCAAATGTGGGCTCTGGTACGAGACAACGTTTCTGATCCCGATAGTAGCTGGGAGGAACTCGGTTTGGAATGATAAACGGCGGGGATAAAGAAGTATTAGCTTTGCTGTTCTTTTTCGAGCTACAATAGTAATGAAGATAATCTACATTAACTAAATAGTAAGTTTCTTCATATCTCGTAGGATGCTTGCACGGAAAGGAGGCACGAATGCTTGAGACATTTTGGGACCATTGTTCTTTATCTAATCTAGTTGAGGTTGATAAGGATTTGCAAGCGAGATTAAAGCCGCTCAGTCCAAAAATCGTCATAAACAGTAATCTTTAGGCGATGCAACTCAACCTTTAGTCCGAAATTAGGAGGGGGCGGGGATCGGGAATTGCAAAACGGAAATACCCGATAAGACTAGCGAGTAGGTAAATCTCTTCCAGGTTATTCCTAAAACGGCAATTTCCCCATATGGATTAGTCGTGGGTTCTCGCATCTCATCTCATCTCAGCAATGACCCACACTGAATGAGTCAATTCTAACCTCTGGTTCGCCATTTACAGTCTTGTAGCTTACAAAGTTTCTTCAAAAAAAAGACCTAGACGGCATCTATCTAGTCACATTTGCTCATTTCGAATTATATCATCAGCATTTACCGGACTGCCCTAATCTTGTTGCGAGGAAGGACACAATCTATTCGCATATCGATGGGGGTGATTCTTGTTTTTCTGTTTTCTGGTTTTATCGGAATCATAGAGTTTATCAACGCGTACAAAAAAGTTAAACTACTTGCCTCCTCAGAATTCGTTTCGAACGAGGAAGATCACAACGATTTCATTTCGTAGCAGATAATAATAATAATAATAAAAACAAACCGCAATTATATTCTATTCTCTTGTTTCAATTACATCTACAAGTCATCATCTATCGTCTGATCTTGCAATAGTGGGCAATTGCAGCAACTGGGGGTTTTTTTTTTTCCTCTTCGATCCCAACGCTGGTCAGACGTTTTTAGTACGGTTCGTTGCCTCAGCCGCTGCGACTCTATCGCGACAACCAGAAAGGTCACATACACAAACAGGCCCAAATATATATCTATATCACAACAACAACCACCCTTGAGAATACCTACTAAGTACTTTCAAGAGGTTTCTGAAGCTTCAAACAGCCAATAAAACACAGAATTTGCGGTTTTATATTTTGTGGGTCTAGTCAGTGGATGCCAAGGTCTGCAACAACAGTCCGATAACAGAGCGCAACACCATTATCCCTCTCTCAACATATTAGGAATGCTGCAACCTGCTCACCAAAGTGAGGTTGATTCACAACCTCCCTTAGGTCAACTTCAATCTCACAACTCGCATCATAACAATGGGAATCATCAACCATCTTCTCATGCGCCACAATTGCAGGGGGGTTTATCTACTGGAGTGCCGCCACCGTCTCATGGTCCCATCATCGAAACAGGGAGAAGTCCCCCTAGTAAGAGTAAGTTCCATAGATAACCCGATAAAGATTTCTTTTATTAATTTCATTTTCTAGATCTCTCCCATGTTCCCTGCAAGTTCTTTAGGCAAGGTACCTGCCAAGCTGGTGCTGCTTGCCCATTCTCCCACTCGCTGGATACTCAACTTGAACAGGCTCCTTGTAAATACTTCCAAAAGGTATATCTCGATTGCTCTTTTGCTTTTCAATCTCTCTTCTAACCAGATAAATTTCACTTCAGGGAAACTGTAAATTTGGAGCAAAATGCGCTCTTGCCCATATATTGCCTGATGGTCGCAGGGTCAATTATAGGAGTCTAATGCATTCTCAGCAAGTCTCTCCTCAAGCTGGTACTCCGAACTTGCAACAGTCCTTTACACATATGAGAGGTGGTAATGCCTCAGCCGCTGTTACCCCTCCAAGTGGTCAAAACGTTCAATCGTTTGCAGGAAATCCATCTGCATTGGCTCGGCTCATGGCGATTCAGGGTCAACCATCTAGGAGTAACTCTTTTCATAATGGATCTATACCCGGCAACAAACCACTAGGGAGCGATATGCATACTCCAGACTTTGGATCTCCACCAACAAATGCAGATGATGGTTTATCCTCCTATATCACCCCAAATTCTTACAGGTCAAACTCTGGTGCTGTTGAACCCCATCTTCCTCAATCATTTGATCCCAATGGCGTATCTTATTTTGCTCGACATGGACCTCTTGCTGCGTCAGCTCCTACACAGTATGGAGCTGATCCACCGTTTAGTGGCAGTATTCCGAATGCCCCATCTGGCGAGTTTTTAAATGAAAACAATACCTCCTCTCGTGCAATACGATCATTATATGCGTCAGTCTACGGGCCTGAACAAGCAAGAGCAGATGGAATATCCGCCTCTTTTGCCGTAACTCCACCGGGTCGTTATTCTGGTGGTGGCGAACCGCCCAGTGTCTCATTTTCTCAAGTGGATAATCAGAATTTAGGTTCTCTTGCCCTCGATTCTAATGGTAGTGGTGATTTTAGTCATTTGAATGAATCTTTTGCTGGAAGACGACATATGTCTGCCTCATATCCTGTGCGACAGACTGTATGGGAACCATTGGATTACTCTCATGAGAATTATGGAAACAACTTTGCCCCCGATAGTGCTATTGTCGAAGACGATGACGATAATAATAATAATAATATCAACAATAATAATGACAGCCAGTTTGCATTTGAAGAAGATCTCGTTCCTTCATCTTTGAACGAGCTTCTTACTCCGCTTGAAAGACAACGGAGAGGGTCTTCAAGGCATGATGAGGAATCGAGAAATATTTTGCGGTTAGGAACCAATGCGGGAAGTTATGGACATAGTCACTTGACTAATTCAACTTCTAGTCCCCGGAGAAAATCGTCAACGACATCACATGCTGCATCATCGGGTATGTCTACATCTCCAAGATTCGGTGCGTTGTTTGATCGCCAAAAGAGGGAAGAAGCATTAGCTGGAAATGGTGCAAACCATACTAATGATGGCTCCCATATTGACTTTTTATCTGCTGTTGGATCACCTCTGAAGCACGTATACGGATCTAGAGATTCTCCTTCGTTGGACTCAAAGGTTGAGCAGGCTCAACAGAAAGTTGGTGATGACTTGAAAATTGACTACGATGAACAGCAAAAGACCACATCTCAGAAGGTGGCATCTTCAGATGATGATAATAGTGCTTTTGAAGATGAAGAGGAAACCCAATTCTATTTGGAGCAAGAGGAAGAGTCTGTTTCAAAAAATGGATCAAAAGTTTCTTATAGTCAGAATCATCTATCAGAAAGAATGAGCTCACTGTTTTTAGGAGCTTGATTGAACTGGGCCTAAGTTATCTTCGTGTTTGAATCAGTACTTTCTATGTGATGCTGTGGATCACAAAATGCCATGGAATGAAATTGGGGGAAAGAAAAAAAAGAAGAAAGACAAAGGGACGAAAATAATAATTCAAGCCTGACAGGAGATGAATGATTCTTTTAATAGAAAAGAAGGAAAAAATAATGGTGTTTTATGTTCATGGAGTCTTCATTAGCAGGTTCTTCGTTTTCAATTTGATATCTAGTAATTATTATTATTACAGTGGAGTAAGGGGGACAACAAAATGTTTTTTTTAATAGCAAGGGGCGAAGAAAGTTACCTAGCGGCAAGGGGGTAAAAAAAAGAAAGAGAAATTTATATGAAGAAGGAAGGTTCAAGCAATAGAATGGTTTTCTTGTTGTTTCTAGGTTTTATTTCAATCTTAATTTTATATTTTGTCAGTTTAAATATGTTGATGATCAAAAATGCCTTTTTCCTTTTGCTCTTCTTTCGATCTCTCTCGTAAAGATAGTTGAGCAGATACTCATGAGGTCTAAAGAAGTGATTGGCGTCTGCACTTTCTCCTAAACGTGTAAATTAGCACATGTCTACATAGGCTTGATTGCCTGGTGAGAAAATAGACGCGAGTATACTGCTTGTAGTTTCAAGACTAGGTAGCTAAAATAGTGTACCACAAACACAAGTGGGCAGGGACTAATAAGTTGCTCAATATTATATACGTGATTCTAAATTCGATCTGTAATGTGTTGTGGTCCTATCTTTTAAATGGCTGGGAGGAACTGCACACTTCCCAGGTTTGGTGTAGCACTTCTGGGAGAGACGACGACAAAACAACACAGTACATATATAACCCACCCACGGGATAAAAACTATCTCCATCCATCATCATACGTCGAGGAGCCGTTCGATCAACAATAAACTTGTTTGCTCTTTCGTATTGTTTCGCAAGGTGAGTGATGATAGGTTCTTTTTTTGAAACTGTCGAAAAACACTGAAAAGAGCTTATCCTTTCCTGTGTCTATTATATCTTTTGGGGTTCATCATAGATGGATGCTCAATCAATGATCTCACCAGCCTGCTAACTTCGTAATATCTACTTTCTTTAGCCAGATTGACGAGCCTTATCATCCATTTTGTTGGAGAGTAAAACTAGTTTTTGTCTAGTTTCAAAGAACCCTAGTCAGATCACCTTTACGTTTGACCTTTGAGGTTTGGTTTCACTTTTATCTATAGAGATGTCCAACAACAACATCAACAACAACAACAATAATAATAATGCTCAACTGCAAGCTCAAATGCAAAGAATGGCTAGCCAGCACTCACCGTCTCCGGGAATTCAGGCTCCACAACAGACTAGTCCATCACAAGATACATTGAGGATGCCAGGTGAATCCAGCCCTCAAATGATGCAAATGGGCTCAAATCCTGGACAATCGGCAACTTCAAGTCCTCATCCTTCGGCATATGCCGCAGGAAGTCAACAACAGCGTCAGCAGCCCGGACGGGTCGGTACACTTCCATCCTCGTTGGCTCAACGTGTGACTCAGCTGAACCAACAGTACGAGGCTGAAATGCAGATGGCCATGCAACTTGGACATCAAACTGCTGCAGGCCAAGAACATGTCCTACGAGCTCAAGAAAGTGCGCGACAAATGCAAATGATCCAACAGCAGGCTCAACAGGCACAGGCACAACAGCAGCAGCAGCAGCAGCAACGACCACGTCAGCAGGGCGGCGTGCCAGTTGGTCAAAATCAAACGCAACAGCAAGCTCTCTTGAGGCAGCAACAACAAGCAGCCATATTAAGGCAGCAACAGCAACAGTATGCTAATATGACTGTTGAACAACAGCTGGCATTTCGACGACAGCAGATTGAGACGTTCAAAAAACACATGCAAACGGTACAAGCACAGAAAAATAGATGCGAAGCCTTGTTAAGAGAATCAAGACTTTCTGAAGATGAAAGAGCAAAGCTGAGAGCAAAGGCGGCAAGCTTACAGAGCCAATTCGAAACTTACCGTAATTTGGCAATGAAATTTATGGAGCATTTTCGAAATCCGACTTCTGCCGCAAATACTGCCCCACCCGCAGCCGCTAGGCAAGGCGGCCCTCCCGGTGCTGGTGGTTTCCCCCAACAGCAGCAGCAGCAGCAGCAGCAGCAAGCACGTCAGTCTCCACTAAATAATGCAGGCACGGCCGGTATCATTAACAACAATACCACTGGCAATCAAGCTCATCCTGCTCCGGGACAATCTCTTTCAGCAGCCACATTGATGAGTCAGCTTGCTGCTGTTCAATCCAATTATCCTCAACAGCAGCAAAACCAACAGCAGCAGCAACAGCAACATCAAATACCCCAACAAGTCAATCAATCTAGTCAAATGCGTCCATCTTCTTCTATGAATGGATTGACTTCAAGCCAAGCTGCCATTCAACAACAGTACCACGAGCGTGCTCAACAGGTGCGTCAACAGCAATTGCTTCAACAACAACAACAGCAACAGCAACAGCAACAGACACAGTCTAGGATGGGTACTCCACAGCCTGGACAACTTTCAAATCAAACAGCTACTATGCGAACAGGTAAACAACCCTTACCTGGCACTCCCATTCTCAATCAGAGACAAGTAGGGTATACCGGCTCTCCTACACCGGGGCCTCAAGTACAGGGTCAAGCACAAGGACAAGCGCGAGCACCAGGCCAAGTGCAAGGACGGCCAGTTCCTCAACAACAACAGCAACAACAACAACAACCACCGATACAAGTACAAGCTCAGCAATCTTCGCAGCAGCAGCGTCTAGCTGGACCTAGTAATCTGCCCAAGGCAGTAGCAGCAACGGCCGCGTCAACACCAACTCAAGTAGCGGCCAGCAGAATACCAGTAGCTAACTCGCTACAAATACCTCATGTCCTGTCTTTAAAGACCCCAGTAGCAGCGCAAATGAAACTGAATCGGCCTACACTATCGGGTGGGAATGCCACAAGCGCATCAGCATTAAACTCACCAGCAATAATGAAACCACCCCCATTTGAGCTGAGCTCCGACAGAGTCTTATCTAAGCGGAAATTAAGTGAACTAGTGCGAAGTATAGCAGGAGAAGACGAGAATATCTCAATCGACGGGGATGTGGAGGAGCTATTATTGGATATGGCCGATGAGTTTGTGACAAATGTAACCCAATTTGCTTGCAGACTGTCGAAATTAAGAAAATGTGATACTTTGGATATAAAAGATGTCCAACTACATCTCGAAAGGAACTGGAACATTCGCGTCCCCGGGTATAATTCAGACGAAGTGCGTTCAACTAGGAGATGGGTGCCCACCGGTTCCTACCAACAAAAGCTCAATAGCATATCCGCCAATAAGGCGATAACAAGCAATAGTAAAGGATTATAGTGTGTATTATTTAGTTTTTTACTTTCTCTTTAAAAATTGTGTCAAGTTCATGTCTCTATGTACAAGAAACTCTTATAGTGATATATTTTCCCAAAGAAGACAAACATTATAATGATCAAAGAAAACAAGAGGAAAAAAATATCTGTGTTTGGTAATTCCCAATGACGCTATTGTTTGGAAAAGGCTGTAGAATTCAATGTTTTTTGACTATTGCTCCCAATCAAAACAAGAGTTTGTGAACTTTGTGTAAAGTTGGGCCCATTGGAGAGAAAAAAAGAAAGACCGAGGAAACACAACAAAAGCACAACTATTTTGCTAAGTGGCCTTTCGTTATTGTTAAACTATTAATACTCGACCATCTAATTACGTTGTTGCATTAATCCTTTTCACTATCTTCTCTTTTTGACATTCTTGCGTTCCGGTATTTGATCTTTTAGTCACCTCTCTCTCGGGTTCGGGTTTTAATTTTATCTCTTTGGTTGTTGTCGCCCGTTTTTTTTCACTTTTGAACTGATGATAGGGTGGTTGTCACAACAATTCAATTGCAGCGACGATAAGCCCCATTTTAGTTTGAAAGAATCAAATCACTAAGAAATTGACACAAAGTTGTTTTGGATTTCATCTATATCACCAATTGGCCGGCTTGCACTCTGTACCTTGTTGCAACAACAATTTATACATTATTCCTATTCTTCTCGGGGCACCTACTAACCAGCCTTGTTTGGACGTTTTCTTTCTTCCCAAAGCGGCTTAACACAAAAAAACCTACGTTTCTCTTTTCTCTCCCCCCTCCTAGTTTGGCTCCACTATCATCATCATCATCATCACCACTACTGGACCCCATGATTAAGTCACGCCGATCTGCCAATGCGGACTTGCTTCAGAGCCTCTATGATACTGTATATCGGTCATCCATTCAAGCCTCACTCTTGGAGACTCAGGGTCATGATATGTCCGCGCTCATGAGTTGGCGTAATGTCCTCGATATTATAGACGAAAATCGTTCAGTTCTCAATTCTACCCCACACAAGACAGCCGTGGAACGGTCATTATTTACTAGTATTTTGGACCTGGACTCTCAGTGTCGCAAGCACATTGCCTTTCTTCAGGACAGAGTTCCTTATATTCAACAATCTCCACCTCAACAACCGCTCCCACCATCATCCCAATTTGGTGGTAACCAGCAACAACAACCATATCTTTCACGACCTGATAGCAATAATAGTCACAATTTATATCCTCATTCCTCGAGCACCAGTTCTAATCGACTACCTCCACCAAAAGGTACTCCTATTCGCAGACCTCAACCAGGAGCGTCATCTGAATCTATACCCAAACTTAATTCCTCTCAGCCGCTCCTATCACCTCCACCATTGCAACCACCACAACCACCACCAGCTGATATCCAACAATCAGTTTCACCACCACAAAGTCAAAATAAAGACCACCCTCATATCGATCCTCCTAGATCAACAAGTCCCTCAAAACCATTTCTTATCCATACCCTCAGATCTGGCAACGGGAAACAATCCTCAGCAAAACAGCATGGAGCCTTTTTACCACCAACAAGTGAACCAGTTGCTTCTTCTGCTGCAGCAAAAGCATGGTCTTCCGGTAACAGTACTCACAATCTCCTTTCTACCTCCTCCGAACATTCACGTCCAAGGACTCCAAGAGTCTCCAGCGATGTTCTTCGCAATGGATCGAGTAATTCAATCCCAAAAACTTCTCATTCTAGTGCAGGTCACAGATCATCACCGCCACCACCACCATCGTCAAAGCCTGAAGGATTACTTATCGACTTGGGTGAACAGGACCGGAATAAAACTGCAAAGGCACATGATGATGGAACCGACACACCACGTCGAAAACATAAAAGTATGCTTCTTGAAGGGGATGGTACCCCGTCAAATCCCATATTACTAGATACTACACCCGATAAACAGGAAAAACAACAATCCAAAAAATCCAAAGAATCAAAGCATTCCAAAGAAAAGGATAAATCAAAGGAAAAGAAGACTAAAAAGAAGAAGGGGTTGACAAGTTCTAAATTATTTCCATCCTTGCATACCCTTAGGCACGCTACAAATTCTCTTACCAAGAATCTAGCAAGCGTAGGTATGAGCTCTCCTGAATCCAACAAGGCGGCATCTCAATTTTCAGAAGGGGATGATAAATCCTCTCAATTGAGCACTCCCAAACCCCGTACTTCGAGTGTTACAAGTCCAAACGAGTCCAAGACAAAGACTATTGAAGAACCGCCAACTCCTGTCCCAATTCCACAACCATCCCAGGCAATACCAGAAAAACCGAAAAAGCCCTCTGAACTTCCTCAACTTGCTCCTGCGCCCCCCATTTATACCCCGCCACCCCCACCACCGACCGGTGTCTTTGAAGATAACAATGCAAAAGTTGTCGATACAAAGCACACTGAAGATGGAGAGGGGTTTCATTCTGCAGAATCTGCAGCCGGGAGCTCTGTCTCATTTGACTCATTCGAATCCAAAAAGGAAAACCAGACCGAATCAGTCAGTACCAATGGACTTTCGGTTACAGCTAGTGTTGTTCAACCTTCGGATTCTACTGCCACTTCCGTACCTTCTCTAGCTCCTCCTCCGTCTGTTTCACCATCAGTAGGAGCGGCGACCGCTCCCTCATCTTCAAAGCTTGCTACAGCATTTACCACTCCACTGCAAGGGATGTCTAACCACTCAACTCCTAGATCGCCATCCCCACAAATAAGTACGTCTGTCAGTGACACAAAAACCAAAGATGACGAAGCTCCTACCACAGCTCCACAATCGGCAGCGGCAGCACCACCGGCTTCGGCTCCTGCTTCGGTTCCTGTTTCATCTCAAGTTTCTCATACTCCTGTGGAGTCCAAGAAATTCAAACAGCCCAAGCACAAGTATTCTAAGAAGCAACAAGCCAGTGCAAGCTTAAAGGCTCATCCTGGATCTCGCACCAATAACACATCCTCCAGTACCACCCTCGAAAAGACTACTTACCATGTAGTACGCTTACACCCTACCCAGAAACCTTCTGTTAACAACATTCCACAAATAAAAAAGGTTACAAGCACTACAGCTACCTCTGCTGCTATTGCCAGTGTGGAGAAAAGCACCCACGCCTCATCGCAACCTGCTGCCAAGGCTGGAGTGACAAAGCCACAACGAGCAACACCAACTGCGAATGGTACGGGACCCAAAACTAAGAAACCAGCAACAGCAGTTTCATCAAATCCTCCTATCAATGGGGGAACTCCAGCTGAAAATGAGCCAGCCACAGCTCCCGTGATGGTCGGGGCAGATGGTCAAGTATCTTCCAAAACAAAAGACTCGGAACCAGAACCAGAAGCTGGTACTTGGGAGGCCAAAGTAAAAACCGTTTTGGAGGAACTTAAGGGAACGATTGACGAAAATATCTCTCAGCAAATTTTGAATGACATTGTAATTAAAGGCGACGAAGTAAGGTGGGGGGACATAGCCGGTTTGGAACTGGCAAAAAGTAGCCTCAAGGAAACTGTTGTGTACCCATTTTTGCGACCAGATCTATTCAGTGGACTTCGCGAACCTGCACGAGGCATGCTCTTGTTTGGTCCTCCTGGAACAGGAAAAACCATGTTAGCACGAGCAGTCGCAACTGAATCACACTCGACATTTTTTTCTATATCTGCATCATCCTTGACATCCAAATATGTAAGTATTTGAATTAGTTGACCTGAGCTTAGCAGATTACTGACCTTAGTTTATTCCTTTGTTTCTAGTTGGGCGAGTCTGAGAAATTGGTCCGGACGCTCTTCACACTTGCAAAGGCATTTGCTCCATCGATTATATTTGTGGATGAGATTGATTCACTACTCTCAACTCGTAATGAAGGTGGAGAGCATGAAGCGTCAAGACGGATCAAGAATGAGTTTCTGGTTAAATGGAGTGATCTACAACATGCAGCCGCTGGCAGAGAGCATGAAGGGGATATTCAGCGAGTACTAGTTTTGGCCGCAACTAATCTTCCATGGGCCATTGATGAGGCTGCACGAAGAAGATTTGTTCGTCGACAATATATTCCACTTCCTGAACGTGAAACTCGACAGAAGCAACTTACAAATTTGCTAAACCATCAGAAGTGTGAAATTACCGATATTGAAATGGAAGAACTATTGGACTTGACTCACGGATTTTCTGGTTCTGATATCACAGCTCTTGCCAAGGATGCAGCCATGGGCCCATTACGGTCACTTGGAGAAGCGCTCCTGTCGACCCCTCGAGAAAAGGTCAGAGCAATTGGATTTCAAGATTTTCTTGTTAGTCTCAAGTATATCAAGCCCAGTGTGTCAGCAGAGGGTCTTCAGGCCTACGAAGAATGGGCAACTAAATTTGGTAGTTCAGGAGCTTAATCTAAAGTTGTTTTTCTGTGCGTGTGTGTATAACCCCGTGTATCATTTTTGATGGGTTTTTTTAATCTTTTCTTTTGGCTTTTCAGTGTTTTATTCTTGTATTGATTACTCTCATTTTGTTTGTCTCTTTCTCTTCTTGTAATTTGTTCTTCGGTTTTGTATGTTCTTCTTGGCTTTGGGCATTTGCCATCTTATATAATTGCTACTGTTTTTTTTTGATATGATGATGGTCGTCTTTCACGCCTTTAATACGTGCCTAAATCCGTTGTGCCCTTGAGATTTAGGCCCAGTAGTCGGTGCTGGCCTAGGGAGTTCAATAAAACATATCAGATGTTCGTTGTGTAGGTTAGATTAGGTAGTAGTAGTAACGTTGCGTTCATGGTATTATTATATCTATTTACAATAAGAAGTCTTGTTTTATAGGTTTTCGGGCAACTCCATATTAAGTATTTCTTCTTTCCATGATCAATTAAGAGAAAGCCGGCCTGTATTACTGATAAAGTCTCTAACTTCCTGTCGCTGTTGAATTATCTTATCTTGTTGCAATTTTTCTAATTCTTGCTTTAGTTTTCCCCTTTCAGCCTTTTGAGCGATTTTCTTTGCTCTTGTAGCAATGATATTTCTTCGAATATGGCGAGGTAATGCGATGGGATCGCGATTTTTGAATTGACGAATGTAACTGTCTTCATCCTTTACAATTTCAGATAATCTGATAATTGTGTCTTTTGTATCTTGCACAGATTTTCTTAACTGGGTAGATAGTAATTCGATCTTTGGCGGGGTGATTAGCTGTTTTGTGAGAATATCGGCAGATTCTGCCTCTGCCATGACCGTCCCTGACTCGGCACTTTCTGTACCATGAATAACATTTTCAACCTCTTGGGCATCGCTTATCCAGTTATTCTTGACGAGAATTTGTCTGACAAGATCTTGCCGTTGAGCACGCTGCTCGACATTGAGACTGGCAAATCCTACCCTTCTGAGCACTTGGTCGACAAAGGTAAGTTCATCCCAGAATCTTCGAGCATCACGGCTCTTTTCAACTTCCTGGGCTTCGCGTTCAAGTTCTTGTTTCTGATCCTGCCCTGGCTCATATATACTTTCAAGTCGATCTGTATTTGCTAGTCTCTCGTAGGCAGTGAACTCTTGACCTTTCCCACCTCTGATCTCTGCAATTGCAAATCGTTTTCTCGGCGAAATGGGCCTTGTGAGTTGGATTCTTACAATATCTCCAGTCCTTGCTAAATTCGCTTCATCGTGTACAAGGTAATCCTTTTGGTTGGCAATGTACTTCTGTAGCTCCCGCACGTACCGAGCCTTATGAACTCGTACACGGACTGTCTTGTTCATCTTTCCGTGCGACAGCACAAGCCCAATAAAATTCTGCCTCATACTGTAAAGATCTCCAGTCCCTTATTTGGCTCACGAATTCAAGAATTTTTTTTCTCTTTTTTCTTTTCTTGTTTGATAATTGTTTGTGAAGTTCCAATTAGTGGGTCAGCTAGTGCGCGGCTCATTTACCGATACAACGATATGACGATTTTCTCTCCGATGGCTGTGTTCTGTTTAAAAGATAATTCAATATTTGCCATCAGATACTCGTACAAGACATTAAAAAAAAGGCAGCTCGGAGAAAATAGCGCTGGAGATAGGAATCTCTCCTTGATAAGTACTTCTGTTTAACTAGAAGACCGAGAGCGTGGATCGGCAATCCAAAGAATCTCAGCCCGCGATAAAAAGGATCAGTTTGCTTCTCACAGGCACACTTGATACGCCTAAGTGGCTCTCTTGAAAATGCCGTCCCCCATATTCATCTCCCATCCTCCTCCAGGATTTTCTTTATTGGCAATAGTCCGGGGTGCACAGCTTACAATTGTTGGAGGATATAGAGCACTGCTGGACCCATCATTATGGCAAGCAAAATATTATCGGACTGCAATATATGCCCTGATAATATCTGTAGTGCTCCAGTTTATCCTCTGGTTACCCCTTTTTCTCCTAAGGACTACTCTGTTCTTTGCCAGTCTGTTTTCAGCTCAAGGCAGAGAACATTTCTATTCTATAGTAGACAGCATAGATTTTATCCAAAATCATATTCTCAACATAAGCCAGTTTACTGTTGGGCTCGTGCGATTTCTCGGTCCCGAGTGCGACAATATTTTCATGAATTCACTGAGTTTTGTCGATTCAATGTATCGAGCCAAGCACCCAGATCGTGAGTACGTTGGCTACTACGACCAGCTTTCACAATACAATAAGGAGAACGGATGGAATACTGCGTCCTCTCCATGGACAAGATGGAAACAGAATATCGGACTAGCCCCAGCCTTGTCCGAAGGGCTTCAACCTCCTAAACAAAAGGAAGCAGATCAAACCCCTTTAGGGGAGCAAAGTATAGACAAGAATAGAGATCAAGATGATAAGAGCGGTCGTGGTAAAAATACTCCGGCATCACAGTATGATAGGGAGGAGAAGCAACATCTAGGGGGTATATTCTCGTTCGTACCTGATATCCGACCAGATATCTTGACCAAATCATCATTTCTTGATTTCTTTTCTCGGTGGATCTACATGACGTTACTCAAAGGAGCCCTTTACGCCACTTCGTTTATTCCAGTTGTTGGACAATTTGTGCTTCCTTCAGTATCGGCATATTCGATACAGCACAGCACAGGTATAGTTCCGGCAGCATTTCTTTTCGTATTTGGTCTTTCAGTTACACGACGTACACTGTTGCGGACTCTGAGTGCTTATTGGGCATCTCGAGCTCTGACTCGTGATCTTTTACAGCCTTATTTTGGCCGACTACCATATACAAGCCATGAACGCAAGGCATGGTTTCGCGCTCGGGAGGGAGTTTTGTTTGGATTTGGTCTTGGGTTTTATTTCCTACTGAGAATTCCATTTATTGGAGTTTTGGTTTATGGATTTGCAGAAGCAAGTACTGCTTATCTAATTACCAAGATTACTGACCCCCCACCAAGTCCTGATCGTATAGTTGGTTGGACAGAATCTCATATTGCATGGACGAATGAGAATTCACTAATCAATAATGGACAGGATCTTTTGAGTATTCTGTTTTCACTTACTGGTAATGGGGAGAATTCAAGCTTCAAACATGCGGCGGAGAAAAACAATGGCTATGTTCCAGGTGGGTTTTCAAGTAAGAACAAAGCTTCTTCTGGAAATCATAGCTATCATCGTTCATAGTACTAGTTCTATTGTACAGCATACATTTTGTTTTTCTTTTTCAATTACTTTGACGTTAGAAAGTTCAGAATTTCATGATATTATGGTGCCATTGCATTAGCAAGTCGTAAAATACCACCGCCTCGTCACCGAGATTTGCCTAGAAGTGGGTTTTTTGACCTTTTATTGAAGCTGGATAAGTTTCGGGAAAGCCTTCTTTTCCGAGAAACACGGGATCTTAGTGAACTGCGATTTCTGCTATCACAGTCGAGTTTAATTGTTGTTTGAACGGATTCAGGAGTCTTTAACTTTGGTTGGAGCTGCTTATGCTGGAGCTGGCGGTATTGATGGTCCGGAACGAATCTCGTCCCCGTCCAAGTATGATGATCAAGGTCTTCTTCATCTTGCTGTTTATTGGCTTGATTCTGCAAACCACTGATATCATCATCTTGAGGTTCTGCAGCTTCCTCAACAGAGTATTGATTTACAATGGGTATTTCATGGTAATGTGCACCATCCGTCCACTCGCTACCTGATGCATGGGGCGGCATCTCAGAAATTGAGGTCGATACAAATTTAAAGTCGTCAGTGAAATTAATAATGTTCATTGCATTTTGGCCCGTCATGATACTGGGTCAATCGGCTTGTAAGTAGGTGCTGCCAGTAATGAAAACATGGATATCAGATTCTCGGCACGGGCTATTCAGCTCTGGCGAAAAGACCACCAGTTGCCAAAAATGCTTTTGTAAGATGTGCAGATAATCTCGGCTCGGGGTGGTTGTGTTAATAAATATCCAAAAGAAGGGTAGAGAACACTTTTAAGATTTTCAAACTTTAATTTTAGCTTTTTGGGTTTAGCGTCAATGGAAAGCGATGAGCATCATCATTTAATCCCAGCACAGCGAAATGTCAGCAGCATTTCAACATGCTCAAACAGACTCCTATGGAACAGGCAGTTATTTTATTAAAGACAAAGTCATCACCTCTGGACCCATATGAAGAAGCATTAAACCGTGCTCTTTTGCATCCAACATTTGTCCCCCTTCTTGAGCATTCCTTTATAAATCATGAAAAACTAATAGAGTCTCTTGCAAGTTTTGCATCAAATTCAATCTCGGGTCAAAGACCAACCGGGATAATCATCACCTCGCAACGTGCTGTTGAAGCCATCGAGTCAGCAGTTGAACGGCTCGAAGCGGATGGCATATTGTCGCCCAACGACTCGGGTGCCGCATTCTTTGATATACCCGTATACACAGTAGGACCAAGTACCGCCAGGGCAATAGGGAGGATAGGATTCAAAGATATAAGAGGGGGCGCTCGTGCTGGCAATGGAGGTATCTTGGCGGATCTGATCCTTGACGAGTCTTGCTCCTCCTCCTCTTGCTCGCCTGCGCGTAAGTTTATTTTCTACACTGGCAAGATCCGCAGAGATATAATACCCAGGAAGCTAAACAGCCACTCGCCTGCCATCAACGTCACTGAGTTTGAAGTATACCAAACTGATACTCTACAGGATACTGGTATTAGAGTGCAACGGGCCTTGGAGAATACGAATCCAAATACTTGGACTTGGCTCGTTTTCTTTTCCCCCTCTGGCACCCTACCAGTGGTTAACTGGCTCGCACACAATGACCAGAATGGATGTATGAAGAAGCTAAAAATTGCATCGATTGGGCCTACAACAAGAGATTACTTAGAACGAAACAAGATACCATGTCATGCCATGGCGAGCAAACCTGATGCACAACATTTGGTCGAAGCCATACTCAAGGATGGTGCAAATAAAACATCAACTTTGGCTGACGATGTTTAAAATAATAATAATAATATTTGATTAAATTGAAAGACTCTTGAAAAATGCATATTTTACACAAAATTTTTTCCTTTTCTTCTTTCCATTTATAAAGCAATAAGAAAAGCAAATACCCATCCCCAGCACAGAAAAAATAAAAAAATAAAAACCTTTAGCATATATATATTTCTATCTTGAGAAAGCACTTTCGGTAAGCTCGAGACTTTCGGCTTCAACTCTTGGTTGGAGTTGATTCTTTGCAAGCATGCTACTTGGGGTGACTGCGGCGGTAGTCTCACCAGAAGATAAATAGTTTGATTCTCCATGAAGTCTTTCAGCGAGATCCTCGAGGCTTTGACGTTTTGTTTCAGGAATCAGAAGAGTTGAAAAGATACCCAAAAACATAAACAGGGCAAAGATCTCCATGACATGATTTAAATAACAATTGGGGCTACTGGCAGGGCAATTGTGTCCCTTGAGAGGCCCAATAAGCGATTGTGCAATGATTGCTCCAACCTTACCAGATGCAGCAGAAATCCCGTGAGCGGTTGACCTATATCGAGTTGGGAAAGCTTCACCAGGAACAATGAAGGTGGTTGTGTTTGGACCCCAGTTCATAAACAACTGACATAAAACATACAATGCAAAAAGTCCACTCTCTCCAATTTTGTTATAACCAAATCCAATGATGCAGAAGAGAATCGTCAAAACAGTAAATCCCGCAAGTTGCAAAGTTTTTCTTCCAACAACATCAACAGTTGCAATTGCCAACCAATACCCTGGTAGAGAACCAGCACAAATGAGAATCAAGTTACCCACACACACATTATAGACATTCTTATACACATTGTTTTGTCCGGCATAATGAATAGTTTGCAAGATGACAGAGTTGTTCAAACCAAGTCCATAAAAGGCCACATCCAAAAGGAACCAAGATAAAGCTGTACCAATGAGAATTCTCATGTGTTTCCATTGAGCAAAATGTTTGCAAAAGTCTTTCATAGATGCCTTTTGGACGTGGGGAAGTTCACTGGGTTTCTGAGCCTCACTGTCTGGGTAGGAAGAAACAAGCTTAACATCGTCGTTGGTAGCATCACCATACTTGCCGCTGATGAACTTGACAGCATCTGCCTCGGCTCGATGGTAATTGTTTGAAACGTCAAAGCTGTATCGAGGGGTTTCGGGGATTGTTAGACGGAAGTAAAGAGCAAAACATGCAGGAACGGCGCCGAATCCAATCAAAACTCTCCACGATTTATCAAGAGCAGTTTGGCAATTACCCAGACATTCGCTAGCAGTGTTTGCAGGTTCCAGAGAACCCTTGAATCCTGCTGTACATATCAGAGCAACAAGAGCAGCAGTCAATTGACCAAGTCCCTGGTTTGAGAAGACAGCTGCCATCATTGTACCCCGCCATTTGGTGGAGGAGAATTCAGACATAATGACCGAGGATAGTGGGTAGTCACCACCGATACCAATACCCATAATGACACGCCAAAAGGTAATAAGACCAATGAAGTTAACTGCTTGAGAAGACCCAGCAAGAGCCTGAGCAAGAGTTGCAAAAATTATAATCATGAGTTCCAACCCATAGATTCGCTTTCGTCCAACAATATCAGCAATGATACCAAAAGCAAACTGACCGACAACGGTACCAGCAGAGGTCGAAATCTTGACAGTTGTATCTGATGAGGAAGGGAGTTTCGATCCACGGTCATGAAAGAAGACATAGCCCATCATGGTGGTTGCAATATTGATAGCAAAGATATCATAAGAGTCAGTGAAGAAACCGACACCTGCAACGACAATAGTTCGTAGATGCGACCAGCCAAAGGGAGCGTTATCAATCTTCTCCAAAGCTAATCTCTTCTTCTCGTAAGGATCATTGACATTCCTAATTTCCTGCACAGCATTGTGAAAGTTTTCATCTTTGGTGCTCGGAATGCTTTCTAATTGCGACATTTTTAATTCAGGAAGCCTTCCTTGATGATACAAATCTCAAGGTGGATTTTGCTTGCTATTTATCGCCATTTTGTTTGGAGTGGAGAGGAAAAAAAAAAAAAAAACAAGTCTCTCTAATTCTCACATGGATTCGGACAATTTTCATGGTAAAGCTGGTAAAAAAAAAAAAATAAGGTTTTCCTTCTAACTCTGGTTGTACTAGTTTTCAAGTTGGATGCGGCTAGATCAATAGCACGGCGTTGAATGTAGAATTAACCAAACCGGACCCAATCAATGTCAAAAACTCGACCACGTTGTCAAACAATTGCCAAGAGAGAGTGGAAATTTTAACACAATAGAGTGTAGAAAACGTGCTGTTTCTTCCAAGATGAAGGCGAAAAGCTTCCAATAATCAGCGCAATAAGAGACATACATACCCTGTTGCGCACTAAGCCTCAAAACCAACCAAGCTCTGCCAAGACGACTTTTGTCAAATTATACGGTTTCCGCCGAGACTTAGGCCCGGATCATCTGAACCTGATGATTAGAAAATTTCAAATTTGCCTTTCTCTTGTCTGAAAGAAGCATTTCGAGAAAACGTGGCATTGATTCAGGGTTTGTCTTGGCCCCCGTTCCTAGTCTACTCACGCGGGTGGAGTAATCAGTAACGAAAAGATGGGGCTCTTCAAAAAATTGAACTGGGAAGCCCGCTAGCATTTCTCGCCAATAAGAGCAGTAACAATTAGGTCATGGTTCGTTCTTCTTTTTCTGTGTGTGTGTGTGTGTGTGTGTTGTCCTTCTTTCCCCGTACTTTCCCGTTCAGATAGTCTACATAGAGTGAGAAATCAGAACAAAAAAACTATAGTTTTAGACAGAATGCCAGCCATCCAGTCGGGTGGATAAATTATACATCACATGTTAAAGAAATACAGTACGTATTGCAAATTTCTTTTCCCCCCCTTCAACAGAATCTCCAAACTTCTTGATATATAGGGGAGAAAAAAAAAACTGAAACATAAGAAAGGTTCTTCACCTTTTCCCTTTCCCAAACCTGCCGAGAATGCAAAAAATAAATTGAAAAAAGAAAAAAAAAAAAATTGATCGTCTTGCTGCTGGTAGTCATTTGTATAATGAAGGATATTAGAAACAAACACCTTCTGTGCAAGGAAAATAAAATTAAGAAAAAAAGAGAAAAAAAAAGCAACCTATACAATGTCGACTTTCCAAAATGTATACCACACAATTGCAGACTGAGAGAGAAGCACCGGAACTCCTCTGATGATAAGGAAAAAATCTCTCTCTCATGCAATGCCTTTGATGATGTTTTTGCCCCATATTTCTTCACTGTCTCTCTATACTTGCATTCATTCCAATAAGTGACAAGACCAGCTCGATTAGACTCATGGAAAAACTTTAAAAAAAACTCTTGATTTACACTGCAGCAGTGGGTACAGTCGATTGCACATGGCCAGAATCCTGAGGTTCACTATTGGGAGTAGTGCTTGCACCAGCAACTTCAGCATAAATCAGCTGCTTAAGTTGTTCCTTTGATAGCTCATCCTTCCGGCGGTCAAAATCAAAGAATCCTTCAGGAATTGGTGGTGCTACTGGTTCATCATCTGGATCGTGATAAGGGGCAAGATATGGATGTTTTAGAGCATCTTCAACAGATATACGTTTAGCGGGATTAAACGCTAAAAGTTTCTCTAGTAGATCGATTGCTAGAGGATTGCAGCCAGGCAGAAGAGCCGAAAATGGAGTGCGCTTCTTAAATGGCAAAGATCGGATGTATTCTCGGGCCCGCCGAGATTTCACCCCATAGTAATCTTCCATAGTAGGAGTACCAAGAATATCCAAAATGAGAGTCAACTGGTGATGATAATCCTTTCCAGGGAATAAAGGCTTACGAGAGAGCATTTCCGCCAGTATACACCCCACAGACCACATGTCAATAGCCTTTGTATACTCTTTGAAAGTGAGCATAATCTCTGGTGCGCGGTACCATCTGGTAGCAACGTATTCAGTCATGAATCCTTGATTATCATCTTTAGCGGCAGTAGACCTAGCAAGACCAAAATCACATATTTTGAGATCACAGTTGGCATTCAGTAAGAGGTTAGAAGGTTTTAGATCTCGGTGGAGAACATTGGCAGAATGCATAGCTTTTAAAGCGCGCAGGGTCTGATAAATAAAGTATTGACAATGGTCATCAGACAGTTCTTGTGTCCTGATAACACGGTGCATGTCAGTCTCCATCAATTCTTGCACAAGATAGACTTCATTGAAGGAATCGTAACCAAGGGGTTTTTGTATATCGAGGATAGATATGATGTTTTCATGATTGAAATATCGAAGAAGTTTGATTTCTCTAAGGGTTCTTAGGCAAAACATTGAGTGATTAAAAGGGGTAATCTTTTTTATTGCGACTTTCTGCCCAGACGGTCTGTGAATAGCAGAACATACAACTCCGTAAGCACCTTCTCCGACAACTTCGAGAATTTGATAGTGGCCCGAGACATTAAATGATACCGTCCGGGACTTTTGTTGTTGTTGTTGCTGCTGCTGTTGCTGTTGCTCACGTTTTCGCTGCTGTTCGCGCTCTCTTTCTTTCTGCTGTTGGCGTTGACGAGAGAGAGCTGCCGAAGAATTGGCTTGTATAGGCTGATCGGCTTGCCTCTGATCATATACAGCAGGGTATTGACCTCCTTGAGTATGTTCCTGGACAGTACTGAGCATGTTTGTATCAAGATTGGACATCAATATTTCCTAACAATAGGTTTGGGTCGCGACTTCTATTTATATCAGAATGAAACCAATAAAGAGAGACAAATAGTTTGGGAAAGATAACTTACCTCGAAGGCCAGCAAAAAAACAAACTGAGAAAGACAGTTAGAAATCGGTCGGCCAGGTGCAGATCAATTGATTGATTGGGAAAAGAAAGGCACCAGATGCAGGGGGGGAAGTCCTCGGTGTAAAGAAAGAGGCAGCGAGAAAATATTCACAGCGATATAGGAGGAACGAAAAAAAAAAGGAAAAAAAAAAAACCCTTCAGAAAACCCTGGTGTGTGTGTCTAAGATCCTTTTCCTCCTTTTTTCGTGGAGTATTTGTTGAAATTGACAAAGGTTGTTCCTTAAAGGCAAAGAATGAGTAACGTAAAAGGAGAAAGGAAGGGAAGAAAAAAGTCTGGGTTTGTCGGTCCGTCCAATTGACCCGACCGAGTTTTTTTTTTGGCGCGTCCACATCCCAAAAAGGGGGGGCCTAATTTAGCGCGCATCACGTTGAAATGCGAGATTCACAACAAAGACGTTCATAATCTTATACAAAGACAGGAATTAATGAAATAAGAAAGAATTGAACAATAACTAATTTGCGTCAGGCATACACATAGATTGTAATGATTGTTATAGTGCAGCTATCTATCTGGTCTCATTTCTAAACCGGTGGGTGAGACAGGTTGACGCGTACTTTGTATTTTTCCCCCCACCCTAATTGTTGTACAGAATCTTCCCCTGGTTGGAGCTTAATTTTGTCAAAGTATTTTTTGTTTTCTACATACATTTCAAGTCCACTAGCTTTACAGTTTTATCTGACAGCTGACACACACGCGCGCGCGCGCTGTTGTTCTAGACATGTCCCTGAATAAAAAAGGGTCCTAACCGCATTTAGAAGTGATTGTTGTTTTTTTATGGTAAGTACAGAGAATTACAAGTAAATTCCTTAACCCCTTGGGGTGGGAAGGAAGACAACAACAACAGCAAACGCTCTAACCAAATCTCGCGAGATAGTAATTGGGCTAGGTAGACCTTATCTTGACATACGTTTGTCAATGTGGGTTTGAAGTAGAAGAACTAACCAAAACTAAAACACATCTACTACTACAAATTAAAACACCCAGGAGATCTTACGTATACTATATATAGGATTACGTAGATCTTTCTTTCAACCTGCTCGCACTTTCCCTTCTCTTTTAAACTTTGCCTGAGTGCTGCTTATATATGACAGAAGAAAAAAAATAAAAAAACTTTTTAAACAACTGTACACTAAAATGTTGGAATCCGACAAGGAAGAATTAAAAAGAAAATTAAGCGCTAACTTGTTCTCTCAATAAAGTAAGGTATTGCACGTAGCTGACCGCTTGATCTGTGCGGTCTTGAATCAAAAAGGTAGAAGCCCATAATTTGAGTGCTGGATCCCCGTCTTCTCTCACTACGTAGAGATTAGGCCAATAGACTGATCCCATACGTTCCCTCGATTTGGCAATCACAGCATTAACTCGCAAATTGAAATCATTCTCTAGCACGGGAAGAGTAGTCTTGCCACCCACAACGTGTTCAAGAGACGGCAATCCAAATACATCCTCAATTAATTGAGGAACAGCATCCCTCCCAATGTACAAAAATTGAGTCTGGCCATCATCAATTAAATAGAGACCGTACCGCTGGATGTTCTCCCCTGTCAAATTCATCTTTGGAGGCATCACAATCGCACCACTATCAGCATCAGGCAGCCCTGCCTCATCAGGCATATCATGTAAGGAATACATATCGGCATGTAAATATTGGATCAAGTACTTGACCGGTAAAGTTGTTAGCAAACACATGGCCGCCGAGCGCATATCGGATGAGATTTTCGCCGATTTCCTAATAGCAATATGCTTAATTAGAGCTAGAGAAAGCAACGGAAGCATTCTCAAGTTGGCGCAGAATTGCAAGGGTGCAGATGATCCCAGGTTGGTAGCCATGAGCTCCTTGCGATAGACTTTGAGCAACTCGACAAGTTTGTTGGTGACATGCTTACGTGCTTCTTCCAGCCCATTCGATAGGGCCTTCTCAATTGTTTTGTGAGTGTAGTAAGCCATAAGAGCCTTTTGATCGGCTGACGAATAGACATCAGCAAGACTGTTAGTAGTAGGCAATGCCAATGTCAAGACTCTAATCCGGCGCTCGCTATTGCAGCTAGTATATAAAACAGCAGTCTGCAAAGCGATGAAAGGTTTAGTCATGGTTTCATCAAATGAAATATCAATCACATAGCTTTGATCCCGTGGAATAGAAGGAAATGCACACAAGTCCGAAGATCGATTGAAAAAATTCCCATAGAATGTAGCCATACGCAGTCCAGAGGTGGCTCGTACACGCAGTACCCCCTCAAGTCCGACCTCTTGAGAGAGATGTTCGCTAAGTTCGTGCGCATACTTGACAGCATCTTCTGTCCGCCCCGCATTCCATCCCGGATAAAAGAATGTCTGACCAGCCGTGTAGCGCGGAAGACAACTCAAAGAAGCCACATCTTGATAGTGACTAGAAAACAAAAACATATCAACAGATACTTGAGATTTCGAACACTCGACGGCAAAAGATTTGTAAAAAGAATTTGCAGTATTCAAAAGATTGGTCTCCTTATTAGTGCCAAGCATCTTCTTATCCTCTCGGATGTCAAGCTTCCCAATACCAGTGTTGGGAAGACTTGCCATAAAGCACAATATTCGGCCACCACAGTGAGCAATGAGCTTGTGAGCCGCCCGCAGCGCGGGACCCATGGCATTATTGGAATTGAGATTGTTGGCAAACATATTGTTTAACCTTTCCAGAAGTGTTTCTATGCCTTGGCGAGATTCAGATAGGGAGACCAATAGACTTTGAGGCTGAGGAAGGAACGGTTCATCAAGGTCGCCAACAACTAGCATAGATGGCTCAGTACTAGGAGATCCCGGCAAGGGAATCGACAGGTAATGCAGGGATGAGTCAACACAAATAAATCCTAGACGCGTCCGTTGGTCTTCGTTAGGAATGCGATCAAGAGATTCAAGAATTGTTCGAGCCGTAGTAGCCAAAAGACCACTATTGACTGCACTGACAGACACGTCTATAAGGAACAAGTATGTCAAAGGTTCAGGAGGACGAACCATGTACTCTGGGGGAGCAATAAATTCAAAAGCACCATAGTTTAATTCTTTTCGAGTCCATCTATCTTCTTGCTTCTGGGCTTGGTGATTCCAATCGAATCCAGCAGGTACATCATTTGTAAGATTACACATACAGCATCTCCACCGGTTGCCCTGGTCAATAAAAGTGACAAATGGATTGATATATGTTCGGCAACGTCGACAGCGGCTGACAATATTATCTGCTATGACTGGAATAGGGGCTTCATCGTCCTTTAACGCAGCAAACGGTTGAACTACCACGGCGAATGGAAGCTTGCTCTTCTTTAGTAAGGAAGCCGTGTGTGGCACGGCATTCAGTGTACATCTCATGTATGGCAGAGGGCAGTTAACCTCTGGAGACATAGAGACAGACGCCGATGGAGGAAGATTAATAGGAGGAGGCGGCAACGATAAATCGGCAATCGGGGGAGGTAGCTCCTGCAACAGATCGATGTTATAAAGCTCGTTCAAGGGAGCCATGTGGGGGATCTTCAAAAAAGGGGGTTTCATAGTTAGTTTATGACTCGAGCAAAATTGAAGAAAAGAGAAAATTGTTAAAGTGTCTTCTTACTTGAGGTGCAGGAGGAAACCGCTGATCCTGTGTACGGTTTGCTGGAGGGTGAGAAGCTGTATATCCGGGGCCAAGAGTGACATTGCTCATCTGCTTATTCAAACCATCAGTTCCTGCGCCAGGGTAACCATACTGAGGAGTAGCAGGAGTATAGTAACCTGGCTCTGGAGGATTTGGATACCCGGCCTGTGGCACTACAGGAGCAGCAGCTTGGGCGGCAGCTGGATCGTAAACTGGGTTTGCATTAGCATACCCAGGTCCTGCATAGCCGACATCTGGTGATGGGGAAGCTTGAGCATAATCGAAAGATTGTTGGGGGTAGATCCTACGTTTATTATGAGCAGGCTGACTCTGCGCGGCCTGTTGCTGGGAATTCAGGAGTTCTTGCTCCTCGATTTCGTTCCTAACGTCTGGATCCACCGGGTTTTGTGAAGGTTGGTACGACATTCTTTTTTTCGTCTCTTTTTTTCCTATTTTTTTTATTTTATTTTCCTTTCCTTTCCTTCTGATGTTTTACTGTCAATCGGTTAAGTTACCGGGCAGCAGCTACTTGCTCGAGATTGGCAATAAACGCAGTTTTCCTTGTATAAGATTGATGGGATATGCCTTAATCGCAAGAGTTGGCTGCCTGTTGTTGTTTGGGATAGCCTTTTGCCAGGGTGCGGGAAGGAACAACGACGAGTTTGGGTAGTTTATTCGTTGCGGTGCGGCGCTGATGCAATCATTTTCACCACCACATAGGATATAATAGCACTGCTAGAGGACAAGAAGAGTGCCATCTTGTGACTCCAAATTACGTTCTATCGTCATGGTGATTTTGGACAAGAACGGCAAACCGTAAGTGATTTGTAGTTTAGGACCAGATGTTTTTTCTTTGTAGCAATATTTCGCCCCTCTAGGGGACTGCAAGGTCTTGTGTTTCGTACATTTTTTAACTTACTCGTGTGTTTGGTTCACCATGATTAACCAGATGTAAAACATGCAACTCATATGATGCTTTTGCAGCTGCTGCAGGTGCTGCTGCAACAGCCGGGAGCCCATCTCGTGCTCTCAAGACAATGACATTGCCAGCAGAGTGTCCTCCCGATGTTGAAGCCCTTGGGCGTGCCACTTGGACTTTTCTACATACCATGGCAGCACAATACCCCGAGAACCCAAGTGCTAAAGATCAGAAGGACATGTCGACCTTTCTTAACATCTTCAGCAATGTATATCCATGTTGGCATTGTGCCAGTGACCTACGAGATTGGATGGCAAAACCAGGCAACGAGCCCAAGGTAGAATCCCAGAATGATCTCGGATTATGGCTTTGTGAAGCACACAACGAGGTTAACGCTAAACTGATGAAACCTCGCTTCGATTGCTCAAAGTGGCTCCTCAGGTGGAGGGATGGCTGGCCAGATGGGCGCTGTGATCCTTGACCTGTCCTTTCATATATGTTCTAGTTTGCATTTTGTATATAGATGGTTTCCAGCAAACCAGACTGCATTCAACTATTAGACTCTACTGCTAGATTTGAATACACGGATTTTTCATCTCCTTTGTTTGTTTACATGCGCTTCATTTGCTTTCTCTCTCTCTAGATTAGGAATTTCTAATTAATTGATCTGTTTCCTTTGCTCCCAACGGAGTCCCAAGAATTGGTGGGAAGAAAAAACGGGCTCGTTCTTTGAGGCTAACAAAAGGTATCGAAAGAGTCAAGTGTGCACAAGGGTGAGATGAGTAGTAGTCTTCGGTCACCGTGCCGGCAGTTATCAGGCTGCTATACTGCCAGGGTTAAATGGACAATGTTGCGTCGAAGTTACCCTCGTTGCCTGCCATCATATAGTGCTGTCAATTGGCCTCGAGTACGGCATCAGTCAACTTCCACCACCACCACACCCAATGGCCAAACACACACAAGTCATGCGAAAGCCAGCTGGGAGTCAACTGTTGAGGATGCAATTAGGATGGTAGACCCAAAGGGAACGACAATTGTTTCGCAGCCTCCTACAACTCTGTTGAAAGCTGCTGCTTCCTTGGCTAGCCCTTTAAATGCAGTTTCCCAAGAGATGACTGCTTTGTCGGGAAATATAAGGTCTCTGCTTGGGTCTGGTAGCCCATTACTCGGTAGCGTTGCTCGTTACTATGTGCAGTCTGAGGGGAAGCACATTCGACCATTAATCATTCTCTTGTTTTCGAGAGCTCTTTTAAAGGTCCCCAGGGATCCAGAAAGAACTGATATTGAACCTCCGCCAGGGTTTGGAGTGGATGAAAGCGTGACTCCTCTTGATATTCTCCGGGATATGAATCCGTCACGGATTATTTCTCACATCCCCAATCCAGTGAAGATTCTCGATAATTGGATGAAGGGTTCACACGGTCCCTCTCGCCGTAGACATCGGGAATTATCCTCACAGGTTTCAAATGCAACCCCTCATCTTGTTTATAATAAACAAGTCTTGGAAACTCAGAAAAGGCTAGCAGAAATTACAGAAATGATTCACACTGCTTCCTTGATGCATGACGATGTAATCGATACCGCCGCAACGAGACGAGGAAACCCCAGCGGAAATCAGACCTTTGGTAATAAACTGGCTATTTTAGGAGGCGATTTCATGCTTGGAAGAGCATCTGTCATGCTGGCTAGACTCCGGAATGCTGAAGTTATAGAATCCATGGCCACCGTCATTGCCAATTTAATTGAAGGTGAATTTATGCAGCTACGCAATACCGCTTCTGAAACGGCTACAACAGCAACTGAGGAAAATTTCGATTACTATCTACGTAAGACTTATCTAAAGACCGCCTCCCTCATCTCAAAGTCTTGCCGATCGACTGCTGTTCTTGCCGGTGTCCCACAAAAGTATGTTGATGCTGCCTACGAATATGGGAAAAATCTTGGTTTAGCCTTCCAGCTCGTTGATGATATGCTTGATTTCACCCAGTCTGAACAAGAATTAGGCAAACCAGCTGGGGGTGCAGATCTCAAACTTGGGTTGGCTACAGGCCCTGTGCTTTTCGCGTGGAAGAAATATCCTGAGCTGGGTCCCATGATCAAGCGCAAGTTCTCTGAGCCAGGGGACGTGGAGGCTGCCCGGGAATTTGTCAGGCAATCTGATGGGGTTGAGCAGACTCGAAAACTAGCCCACGACTATTCACTCAAGGCTTCAGCCGCACTTTCTATCCTTCCAGACTCCAAAGAGAAACAATCACTATATAATCTATGTCAGTCCGTTTTGGACAGGACAAAGTGAGGGGCTGCTGGAGTCATTACATCATAAAATCTTGTCAGCCACATTAATCATTTTTATGACAATTCCATTTTTCTCAGCATAGCGGTTTTGAAAAAAAGAAAAGTTTAATTAATCATCCTTTGTTTAAAAGAGCTCTTCCATGTCGCATGAGGAAAGCCTACAATGAGAAAATGAAGAAGACATTTGGCATGTACTGTATATAGGGAGATGACCGGATAATTTTAGATATAGATGAAGATGACAATGATCGCTTAGATGGGTTTTTTTTTTTTTTGGGCATTCACTATCTAGACTAAGTCTGTAATTCTTCTGCAGAGATAAGAGTATCCGCTATAGTAGAAGGTACCGAAGCACCCAAAATGATATTGGGTTTGAGATTTTCAGGAAACTCTTTTGATATTTTATCCACGTTTTCTCTGATTGAATGCCAAGCTGATACTAAATAGTCGTGCCCTATCCGAGTTGTTCCAGCAACCGAAATAGGGCAAACAGATGAAGGCCATTGTCGATACAGGTCTAAGCAATAAGACTTGAGAGCTGCATATGTCTCCATTTTGACGATTTCTTTCAGGTGGCGTCCAAATAGAATTCGAGCATCAGGATTTGGTGGGAAAGTGAGCTTGACTGCGTCTTCCCAAGATAGAGATTCAGATTGTAATATGGATGAAGTAAGCATGGACTGGTCATCTCGTTCTATACCCTCAGTAACTTTGGTATTGTACAAGTAGTCATAGCGAGATTTTATGAGATTTTTATCAAAACTGAGTAAGCAAGAGAACATTGCTAGTTGTCTCAACGATTCAATGAATGCGCTGCATAGCTCGTGGACACGGTCACTTTCTTGTTTCAAGTGTAGAAGCAATTTTCGGTGCTCCGGATTAGATAAGTCTAATCCATCAATGAGTGCACATAAACTGCCCTCTCGTTGCACCTCTATGGCTCTAGTGGCAGCAGTTATCGAATCGAATAATTTAGGTTGCCGATACCATTCCGCGTCGTGGGGGTGAACAGAGTCCTGGATAGTAGCTGAAAAGATGGATTTATTCTTTGCAGATATCAAAGGAGGCCTTAGCTGACTCTTTATAATAAAAAAACACCGCGAGACTGGCCAAAAATTGATATCTTTATCTCCTATTTCCAACGTTGGTCGTTTATTCCCCGCGTCCAGCAATTCGGTTAAGGACGACCACGCATCCGTTGTTATTGTAAATTCATTATTTGGCACATCTCGTGGACTAGAAAAGGTGGTATGTTTCGAGCCGTTAGCTTGAATTAGGCTTTGCATCGACCTTGATTCGATATGATCCGCTATCCATTTGAGGACAAGCATATCCGCGTCTGGGCTATTCGTTTGTTTTGAGGTTTCATTTTGCTCCAGTGACATGAATACCCCAGTGTAAATGCTAGCGTCAAATGAACGTTGAGGTTGGGCTCAGTTGTTTGGTAATTACGTGACACGCGTGTTTCTACTACACAGAAGGTGGGAGGGATATTCTCGACAATCAGTTAAACTCCAATCTGACGTTCTTACTCGTGAACTGAACACAACACCGAATAAGATGCTTACTCATCGGATGTGTTTTTTTAGCTTTCAGAAAAACAAAAAGCCATATATGATCAAGAGTCTTACGCGTACTTCTCATATGTTGATGATCGGAGCACGTACTCGCTATCGTCAATTTCTTTCTGTATAATGTTTATCTGATCTTACGTAGACACTAATTACTATCTTACTATCTCTCATTTGCTGATAGCTTATCGCACATGTTTTTTCTTTGCTTTTTATCTATTTTACGAGTAGAGGGATATAAAATTTGAACGCTGTCAATTTCCAAATTAGCCGCCGTGATAAGCTTCTTATCAGTTTTTAGCCGCCCTTGGCAATCGACGGCATTATCCCTCCTAAAAATAAACGGGAAAGAACTACGCACAGCCCAAGTAATTAACGGTATGTATGAAAATCAGCCATAGCTGTGATTAACGATCGTCATCATCCAATTTGCTGCTGAATAATACAAGGATCTGTGGCGGTTATTAAGATGATCGAGGTAGACTAAAACCAAGCGGGGGGACACACTTTGGGTTAGACCCCTTTCTCTCGGCGATTGTGAGCCAATGCATTCCGCCATCCACCGTGGGGCTGGGAATCTCTAGCCGCCGCCGATAATGGAATCCTAGGCCGAATTAATCTATCTAGTAGCCCTCAAGTTTAAATAAATAGTCTAGAAGAAGACACAAGTAGCTCATATACTTGAATCTCTTTTTTCCTTTTTTTTGCGGAGATATCAAATTTATCAAGCAGGTACTCTGAGCTCTTAGCAACAATGGTTCATCCCCTTAGCCATCTTTCTCCCCAAGAGATAGATCGAGCTTCTTCGATCCTCAAGAAACATGTCTCTCTTGCCCAGGGTGAGAAATACCTCTTCAAAGCTGTCACTCTCTTGGAGCCTCCTAAGAAGCAAGTCATTGCTTATCTCGATGCCAAGAAGGCCAGCTGGACTCCACCTACTGTGGACCGTATCGCTTACATCCCATTTTACATCAAGAACAAACATACTGAAAGACTATTGGAGGCTTATGTTGATCTTAATTCGAACAAACTTTTAAAAGTCGTTCCCGTACCTTCTCACTTCCATGGGAATGTTGGCGCTTCTGAGATGCACGAAGTCTCGGAACTTGTCATGAAGGATCCTGCTGTTCAAGCACGACTCAAGAAGATTGGACTTCCTGATGACTGGGAAGCAGTTGCCGAGCCTTGGATCATGGGTCATGATGGCACTGTGGGACCTGAGCATGGATATCAAGTCTACATGTATGCTAAAAAGAAAGATCAACCTGACTTTAATCACTATGCCCATCCTCTCGCTTTCTCTCCTATGGTGGATGCAAAGACTTCAACCATTTACAAGATTATGGATCTTCCAACTGGTGTTGATGCTACTATCAAGAAAGACCAGGAATTTCTCCCAGATTTGACCCCCAACTCTTATCTTCCCGAGGATCAAGACTTGAGGAAAGATCTCAAGCCTCTACGTGTAACCCAGCCTGAGGGAGCTTCCTTCACTCTTGAGGATGGAATTATGCGATGGCAAGGATGGCAATTCCATTTATCTCTCAACTATCGAGAAGGTGCTGTTTTGCATGACGTTTCTTTCAAGAATAGACCAGTTCTCTATCGAATGGCTCTCTCTGATATGGCTGTTCCTTATGGTGATCCTCGATCTCCATATACTAGAAAGGAAGCCTTTGATTTAGGGGATCTTGGTGCTGGAAACACTGCAAATAATCTTGCCCTTGGCTGTGACTGTCTCGGAGCCATCACTTATCTCGATCTTCCCCTCTCTGGAGATGATGGAACCTCCCGAATTTCCCAGAATGTCCTTTGCGTCCACGAACAAGATAGTGGCATTGGCTGGAAGCACACCAACTTCAGAACCGATAGAGCTGTGGTAACACGTAACCGAGAGCTTATTTTGCAAATGATCATCACGGTCGGAAACTATGAATACATACTCATGTACATCTTTAACCAGGCTGGTGACCTTTCCTATGAGGTCCGAGCTACAGGTATCTTGTCGACACAACCCATCGATGAAGGTTTGACTGTCGATTATGGTACTATTGTTAGTCCCAAAGTCCTTGCCCCCGTGCATCAACATATATTCTGTTTGCGAATAGACCCTGCTATTGATGGGCATAAGAACTCTGTCCTTGTGGAAGAAATCGAGCCGATGGTTGTAAATTCTGCAAATCCTCACAAAGTCGGATATCGGGTCAAGTCGCAAGTGGTTAAACAACCTGGAGGATATGATTTTGAATGGAAGACAAACCGAGGATATAAGATCATTAATCCATCAGTAATCAATCCTGTCACGATGAAGCCAGTGGGATATAAGCTCCATGTTCCAATCACTCAGCATATAGTGGCTGATCCTTCGTCATTACATGCTTTACGAGCAGAGTTTGCTGACAAACACATGTATATCACCAAGTACAGAGATGGTGAACTTTACTGTGCTGGCAAATTCACCAACCAGAGCCCTGGTGGCGCTGGTATAAAAACATTTGTCCGACCAAGCGAGTCTATCGAAAATGAAGACTTGGTTCTGTGGGTCAATCTTGGACTGCAGCACGTTCCTCGTCCTGAGGATTTCCCAGTTATGCCTATCGAGCCCATCAGGATGACTATGCGACCCACTGGATTCTTTGATAAGAACCCAGCTCTCGATGTTCCCCCTTCTAGTCAGACTTTCAATAAGAGCACCCTTCTTCGAGCTGATGGCACATCAGCATCCAATGGATGCTGCAAGATGTAAAGGTTTTGAGGGAAAAACTGGTGTTTTTTAACTAGTATAGATTTAACTACTAATATATTGTGTTTTTGTTCTCTTCGTTTTCTGGTAATTACATGGCGGGGATGGCTCAAATGGAGCAATTCTACTTTGACCTGCACACCCCTGGTGGTGTACGTAAGATGCTTCTTTCATTCCAATTCAACAGGAGAATAGTAATTAACAGTTGATATGTCTATGCCTTTGTGCATTACTTTCCTGTGTAAAACTTTTTTTTTATGCTGTTTTAACTAGCAAAAGTAATTTTAGTGCAACCGCCTACTACAAAAAGCCCCCATAATTCTCTCTTTGGACCTTTTGATAAGGGATAACATGTCTCAAAACCCGAGACCCATATCACCTCATGTAAGTCCTTAATGTTCCAAATAACAGTATCAGAGCTGCGTAAATATGCTTTATATTTCTTTCTTTGATTTTTTTTTTTTGATGTCGTTGATCAAGGACATCTATTTCCTTTTAGTATTACTTTACTTTCTACACAGTTCATACATTAACCAATCCAAAGATCGCGATATACATTAAATATGGCAAACCATTCGTTAAAGTGGCAGCAATGAGTTTTGCTACATACTATTCATTGGTGTATATTCGAGAGAAGCTCGTTGCTGATTACAAAAAGGGCAACAAAACTGGAAATGCACTTGACCTAAATAAACCAGACATAACTCGGAGTTAGCATGCACACGCATCGCAGAAAAATAAATTGTAATGATTGATTTATATTGTATTTTTATCTCTATCTACTGTTTTTTTGGTATATATTTAGTACGTTTGCCATTGGCATATTTAATGAGAAATACAACTCCCATCTTGCTCTATTTGAGATTGGTGATGCTACTACCACAAGTTCCCTTTCTTTGTACACAGAGATTGAATGCATGTCGTTCAGACAGCCATTTGTTTACTGTTGCATGTGCTTTGCAAGACCCTCTTCAAGTAGAGGGTCTCCCGCGTTTTGGCTTACAAGTTGTGCACATATATTCTGCCCGCAGCATGCTTCAGGGTTTAGCGTGCTCAAAGGAACCGGCAGCGAACAAGATTGTTCGACCATTAATGTGGATTCGTCTACCTGTGCCCCAATTGGTGGCACTAATGACGTTTCGAATCCCACCACTCAATCTTGTCCGTTCTGTAATACTCCAGATGTATCGGCTGCTTGTCTTGACAGCTCTGTGAGATACCAGCATTTATTTTGCAATATTTCTACCCCTTTTCTAAAAACTTTCTTATACCCTTTCAAACCCAGTTACCGCCTGACCTTGCGATATACTTTCGGCCAGCTGATGATCTCATGACCGATGTAATGAGCGTCGTGAAGGTGAATTGACTCTCTATTTCGCTTTTGGTTTTCTGTAGAGCAAAGAGATCTGACTCTTGTTTGTGAGTTTCAAACCCGGAATTTATCATACCTTGCTAAGCACTATGAATCTCAAAGTAAGAGGGCTAAGGATCTGGAGGACAAAGTCCAATCTCAACAGCAGGTATTGGAAAACGTTCGACAGGAGCTACAGGCTGCCAGAAAATGGAAAGAGTACTGTATACACCACCTTGTTGAAAACAGAGTTCATCATTCTTTGTTGTGCTAATAGTATACTTATCATACCTTTCTTTTAGACAACTTGACGCAGTCATTGCGGAAAATACCCAACTGAGGGCAAAGCTAGGTCTTAGCCTCTCAGGACAAGACTATCAAGATGCTGGAGTTATGATGCCTTCTATTAATACCATGGCAAAGGCGACATCAACCCCAAATCAATTCCAGCCTCGAATTTCCAACTATTCTAATATACCATGTATGAAATAACCCTTTTATTTGCTTCGCGCTAGCTCTTTGTGGCTAACGTCGTTGGTTATTTTAAAACAAATCTCAGACCCCGCCATTCCGGCTAGTCCGGCTTTGAGCCGATCGAGTGGGATCTCGTCCTCGTACAGAAATAGGATGAATATTGCTCCCCCATTTAGAGACGTTGCAGGTATAAGAGTTGGTTCAGTTGCTGGTCACAGGTCGGCAGGTGGTGGTGGTCCACTTCGAAATGGCAGTCCCCGAATGTATCAGCGTCCTGGACGCATTAGCTCGGTAGCGTCTCCATTCTTTCAACATTCCACCCCTAGACCAAATATACCTTCTCATATACCTGGGCATGCAAATGGGTACGATACAAATCTTTTAATGGCATCATCGAGAAATGAACAAGATCCTCGTTACCACGAACACCCTCCGTATTCTCCGGGGTATAGTCGTTCTTTAAGCAGGATGGGACCCATACCTGGACACTCGTTTCCCCGTCATTTATAGCTTGCTTTTCTTTAGCTATAGACTTCTTAATTCACAATTGTTTACAAGGACAACAATACTATACGTAGCCCTTCAGACGATATTATCCTAGATTAAAACAAAACACATTGATGATGATGAAAAAAATGTATGAAATTATATTGATTTTAGTAATTTTGTTAGAGAGATACATAAAATATACTCTAATGATCTATCGTAAAGAGAGGAAAATAACAGTATTGGCGTCAAAGCCACACATATCTTCAATGTGATAAGATAAGTTTTGTTCAAGATGTAACATTAAATCCGCACAAAATAAAACAAAAAAAAAAGCAAACTGTACCAACAGACCAAAACCAACCCGGTTAAATCATAGCGTTAAAATCATTAGTCACGCCGACTTTTAAAATAGCGAATGTAGAAAAAACAAAAAATGTCATAAACAAGGAACAAGGAAGGAAAAAAAAAAAGAGAGAAAACCTTCACATGAACCACCCCCAAAGTCTCAATTGCAAGTTGCGTAACAATTCTTTACCCTCCAATCTTGCCCTTGGGATGATCACGAGGATGAGGAGTTTTTCTTTTTATAACTTATGGTTTGTCCCAATTGATGATCCGGGGGGGGGAAGGAAGGAACACCCAGCAACGACTCCGCACCTTCAATTACTTTCTAATCAGCTCTCCTCTCTGTAATGATCTCCCCCAATGGTGATTTAGAGTGCCCTTGTTCAAAATCAAACACTTTGGTACCATTCACATAGGTGCTGACCACTCGTCCAAACATCTTGCGACCCATATATGGTGAGACCTTATTTTTAAAGAAGATATGCTCATCCGCTAACTCAAATGTTGCATCAGGATCAAAGACACATATGTCGGCATCCTTGCCCACTGCCAAGCTACCCTTTCGATGACTTAAACCCACCTGAGCAGCGGTGTTTGCGCTTGTCAGCATGCTGATCTGAGCTAGGCTCAACGCTCTTGGATTGAAATGCTTAGATGGAAGCTCAAATAATGAAAGGGTCGAGTCACTATCATGGCGAGAAAGGCGGAAATCGCTAATTGGCTTGGCGTCTGCTTCTTCACAGCACAATGCCGATGATGCCCTTACTGATTCAGTCCATAGAATTGAAAGGCCCAACCCCAGAGAGCTTACTCCCCCCCACGATTTGAAGAAATCACCAGTCTCAAAGTCTTTGAGAACCGGAGTACAAGGTGAATGATCAGAAACAACTGTGCTTAACACACCGCTGTGAAGAGCTTTCCATAATTCGGTATTGTTGTCCCGAGTTCGAATTGGTGGGCAACACTTGTAATGAGTCCCCTTATCAGGAACGTCATCAGAGTCAATCGACAGATAATGATAGCAAGTCTCTGCAGTAATTTTCAAAGGAATCTTTTTGCGCATTAGACTGATTTCAGAATCTGTTCTCGTCAACTCGCGGCCAAAAGGGCTTCGGCTCAGTGGGCTACAGCTCATGGGGTTGAAACTCAGTTCTCCAGTCGGGCTTGCCGCCCCTGGACTGCCCATGTGTGATGACGGGGGAGTCGGTAGACCATCGGGTGGTCGTCGTGCGTCTCTCAACAAGGGCAGTACGTCAGCGCTAGACACGTGGACTACATGAAGACGCAACGATGCGGCTACAGGAGCGGGAAGGCTTCGTGCGCAACTAATTATCTCACGAACAGCGTAAACTTCAAAGTCGTCTGGCCGGGATTTGAGAAAAGTTGAATATTCAGACAGAGGCCCAGCAGGGGCCAAAGGGGGATCTCCACAGACAACCGCATCTCCGACAGAGGCAGAAATGGGTGGAAGCATCTCTGCGTGAAACATCATGATTGTTGGCTGACCAACAAGAGTCTTCATGGCAGTGAGTACATGACAAGGACTGACAGCAGGAAATTCTTCAACCTAATCATGGTAATTGTTAGCAACTACAAAGAGTGACTGATGGTAGAATAAAAACCACTTACCCCTGAATCCATGAGGAAACATTTGAATCCACGAACCCCAGCATTAACTAGAGGCACAAGTTGATCCTAAGAAAATCTCATTTAGTAAGGAAGTTAACCAATAAATGGAAGATTCTGTGAAAACATACCTCATTGTCAGGGATTATACCACCCCAGAATCCGACATTAACCCAGCATTGATTTCGAGCTGCTTGCAGTTTAATCTTGAAGTTTTCGACTGTCGTAGTGGGAGGAATAGCATTCAGTGGCATGTCAATAACAGTGGTGACACCTCCCGATGCAGCCGCTTGGGTCCCAGTAGCAAATCCTTCCCAATCTGTCCTTCCAGGCTCGTTAAGATGGACGTGGGCATCGACTAGACCTGGCAAAATCACCAATGAGCCATAGTCAGTAAAGTTGACCCCTTCGACAAAATCCACTTGAGGTAGACCCAGAGAAGCGAGTTGAGCCTTTAGTTGATGAGGGGATAAGACTTCATTTCTCCAGATACGTCTGATTTTACCATCTTGAACAAGAATTGTCGCAGGTACTAATCGTGACGATCCTTCCAACAGGACATTTTTGGAGCATAAAGCTGATAAGGAATTGACATCAGAATCGAAAACCTGTTCGACTGCTGTGGGAGCGTTACTGGCTGCTGATAAAGCACTGGAAAGCTGTGAGTGCATATGCATGGTGAATGGCTAGGAAAAAAAATTTTTCTTCTTCCTTTAGATATCGTGACCACTGTATTCCGATTATCTCAAAAAACCCCCCCTTGAGATTGATAATTCCTTGGAGATCTGGACAGTTAAATTAATTAATATTGACCGAAGTGATGAGGGGTTGAAAGCGCGTTGAAATTTAAAGGCGTCGTCAAGAGATAAAGGGATATGAAATTAAGGTTTAATTGGCAAAAGATAAGAGAAGTGTTGGACAAGATAACGAGATATCAACCACCTGTTAATTAAAAACAAAAAAAACAATAACTTGTGTCTTCAACTCAACGATGTAAGCGGAGGAGACAAGACTTAAGTGGAGGAGATCAAAGAGATTCTTATAAAGGGTCGAGGGGGAAAAAGATCCTAGAATAGCCGCTATAAACGGGGAACGGGGGGGAGCAATTTTTGGGCGACAGCGCCCGACGGAATCGGTCGGAGTAAGCCGACTGCAGGGTAACCTAGTCTGTTCTAGTGTTACCATATAGTTGGGAACTGTCAGAGTTGGGAAGTTAAACATGCCAAGCTTCATAGCCCACAAGCTATTTTGAGCCCAAACTAAACCTAAATGGAATTTTTTTAAACTCGCGAAGATCAGATAGAAAGAAGGTTTGGGAACCGGAAAATGCTACACCATTGAGACTTATGACTCTTAAAGGTCACACGCAAGTTAATCGAGTAATAAAAATCAAGAGATCTGTGTGGTTTACGTTGAGCAGTTTTATTGACCTTGTGATGATACCTACCTGCATAACACACACACCCCCCCCCCTCGTTCCTATTACTCTTTTTGACAGGTTTTGTCCTGGCATTGCCATTCTACAGATTCAAAGAAAAACAAATAAAAAGAAGGGACGAAAGGAAGAGTGCCAGTTTGGGAAGGGTCAGGGTCTCTGAACATAGTATAGAACTTGGAGTCCCTAAAGGTGTTCTGGTTTTTTTTCTTCTTTTTTTCTTTTTTTTTTTTCCGCTACTAAAAGGGCTGCATTTCTGCTGCACGATCGAGTAAGCAATCTATTTGCTTTTTCAGTCACATAATGTGTAATAGGTGTGAAAGGGAAAAAAAAAAAATACACAAAATTCAAAAAATAGAACGTGGCTCATCGAGTAAACTGTTTTTCTACGTTGGCTGCAAATGGAAGTTGTGCACCCTCAAAATAATCTCAGTGACTGCTGTGTGCTTATTCGATTTTGACGGCATACATACATACCCTCTTTCCAAAGCAAAAAGTCATGTAAAACGCCGAGAAAATAAAATTTTTTTTCACCTAGTACGATGTTACTTCATCTCAATAGAATAAGTATTCCAACGTCATATGTAGAGGTGTAGCAAGGGTGGGGGTGTCATCGCTTGAAGATCTGCTTCGGGCCACTGCAACTGTAAAAGTTGAGCAACCCTGCCTTTGGATCACTCGATTGTTGTTGTTGTTATTGTTGTTGGTCCTCAAAAAAGTCACTTTGTATATGATGAGCGAGCGTTAAGCGGGCACATCGGGCAAAATAAGTCTAACTTTAACACACAGAGCAGAAAGACTCAGAATTGATTCTACTGAAAATTGTGTCTAGCATGTGTACTAAAAAAAAAAGATCCAATCATATGTCACAGTACCTGCTGATCAAACCTATCCGCATCTACATACTTTAGCTAAGAAAGAAAAGCCAAGAGGACCGCTTTTAAAGTGGCGTTTTTATTTTGTTTATTTTTTTATTTTTTCAATTGGAGGACATTTTTTGCCTCATTAAACAGTTGCAGTGTAAATTTGCCCAGTGTTTCTGAGAAACGGTGTGGAGTTGCGAGGTGGTCAGGAAGGGGAACATTGCAAACGTCCCAAATGGGTTTGGTCCAATCATATCCACCTCTTTTCTCTATTATCTAACAAATTCCCAAGATTGTTCTCTCTTCAACATCGAATAGCAAAAAAGAGTTTGCCCATTGTTGGTCCGACAAACACACACAACCCTCCGTGATAAACCGGTCCAAAATGTTAAGCAGCACAACCCGATCAATAATGCTTGCTCCTGTAATGAGGCAACATATACCAAAGAGCCTGATGAATGGGGCAATCAGGCCAATAAATCGGGGGGCATCTTCAACAGCAGTGGAGAGTCCTCCTGCTACAGCCCAATTTCCCACAAAGAGTATGCCTCGGGATTTACCTCTTCCATCACAGACCAAGCCACAAAATGCCATGGATTATGCCTTGACAAGTTTGGATGCTATTGCCAATTGGGCAAGACAAGGATCCTTTTGGCCCGTCACATTTGGATTGGCTTGCTGCGCTGTAGAAATGATGCACCTTTCCACCCCCAGATATGATCAGGATCGATTAGGAATCATTTTCCGTGCTTCTCCGCGTCAATCAGATATTATGATTGTTGCGGGTACTCTTACAAATAAGATGGCTCCTGCCTTACGACAAGTGTATGATCAAATGTCGGAGCCACGCTGGGTTATCTCTATGGGATCATGTGCCAATGGTGGCGGGTACTATCATTACTCTTACTCAGTTGTCCGTGGATGTGACCGGATCGTTCCTGTCGATGTATATGTCCCTGGATGCCCCCCTACAAGTGAAGCTCTCATGTATGGAGTCTTCCAGCTTCAAAAGAAGATGCGGCTTCAAAAAATCACCAGGTGAGACTTAAAATTTATGCATGTGTTGATGATATTTGGACTAAACAAACTAACTTTTTTTTTGCTTTTGTTTAGGATATGGTACCGCAAGTAGAATGATTCTCTTTTGACATGGTTCCCTTTCTGCATTATGATCAAATACGCACATGTATGTAAAATGATGTGTTGTTATAACTACAATCCAATAGAATAAATTGGTAGCTTATTAATAATATGCATTAAATTGTAGAATTTTATTCTTTTATTTTTCTGTAAAAATGGGTTCACCCCTCCGTTTTGCTTGGAGGTTGACTTTGCCCTATACATAAAGAACGAGATTTTTAATCAGTAACCAGTACACTAGTTGAAAAAAAAAAAGAAAAAGAAAAAGAAAGAAAACATACCTCAACTCTGCAGGCAGCATAGATACCTAGACCGGGGATAAGTCCAATCAGAACCATACCAAGAAGAGCGCTCTTGTATGTCCATCGGAAAGTCTTGTGATAACTCTCACGCATTCCTGGAAATTAAGAAATAAAAGCCGCCCATTAGTTGGATTGATGGGGGGTCATCAATTTATGAGGAGTGACTTACGATAGAAGCTTTCGATCGCATGGTCCTTTCGAATTGCTAAATAAAAACACAAATCTATTAGCAACAGCAATTGAATAAACAGTTAAAGGGAGTAATTTTCGCATACGATGCCCGTGTTCCGCCATTTTGTGTTTCTGGTTATTATATCGGGTTCAACCTTGTGTAGAGACAAGACAGGCTATGTATGAATGTATGTCGGGAGTTTGGTTTCATCTTGGGACTTTAGACGTTGCATTGTATTTGTCCACCCTTCATTGGACCAAACCCCTTCACTGTGTAAAAGGTGTGGATTTGTGATGCCCGAGGATTCTATGCACAAAAAACAATAACTGACCCCTTCACTAGAGTTCGCAAATAGACTGACTACTTAGACAAATGACTTAATTATTTACGCCCAGAAGGTATCGTAGATGACAGAGAAATTGAGATTTAAAAAGAATACAGCAAACAATAGATTCTAATTCTGTAATATTCTTTTTCCTCTTGCCTTATTTTCTGGCCAGAGTGTGGTCTTGGTTGCAAAAAAAAACCTAATTTTCAGAAGGGAACAAGTCTTCCTGAAGGGTGACACCAAGGTCCTTGCGGATAGGGTCAAGTTCTCCAAGGTAAGCTTCATACTGGTCCTCGGTCTCGACCTTGGCTTTAAGACCTTCAAAGACTCGAACAGCAACAGCAAAGTCATTGACCCTCCGAGCGGCTAAAAGGGCCTTCTCCAACACTGAGGGAGCAGGCACTAAATCATAAGAGAAGACATTTGTCAAGAGACGCTAGGATAATTTAGTTAGATTACACAGTACTTTGCTTTTTTTTCTAAATCCACAGAAACTCACCTGAACTTCAAATTTGTCGTAGGCTTCATCGAAGTCCTTTTCAAATCTAATATCGAAACGTTAGTCAATACTTTTACAAGTCACAACAAGATAATGATGAACTCACCGAGCAGTAAATTCTTCAAACGTTTCTTCTTCAGTAGAATATGCCCGCCGGAATGGGGCCACGACTCCAAGTTGTGGAGCAACCCTTGTAACGTTGACTAGACCTGGCCTGCGGATTGCGAGACCACTGCTTAACCTGCGAGAAGTAATTGACGAGAGAATAAATCGCGACATGTTTGTCTTTTTCTGCTACCCCAGTTAGACGTTTGATGGGTGGTGGGAGATATAGATTTGAGTGGGTGTGGTTTTCAAGTGCAAAAACGGGAGAGAAAAACTCAATCCAACCACTCACAATGGGAGAAAACATGATCAGATGGGATGGATTTCCTAAGTTGCAACCACCCTTTTTTAGCAAACTCATCAAAATCGATTCCTCTGCTATTGAATAGTACACTGCTAAGAGAAAATGAAAACACCAAACAAACACGATTAATGTACATTTGAAAAGAGAAAAAAGAAAAGCAGAATTGGTTCCAGAACTGTAGTGGTATTATACAAACAAACAAACAAACAAAAGAATAATATCGACCTGGTAGTAGTATTACTTACGTCTCATGCTCCTCCTTTGATATCCGTCCCTCTAGTAATTTTATGTCTTGAACCTGTTGCTCGCTCTTGATTGTCCGGTCATCTTGATCCTCCTGTAGTTGCAGCTTGAGGTTATTTATCAGATTCTGAGACGTTTTATTTAGATATTCGACTCGAGCAACGTCGGCCTCATTTTTGATACCGAGTTTCTCCAGGGTCAAGAGCCTTGGATCGAGAATGTCGCTGAACCCGCGAAGCTTGTCCATTAGCTCCTTGGTTTCTGATATCAAAAACGTAATAGTCTCTGGGAGTGAACCACCAAGCTCGTCGGTATCTTTTGTCAAGAATTCTATCTTGCTCTTGTAGGCATTGATAACTTGCAGTCGTCGCCGCCCTAGTCGGAGCTGTCTTTCTAATGCTCTTTGCTTTTCGATTGCAGCAAGTAGCCTGCTGCGCTCAACAGTCAACAGTTGGTCGACATCTCGTGGGTTACTGTGGTTGCTGTTTTCTTCTGTGGGGACTGGGTTGCTATTATCTGTCTCCCGTTTCTTGTCAGCACCCACTACAGAGCTGAAATCTATTCCTTCGTGATGCTCCAATCTCATCCATCCTTCTTCATAAAGATCTTTGGGTATTGTAAGCAAGTTCCGTAGGACATAAAGCTCCATCAAATCGAAATTCCGATCCACAGCAGCCTCTAGTAATGATTCTACCTGGGCTGTACCGAGTTCGATTTCCTTGATTCGGCTTTCTTCGTCGTGGGTTCTCCCATCGTCAGATTGTGGACCGGATGGCGGTGGTGGTGGTGGTGGCCGTGAAACTAAAAATTCCTCAATCGCATCCGTACACTTGTATAAGATGGCGTTAATTGCGTTTATTATGTCGTCGACAAGGGCAATAGGGGGAAACCCAAGGTGTTCAGTCAATATTGCTGTGCCCGTTTGATCGCTCATAATTGTTTTCCAGCCCTTGGAATGGCTTAATTTCCGAGAGTTCGCGCGCGTGAATGATTTCAATGGTCGGTAGGCAATTATACGAGACCTTCACCGCATGACATGGGAAAGAGCGCCCCGTAGTGTATATAAGAAAAGCGTGAATCCCTATCTTAAAATACCCACTAAAAGACCCATACGTGGTCGTCGACAAATTAGTATGGTGAATTTCCAAATTATTATTTTATTCGAGACGCGTTTTTGCTGGTCTTTAATGTTTTTGTTGCTACGCTCCCCTTACACCCCATCTTGCACTACTAGGCGGCTGGGAGATGAGCTTGAGCCGCACATCTCATCGACTTGTCAAGCTGAAGCTTGTTTATCGCAAATGTAAATGACTATTAAGATAGGTCAAATTCCATTATACATATATATATATATATATAACAAAAAAAAATAATCTCGACAAGGAAAGTCCTCATGATAATAGACAACTTAAATAGTAAGATCATCCCGAAAGTCCTGACCTTCCCCCAGCAAACTTCCCTCAACCGATGCAACTTTTCCCGACACTTCCAGACTTAGCACTTTGAACTTGATTTTTCCTTCAACCCTTTGAGCTTGGCCATCATACCACCACCCAATGCTACCGGTATGATGATCTTGTCGCTTCGAAATACTACTAGGTAGGGTAGGAGCCAAGCCGTTTGCATACACATCATTATCCTCGGCCTCCTTTTCATCTTCGGGCACCAGGGTAGTGGCTAGTCCCCCGTGATCCCCTTCGATGCTGCCATCACTGTCGAGCAGATCATCAGCCTCTGCAGCTATAAATCGCCAATCCTTCGGGATGGCTTCTCTCCGTATGCTTGCATTGAAAGTATTATGAATAAGCAACCCAATATGCCCAGGACTCTGCAAATTTATCCATCCGTCGACAATATCACCTTTCTGAGGTCTCCATACTAAGAGATCAACTGAAATCCAAGTAAAGGAAAACGGACTGTCGTATTGTATTTTTGAACCTTTACCATGGAGTCGAACATCGAAGTGAGAAAGTACCACCCCACCCGCCGGTGAAAAGTAGGTCATAATCAAGGGGTCCAGATGTTGTGAGATTATTCCCTTTAGAGGATCCTGGCAGAAAATTGGCGCTATCGATAGATACATGGTCATTGATACCTTGTAAAAACATTTATCTGCAGCTCCTTCCATATTCCACGTCACGTTGCGACTTGGAATAGTAGTCTCACCGTTGTCCTGACTAAGGCTAGTAAGATCTGCTGAGCCTTGCTTGACATCTTTCTGCTGACTTTGAGGTTGTGGATCCACACCGTGACTGTCCTTTCCCGAATTCTTTCTTTTGGGAGTCGATTTCTTTTTCCCGCTCCGTTTCCGTTTTTTGTGTGTCGGTGTGTCGCTGATCTCCTCTGCTCTTTTCGCAGTATCTACTATTGCTGATTCTGACATACCCTTTATCATCTCACTCAATAGACACGGGATCAAAGCCTATATTGTGCCGTTAGAAACTATGAAGATATTGGAAAATATCACCCGCGCCAATACACACCTTTTTCAAAAGAGACAACCGGCAAATACTATGACACTGGTCTTCTTATCCTTGTCAAATTGTAGCTGTTGCCATAGATTTTTTTTCCTCTCTCCCCAAAAAAAAAAACCGAAGCGGCTCTCATCTCCCAATGAGAGTAACCTTAAAGAGAACCGAGAAAATATTTTGGGAGGGAAAAATAAAAAAAATGTCCCAAAAGATTCTCCAAAAAAAAAAAAAAATAAAAAATTTTGAAGTCTCGATTACGGTATACTAAAGTGCACTTCAAAAGATGTCGGACGAGGTAAGATAAGCGTTCCTCTTTTTATATTGTCTCGATAGGTTTTGAATTGGTTTGTCTAACTTTCGAAATATAGATTATTTGGGACGTTATAGGGCATAATTTCTGTGCCTTTAAGATAAGGTAGAGCGGAGCATGAGGTCTTTCTTGAGATATGTGAGAGCTGACTCTAAATCTAGAACCGATAAAAATCAAAACTTTTGTCGGAATCAGTATAATGTGACTGGTCTTTGTAATAGACAGTCATGTCCTTTGGCAAATCAACAATATGCCACCGTTCGTTCAGTCGACGGGAAGCTTTACTTGTACATGAGAACTGCTGAACGCAGTCATATGCCGTCAAAATGGTGGGAAAGGATTAAACTTTCTAAACAATACAGCCGAGCTCTACAACAGATTGACGAGCGACTAATATATTGGCCTAACTTCTTAATTCACAAATGCAAGCAAAGATTGACCAGGTTGACCCAGGTAAACATTCTTGCCCGTCGCCAAGCTCTCAAAGATGAAGAACGGCATTATGTGGGTGTCAAACCTAAAGTGAAGCGGCGGGAAGAGACGCGAGAACGTAAGGCTTTAAAAGCTGCGAAACTCGAAAAGAATATAGAGAAGGAGCTGTTGGACAGGTTGAAGAGCGGTGCTTATGGCGAAAATCCCCTAAATGTGGATGAGAAATTATGGAAACGAGTCATGAATAAAACAGAAAAGCTCAGCAGACAGCAACAAGAGGAAAATGAGGACGAAGAATACGAAGATGAACTCGAATCGGAGCTTGAAGATGAGGAGTCTGACGTCGGACAGGTCGAATACGTGGAAGATGACGACGCTGAAGATGATTATAGAGATATGCAAGACATAGAAAATGCAATAATGCTCGGTGAATCTGATTACTCGTCGGATGACCCAGAGGAAAGTGAAAGTGAGCAAGAGGAAAGTGAAAATGACGACGCTCCCCTCAACGGATCTGCTAAACGGTCTCGTCCACACGGGATTAACGACAAAAAGAAGAGCTCTGGTCCAAGGAAGGCTCCCCGAGTAGAAGTCGAGTACGAGCAGGAGGAACCTAGTCAAGCAGCAGAGTTTGTCTCTACTTCTGCTCAGGACTGGTAGCTGTTGATTAAATAATTAATGTACCTTACATGCATAGATTTCATAAATTAAAACAACATAATGAATGCATCTGTTTTTGTGGGCCTATGGCAAACAACCAAGTGCAACTAGTGAAGAGCTTCCAATATTATTTTAGCGGTTTGATGACTATGCGTGCGGCGCGTCCTGTCAGGGGTAATTTAGTTCAGACTCTCCCATGTCCCAATCAGGCAACGTGGGTAGAGCGTTTCCTTTAATTATAGAGACCACGACACCAAAACTACAACACACTACTGAGATAGTTGTCCTCCGTTCTTTTATGCTCAAGACCGTTGCATGATACAATTAGAGAAAATTTCCGGTTATTTGTTTTGGTTTGTTTGTGTCTGGTAAAGCCGAAGTGTGCCTGTGACCCCAGACATCTGCAACAGGAGTGCCGACGATCCCATGGCGAAGGTAGCGACGACTGTTGCTCCTGAATCAACGACGAAAGACGGTTCTCCAAATCATCTGGAGACTCCAGAAAGCTCTAGCTCCTGGTGCGTCTTTTCATCGGACCACGATGAAAGTCAAAGTGACATGAACTACTCTCTACCACCAGTGCCTAGGGAGTTTGCCCGACCTGCCAAAAGATTTGACGTGGTTTCTACGCCTCTACCGGAATCTCCGTATAGTACTGATAACAATTATGACTCCAGGACCGTATCGGAGGCTGAGGCGAAGCCAAGATCAGCCAACAAGTCTGAGCCTTCGAATCACAAAACATCCGATACCAAACACAAGACGAAAAAGCGCCATCATCCATCGTGGCTGAGGATCACAGGTGGGAAAGAACGGCGGCCGATAATCGATGGACGTGATCAGTCGTTCTGGAAAAAAGTTGTTGAAACCACGTTGATTGTGGGCGCTCTGGCTAAAGCGATCGATTCTAACTGGGGTGCCATAGCAGAGCAAGAAGTTGAAGTTGCCACGTGGATCGGGTGTCTATTAACTGTTTTGCTCATTCGATGGGACTTTTGGAACATACCGCAGGCCCTATATCTTTACTTTTTCCCTCCCCTGGTCAGTCTTGCCAGTGATCCCTATACCCTGCCTGTGAATCTGGCATTAACGTTATGTGTTTTACCGCTTCCTGGATTTCTCAACCAAATTTTAGTAATCTATATGCTTCCATCCAACCCTGGGCTTTACTATCTTTACTGGTCCTTTTATGACCTCTCAACTAGCCTCACAACTACATCTTTGACTCCAATTGAATCATCGTTGCTAGCTGTCTTGTTATGCAATCTAATAATCAACGCAAATTCACCAGAGATGATTCTATTACAGTTCATACTAGTGGGCAGCATCTTCTGCCTAGCCCCCTCGACTATTTTCATAAAAAAGACAATGCGCCTGTCGTCGATACCTTCTCATCGGCGGCCAAAAAATTGGCAGATCAAGCAGTTGACTTATTCTCTATTAATCCTTACCATTTACGCTGGGGGAATGTTATTTATTGTTTTACCTTTGGCCGGGTATAGAATGAAGGACAACCCAATATACTATGTCTTATCCCAGTTGTTTTCTTCTGATAATAATGCTAAAGTTCGATGGATGATGATGGGTTATTGGGGAGCTCTATTGATGGCAGTCATACCAACCGTGGATAGATACGCTGGTAACTGGCAGATAGATAGGCGCAGGAAGATATGGCATGGCCTTATTACAACCATGTTCCTCCTTGTGGGAGTCAACATAGATGCCAGCTTTGTACAGCTGGCAATGACGGGGGCGGTTTGCATATTTCTTTTTCTAGAGTTTATCAGGGCAGTAACGTTGTATCCTATTGGACAATGGGTCCACGTCAAGATTCACAAATATACCGACGAGAGGGATAGCTGTGGACCAATCATTGTTTCACATATATTTCTTCTGATTGGTATATCGATACCCATATTCCTAGCTAAATCATCGACGGGGATAGTTTGCTTGGGTCTGGGTGATGCAGCAGCTTCTATCATTGGTCGCAAATATGGGCGTCACCGTTGGTTTGATTCCAAAAAAACAGTCGAGGGATCATTGGCATTCGTACTAGCATCAACTTTAGGGCTTTCTCTATTAAAGGCTACAAACCAATTGCCCGGTCTCGACTGGCTAGGCATCGTTAGCAGCGCAGTAGCCACTGCAACTCTCGAAGCCACCAGTGGCATGAATGACAACGTAATTGTTCCTGTCTACATGTTTGTCTGTTGCTCAATAAACTCACATTAGGTCTATATAATCTAGTAACAAATAGTATTTGCCAGTTGGGTCGATTAAACTGATGAGTATATATATAAACCCATGCTACAAATACGGCGTGGCTAATATCCCAGCCGACACAAACAGATAATTCGGCATCGCCCTATTTCTTTTTAACCCAACTCACCAAGCCAACAAGCATCCTCAACAACAACTGCAACGCCAAACCTTTTTTGTTTTAGCAAAGCAAGGAAAAGCATCTATTCGACATGGCAGACCTTGACAAATCTCTTGATGATATCATCTCATCTAAACCTCGCCGGCAATCGGGCCCATTCAGGGGCGCACGACGGGGAGGCGTTCAGAAGGCTGGGCAAAGAAAAGTAACGCCAAAACAAAAGGCTCAATCACAGCAGCAGCAACAGGTTACTGTGCCTGCTCGTGTTGTTCAGCAACCTAGAACATCTCTGATCGACCAGAGTGACAAAGTTGTCATTTCCAATTTGGTATGTTATTCCTCTCCCTACTATTGGAGGGATGGCTTGATGAGTGAATATTCTATATCGAAAGGGCACTGGTTATTTGTCTATTTGAAAGGGTAAAAATGACGATTCGTTACTTTTTTGTTGATAGCGCGCTAGCCTTTTGATGAAAAAGGTTTTTGAGTCAACACTTGCAAATTTGCCATCAGTAGCCTGTTGAAGATTATGTAGGATTATATCAATCAATCCTGCCATTCCCCCGCCCCCTTCTTCGATTTTCTTTGTTTTCGACCTGTCAACTAACCAAAATGGCCATTCCCTTTTTTTTTTTTCTTTCAAAAACTTAATAGCCTCAAGATATCACTTCTGATGCTATCAAGGTATGTTGATATAAATGAAAACATACTGGTTGCGGCATGAGTGGGGGGAATGGGTCATATGGCATCCGGTAAGGCAGGCAGGCAGAAACACATCAGACATGAAATCTTCTTGAATGCTATAAAACGTCATTTCGATTTTTTGTAGCTCGTATGGGGCTAAAGTTTGCATGATGGCTGAGTATATGATTATTACTCCAACATTTACCACTCTTTTTTTTTTTTTTTTTTTTGTGGTTATCCATTATTATCATTATCACAGTGAGGTTATGTGGAGAATTAGGGGTCAAGGCTTTTTTATGCTAAAAATTTCTATCTGTTCTGAAGCAAAATGCAAAAGGTTCTTGACTCAAGTGTTTTGAAGGCAGTCTCGCTCGTTATGACCAAGTCATAGTGCGACAAGATGTTTTCATAATGGGCAGCCGCAGTATGATGAAGAAGAGAAAATGAAATCGGTGGCATCGGATTTAAAAATTTTTTTTCTTTTTCCCTCTGGGGCTTTTTTTGGGGCCGGAAATCGGTGCATTCATCTCACTCATCATATGCAGACAATGCTGTCCCGATATTTCTATCAGATAACCTGTTTTGAGATCAGAATACCTTTTCTTTTTCCTTATATTCCCACTAACTCCCCAGATCAGTGATACCAAGCCTTGGTGATCGACACATGACGAAGAAAAAAAAACTTAGTCGAGTCCAAGGTCTATACTGTTGAAAACCTGTTCATGCAGTTTCTGCCTTGCGGACTACCGTGATTTCCAGTCTTGCCCACTTGTGCCGCCCACCACTCGTAATTTCATTTTAGTATGTTCATTGACCAACCATCAAATTTATTCAGGATTATTTCTCAGTTGAAATTGGGCCAATCAAGAAGGTTGCTCTTGCCTACAACGAATCGGGAAAGTCAACTGGTGTTGCTACTGTCATCTTTAGTAAGACAGGAGATGCAGCCAAGGCGACTAATCGTTTCAACGGAACTCCCATCGATGGAGGTAAAAAGAAGATCAAGGTTAGTTTTTGATTTGTAAAGAGATATTCATATTTCCATGGCTTGGTCACATTTCTAACGATGGGTACTTGCAGGTCGAAGTTATCATTGATCCTACGAAAAAGGCGTTGGCCGATAGATTACAACCAAAGTGAGTTTTATTCAAGTTTTTAGATGAATGAGGGGTACATTGGGATTGTTTTTTCTGACTGTTTATATGTTTTGGTTTTAAAGGCCGGCTGTTGCAGTACAGGTCCAGGCTCCGGTAAAGGAAAAGCGAGCAAACGTTAAACCTGCACGTGCAGGACGAGGTGGAGTTCGAGGATCTCGTGGATCTATCAGAGGGCGAGCCCGGAGAGGTCCTCCTAAGACAGCAGAGCAGCTGGATGCAGAAATGGCTGATTACTTTGAGAGTGGGCCCTCTGCGTCATCGGGAAATGCACCAGCACCCGTTAATGATAGCGGGGACATTCCCATGTAAGTTAATTATCGCCAATTCCTGATCTCCTAGTTGTGTTTGTTATTGTTGTTTTGTGTCATGTTGTATTATATCTATATGTCTAAAAGACTTATTATAACAAATCATCAGTCGCGTAAAATACTGTACGTGTGTGGTGCGCACGGCGTAAAGAAGGCATAGACCAAAAAGACCAGGGCGTATCCCATACAAGCAAGCTCATCACAATGAGCCGCACGACGCCAGGGGCAGAAATTATGTCAGTGGGGGAAAAACACCAAAAGAGGTAACGGCGGGTGGCTAAAATAAGAAGTTTCTATATAATACCCGGGCAGATTGAGGGTCAGCACGAAAAGGGGAGTCACTAAGTCAAGTTGAGATTAGATGAGGACTTGTTTTTCCTTTAGATGTCGACAATTTGGGGTGTTTGGTGGTAGGTCTAGCATATTACAGTGAAGGTTTAAAAAAAAAAAAAAAATAGAAAAGATGTCAAGGAAAGGACTTAAAGACCTTGCAACTTCTCCACCTCCACTGCCTCCTAGGCAATACTCCTCGGCTCATAACTTCATTACGGGAGACAGCAGCAGTGGCAGTAGTAGCAATAACAGCAGTACCACTCGAGCTGGAATATACCATAATTCAAAGCCAAAGCATCCCCCCGAAATACCACCTCGAATCAGCAACGGGCTGAGCTCTTCTCCTCCCAGCACTGGGCACACAGGAGATGGTACTCAAGATGACCTATCCCTGGAACTGGAATTTTCACCCAAGTTGAGAAGACCATCTTATTCCGACATATCTTCCCATTCTCCAATTACATTTCGAAAACCAAAAAAGCCCGTGATTGACGACAAAAAAGTATTCAACAAGTACAAGACTTCCTCATATTATCCTGCTGTCAAACGGAAACCAAAACCTGCTCCTCTCAACCTGGCAACCGAGACTTATGCCGAACCAGGTAGAGGACATGGCCAATCCAGATATTATCATCAGAAACAGCAAATTTTGACAGATGACAAGCAGACGACAGCTAAAGGTAACGAAACCCAGCATAGAAATACCAGATTGAGCCCTTCAATTGGGCGATTCATCCCTCTCGAACCCAGAAGCGGTGGCGTCTCACCTACCGTTACCTCTCCTACACTTTCCGAGCCATCTTCCTTACCTAAAACTTCCTCATCGCGAACTGGATCTTATACCCAGCTATCTTCTTATTTTGGGTTTGGAAGTACCAGTCAAGAGCGTCTCTTCCTTTACGAGGATCAGGCAGAGATTCCAAAATCTCCTGGGAATGGCCACGGCCATGGCTCTCCAGCACAGTTTCTTATAGTGTATCCTTCATATGCCAGGAGGGTATCAGATCATGGAGGCTACTATGAAGTCGATGTTCGAGGTTGGATTTATACGCCTGGTGTAATGGGACGCAAGAATCGGGTGATCCTTGGCATGGCTCGCCAGTTTCTTGCTAGTCGAGAATCCCATTCTACTCCTTCATCTTCACGAAACTCCATGTCTGCATCTGAGTATGAGCAAACTGGTGAATCAGGTGGTTCGACCGCTAGTTACCGATCAATGTTATCTAATTCATTCTCTGCTGCTGCCAGTGTTGGCAAGGACGACATGAAACGGTGGTCCTCTTCTATTTGGAGTGGAGCTGTTGCCAAAGCTTCTATTCTCAAAGGGAAGCGATCCAACATTCACGAGAACAGGAACCAACCTTCGGGAATCTCAAGTCAAAAGTTACAAGATTCCGCAAGCCGCTCAACTTCCTCTTTGAATCTAATTGACTTGGAGAATGATGAAACGAACCCCGGAGATTTGTCCATCAAGTCACAAAGTAGGTATAGATTCTCCTTTTTCTCTTTGAATCAAACTAATAGCCTTTTTTTTTTTTACCAACAGGCTTGGACGCTACTCATTCACGGATCAAATCACGAATTGCTCCATTTTTGGCTCAGCCGGTCGTACGAAAGAATGTCAATATACAGGCAGAGTCTGAAAACGGCACTATTGATGACAGTTTTGATACTTTTACTGCTGCGAGTGGACGATTTGATCTGAGAATGCAACTTGACTATCCTCCGGCAAGAATTCACATTAATGGTGGTAGTGAAGAGCTTTTTGCCATTCAACAGGTTGACTATGTGGATTTTTACGGTGTCAGTGTCATTAGTGATATCGATGATACGGTCAAGCACACTGGTATTCTTGGAGACCGCAAGACTGTGTTTCGCAATGTATTTGCTAAAGAACTCACTGACGTTGAGATCCCAGGTGTAAGGGATTGGTATAAACAGATGCAGAAGATGGGGGCATACTTCCATTACGTATCTAATGCGCCATGGCAGCTCTATCCCACCTTGAAAGATTTCCTAAAATCTGCTGGGTTACCCGAAGGCTCGATGCATTTAAAGCATTATAGTGGATTATGGGCTGGCGTGCTCGAACCTGTGCTTGAGCGGAAAAAGGCCGCTCTCGACGGTATCCTCAAGGACTTCCCCAAAAGGCAGTTTGTTTTAATTGGAGATTCTGGGGAAATGGATCTGGAAATCTATTCCATCATTGCTAAGCGATACCCTTCCCAAATATTAGCCATTTATATTAGGGACATCACTACACGGGCCAACCAGCCATTGGAACAGCCAGATACTATTGAAAGGAAGTACCGTTATCACCACGAGAAGACAAGCTCGTTTCAAGAAAGTATAAGTTCTTCTCCGTACCCGGTACCGCCAGTTTATGGTGCACCAGATCTGCCACCTCGCAATAATGCTCCATCTAATGGGCAACCCAAAGGTTCAACAGATCCAGGTGCCACTCATTTGAAGCCACCATCTGCTCCCCGAAGGGTTTCTGTGTCATCCGACAGTACCAAATCTCCTCCTCCACCGATTGCGAAGAAACCTGAAAATTTGCGAGCGTCTCCTGTCAGTTTTGAGACACCTGGACGTGGAGGAATACCATCCAATACTTCTGCAACTCCAGAATTAAGTCCTAATTTGCAGAAGGCAAAGTCTACTACGCTTCTGGAAGTTAGTGATGTCGATAATTCTACAAACTCCGGTGTGAAATTTGTCAATGTCGACGACAGACGCAACGAACCGCCAGAGCGGTGGGCCAAAGGGCACAAGGCCAATCGATCGGAATCGACAATCTACGAGCACAACTCGGCAGCACTTTCCGACTCAAACTTGATAAGTTCTCACACAAAAGAACATCATCATAAATATGAAGATGGGAAACGTCTGGATGAGTGGAGGAGAAGAGTGATTCGCGCTAAGCGTGATCTCCCTCCAGACGTTGAATTCAAGTTATGGAGAAATGGGCAAGACCTCATACAGGACTCTAGAGAAACTCTTAGGAAAGCATTTCAGAAGGTACCTCCATTCAGTCGGTCAACATAGCTAAAACATCTCATTTTTGATTATAATATTGTCCTTGTTGTTGTTTCATTTTTGTGCCTGTAATTTAAATTCTGTTCTACTCTTTGCATTACGTTGGTCTTTAGAATACAAACTCATTATCCTTATGTCAATATTTTTTTTATCATCACACATATATATTGCTATGTTGTGTGGAGTACTTCTCCAGTCCAATGTGTTTTCTTTCCATGTGCTTCCATCCAGTGCTGCGTGGGGTAAAGAAATTGATTTTTTTTCTTTTCTTCTTGGGACGTCGTTGATTTAAAAAGTAGCACCTACGTCAGGGATCGAATCAATTGCAAGAACAGAGATCCGAGTCTATATAAAGATCATCCGGAAACTTATATAATAATAACAACAATAAACAACAATGGCTCCAGTTCAAGTTACTCCAGAAGGTAGGGAAGGAATCGAGTGAATGATCTATATTGGTATTAACTAACTCAAACTAGTTTCGTGGGCTCAACGATCTGATGCCAGTAAGCCGGAAAAGAATGTGATTTATCTCACTGTCAATGCACCGGATCTCAAAGATCCACAAATAGACATCAAACCTGATGCACTGTTTTTTGATGCAAATGATAGCTCGAATTCCAAGCATTATCATCTTGATCTCCATTTTTACGAAGAGATTGATCCAAATAATTCCTCTTATTCTCGAAATGATAGGTGTGTATACTTTGTCCTTCGGAAAAAGACCCCACAGGCAGAGTATTGGCCAAGACTTCTCAAAGATAAAGCCAAGGTCCACTTTTTACGAACCGATTTTGACAAGTGGGTCGATGAAGATGAGCAGGATGAGGAACCTGAAGAAGATTTCTCTCAGCTAGGTGGAATGGCTGGTATGCCCGAGGGAATGCCTGGTATGGCTGGAATGCCTGGTATGGGAGGCATGGGCGGAATGCCTGGTGGCCTTGATTTCTCAGCTCTTAGTGAGCAGATGAGCAAGGGTGGTGGATTCCCCAATATGCCACCAGGCGGTTTGGGCGAAGAAGAGGAGGAAGCTGTGGAAGAAATCACTGGCTCCAGTGAAGCCAAGGATGATGCTCCAGAAGCTGCTGCGTCCGAATCCAAAGAGTAGTGTTAGTAGAATTTAAAAGAATATATATATATATGTTTGTACAGTGTATGGCATTATACAAAAACGGGTTATGCAATGCACCATTTTGTACCCCCACAAGTGTGTACGTTGTAATGATAGCAGAAGTGTTTATTTTCTTCCACCATCCTAGGTATCGATTGTGAAGCTTTTATTTGTTGCTACAAAAAAACTCAAGTCTGTAAAAGTAGGCTTAGGGTAATATGCGAGACCAATGGTACGTAAATACTCGTTACCTAACGAAACCTATGATGCAATAAGAATACAAGGGGACAAATAACGAATAACGTAGACTGATTGTTGTCATAGGATATCAAGAAAAGGCATCGTCCTCGTCACTGAGAATAACAGTTGGAGGTTCTGGGGCTCTGGCTTGACGTTTTTCAGGCCGTCCAACTACCCTTCGACCACGACGAGAAGTATCACTAGTCTCTTCTTGCTGAGATGATCTTACAAATGAGAGCTTAGACTGCCTTGCACCACCTGGTGTCGCGGTAATGGCCCGCTGGGATGACATGGATGTGGCATTCCTGCTAGAGGGCCGTCCCCGGGAAACTTGCCCCACATTCGGCCTAGTCGAGGCACGACTTTGAGTTGGTTGTCTTGGAACAGTTCTTCTACTCCCCCGTGAATGCACTGGCTGTCCATCGTTAATAAACTCCTCTTCCTCCTCCTCATCATTGTGCTGTGATTGAAATTCATCCTCATCGGAATTGAGGATCTCGTCTCCATCCGCATCTCTCTGCGTAGTTGCTGCACGGGACGCGGTAGACCTTGGCCGACCAGTTCGCAAAGACGTATCGTTTATACCTTCACTCTCCACTGCCCCCCGCCGTGGCCTGGGTGTAGTATTACTAATTCTTTGCGGTCTCGCGTGTACCGCCGCATCTTGTTCATAATCCAAGTCAAGGTCTTCTCCCAGAACTGCCCTCCGACTATTCAGCTGAGCAGCTGGTGTTGAGTGAGGCGCATTTTCTAAGAAACGGGTTGCAGCAAGATGGAGTGATTTGGGTCCATGCTCACGGATGGATTTTTCGATATCCTTCTTGACCTTTTTTAATGAGTCTTTGATTTCTTCAATATCGGTTGTATTCAGCGCCAGCGCTTTGGAGAATTGCAATTCCAACGATTCGTCAACAAATACTTTTAAAGCATCGCGGTCATTTCTATCAACAAAATTATTGACTGCTTCCCCAAATCCATTCTCTGGTAAAGCCTCCAACTGGCTAGTCCCCAAATACTCTTTTACTAGTGCTTGAACTTTAGAATCGTCTAAAGCGCCGATTGTAAGCCTTTCTTCTTGCAGTTTCTCCTCGTCTCCTGAAGTCTTGGTTTTGCGGACTTGTGTAGTTGTCTGCCGTTTTCTATAAAATTGAACCACATCATTCACATTTGCTACCTTGCCAATGAATCTGTTGGAAAACCGCCTTGGATTTTCCACTTCGTAACCCCCAGAGTATTCAACTCTTAAACGGATCAATGGCAAAGGACATTCATCTAAGGATACTTCGTGATGCCCACTATTAGAGTTTTTTTCTTGTTCTTGGGTCTCCTGCCATTCTTGACGAGCCTGCTCAATCAGTGCTTCCACTTGGTGGATCATCCAACCTGTGACTTTGGACTTCGCATTGCTGCCAGAAGGTATAGGACCGAAATCTTTGGCTAAAACTATCTCCTTCATGACGAACGGGCGGACAGTCTTAAGCCTTAATTTCTCAATAGAGAATTCTTTTCCTGTAATCGAGAGGATACAAACATACTTAGTCTTGGCTTCACCTTCACAGAGACTAGTCGCCACAGATGATCCCGGTTGAATAACATTGAATCCTGTTTCTACATTCTTCACCGGATCAACAAGGCATTCGTGTTCATGGCCCCACACAACCATATCAAGAAAGCTCTGTAGAAAGTTCTCAGGTAAGTAACCAGTCTGACTATGAGCATGGTGATTTTGGTGTACAGCCATCAAGTTAAACCATTCATCTTGACTATGACCATCAGGCATTTGTGGTCTCAAATATTTGACTCTGCCATCTCGAAAGGTCCTATATAACCTTTCGTCTCGAACACTCGCCATTCCGTAAAGAGCAAGTTTTGTGTATCCTTTTTGAAAAAGAAGCGGGGTTAAAGTTATATTATCATTCTCAGATACCCGACCAAAGTGGTTGAGTAACCCGGCTGCGGCCAATATATCCATGGGAGCAAGAAGACCTTGTCCGCTTGCATCATCATGATTTCCGCTGATTGCCATGACTGGGATGGCAACATTTATGTCTGGATCCTCAAAGTTAAGATGATCAAATGTTCCACCAAGAGCAAGGCTGCTGTCACTGAGAGGTTCCAGCTCGCACGGCTTCTCACCATAGCAGTTCATTCTCAAGCTACGAATGACCTGATACAAAGAGGATCGGGACGGTTTATTCTCATGAAATAAATCGCCCGCTTGTAAAACCATATCGACATCATGATTCTTGGCCATAGTCATGATTTCATGGAATGTGCGCCAAGAGTCCTGGCCTCTAATAGCATCTCGCTCATTGTATCCGACATGGTTGTCTGTAGTTATAAGGATCCGTATGGTATTGGGTCCGGAACTCGCAGCTATTCTCTGTGTTAAAACAAGACTTAAACGACCCAACAATTCCACACCTTTATATGAAAACCCACCTTTTCGTACCATTTAAAGCCCCAATAGCGGCCCTAAGAAAGAGACGACAGAATTGCGTCGTCCTGTAAAACTCCGCCGAATTACTTTCCCCTCGGTGTTTCAAAAGTTACAGATTTGATCGGTTTTTGAGTAGCAATATGAGAACGGTTGGTAATGGGAGATCTTTGATTACCGCAAACGGGATAAACGATTATCCGATAAGGACTTGCATTCTTCTAAACTAGACCAAATTCGGTAAAGTCGAGATATCTATTTCCGAGATTGCTCATAGAGAACTGCAGACAGTGTAAACGTTAAAGTACTGTAATAATTCGAAACATCAGTATCCTCCAATCGTTCGCTCTGGATTACAGAGCAAATGCCAACCTAAAGCCGCCAGCAAATTGCCAAATTTCACGAGCCGAGAAAAGAGAGCAAAAGGGAAGGGGGGTAAAAGCATGACATTACTTAACCCGGAAGTTGACGGGAGAGGAGCAGATATTCCGAGCCTGAGGTTTCTTCATTTCAATGATGTTTACCATATTGCTCCAGTCTCTGATGAAGATGACCAAGATGTCCCCGGTGGAGCAGCCCGGTTCGTAACAGCTGTTGAACAGTATCGACTTTTAGGCTTGAGAGATGGTAATCGGGATGCCGATAATGTCAGATCTAAAATAGTACCATCCGACACCATACTGGAGGCAGATAAAGCAATTATCCAGGCGGACAAAGACCAGATTAATCGATTCCCAAAACTACCGCAACTCATAACAGTATTTTCCGGGGATGCATTTAGTCCCTCATTGGAAGCTACGATTACGAAAGGTCGTCATATGGTACCGGTCTTGAATAGGCTTCATATCGACGTTTCTGTATGCGGAAATCATGGTAAGCGAGTGCTCTTTTCTACTCTCTGAACCTTGTGCACATTTCGCAAAGAACTGACTGGCTAACTGCAAACGTTAAAGAATTCGATTTTGGCGTGGACCAGCTCGATCGATTATTGAAGGAATGTAATTTCCCATGGTTACTATCAAACGCTCGAAAAACAGACGGGCAGATTGCCGACACCTTAGAGTACTACATCAAGGAGATTGATGGATATAAATTGGGCTTTATCGGGCTCATTGAAAAGTTAGTAATTTCCATTCACTGTCAAAAAGAAAAAACACTTTGCTAATCAACTAACATTTGTAAAGAGAATGGCTCGAAACCATTCCAGCTATCCCTGCAGGGCTTATCTATGAAGATTTTCGAGATGCTGGTCGAAGGCTTTCGACATTTTTGCGAAAAGAAAAGAATTGTGACCTTGTACTCGTTCTCAGTCATATGCGAGAACCAAATGCGATACAATTGGCAAAGGCCTTACCACCAGGTTCAATTGATTTCGTGTTTGGTGGTCACGACCATTTTTATTCTCACAAACGAGAGAATGGGGTTGACATTTTATGCAGCGGAACCGATTTTTATAATCTATCATATATAGAGGCATTCCATGATACAAGCAGCTCTAGCTGGCGATGGACAATCAAACGGCGCGATATCACCACCGATACGCCTGAAAATCCAGAAATTAATGCCTTGACGGAAAAGCTCGAGGCACACATTGGCTCCAAGCTTTCCAAAGTTGTTGCTTGGACCCCGAGACCTTTAGATATCCGATTCTCTGTTGTACGAACTCAAGAATGCTACTTTGGAAACCTAGTATGTGACATCATGCGACGCTGGTATGATGCAGACATCTGTGTTATCCCTGGAGGTACGTTCCGTTCAGATACCCTTCTAGAACCGGGCAAGATATGTTTGCGTGACCTTGTAGATTGCTTTCCCTACGAAGATGCATGCGTTGTTATGGAAGTACCTGGAAGCGTCATATTGGGTGCTCTCGAAAACAGTGTTTCCAAGCTACCCGCAATGGAGGGTCGGTTTCTTCAAGTTTCAGGCATTAAATTCATTTACTCGCTGGAGACGTCTCCCAGAGTTCATTCTGTTGAAGTAACTAGTGAAGGCGAGCCACTGGATTTAAATAAAATATACAAGCTTGCTACAAGAGCCTATATAGCCAAGGGAAAAGATGGATATGATATGCTCAACGTGAGCAAGGAACATTATATTATCGATGAAGAAGAGGGAATCAACTTGGTACATCTTCTTAGAATGTGGTTTCTTGCAAAGAAGTACTCCACTGGTTGGCTCCGAGGACTGAAACGGGACGGATCACATCATACCAGTTTGGATCCCAGTGCAATAACTACCACAACACAAGAGACTCCTGCGACTCCTCTTGGTGAGTCGACTCCGCAGCCAGAATCTATCCCTGCCAGTCGGTATGATAGCGATCAAGACGACTTTGATACCCAAAGCTCTCGCTCCTCCCGTGCTTCATCGGTCAGCAATGGTGAAGGGAAAAAAGAATTGCATTTGCCCACAAGTAGTAGTCCACGAGACATCGCAGAAGGTGTCCTTAGCCGATGGACCTCATTAAAACGGAATAAGGTTAAACCATACGTTGTCCATCCCAAACTTGAGGGAAGAATAATTTGCGTCGATGGCAAAGGTCATCCTGTACCTAATGCCATCAAAGAGTAAATAAATAGAAATAGATCACGACAATCAAAATAAAGATGATAATCAAGCGGCCTTGCAATGTACACAAATGTAAATGAGATTACGACAAAAGAGGAGCACCTCCTCATTGTGATCTACACCCCTTACTTATTCTGCAACAAGTAGAGGACTTCCTTCATGCTCAGCTTCTTTGTGTCTTTAAAGTCGATATCCGATTGGTTCTCGTCGAGTGCATCCCGCGCAACTTGCCTTTTCCGTTCTTGAAGGATCAAAATCCTTTCCTCAATACTTCCACGCACCACCAACTGATATATATCGACTCTCTCCCGTTGACCGAGTCGGTGAACACGGTCGATGGCCTGATCCTCGATCATCGGATTCCACCAGGGATCATAGATTATTACTCTAGATGCTGACGTTAGATTGAGACCTACTGCGCTGCACATTAGTGAACAAATGAGGACAGTAGCGCTCGGATCCTTGCGAAATTCTTCCAAACATCTGTGCCGTTCATCCGAACGCAGTTGTCCATGATATTGCAAATATTTTATTCCTGCCTTGCGGAGGCTTGATGTCATGAAGGGAAACATACTCGTAAATTGGGTGAAGATAACCGTTTTGCGTGCCGGTTCCGCTTGAAGTATAGTCACCAACTTTTCAAGTTTGGCGGGAACAAGAGACATGTTTCCCGAGGATGAGGACAGATCAAGACTATCAAAAACATCCTCTAGCCTCTTCATTTGATCGGGCTCACTCTGACTTTCTTTCGGCGGCTGACCATCTCTTGGAGACGTGAAATCTTCAGGAATATCAAGAAGACCATCTGCATCTAGAGGCATGTTTTTAGTCACCAGTTGATAACTATCACACGCTTGGCGCAGACGCAACAGTAAAGCAAACACACCAATATTGAAAGATCTGGTACCGCTTAGCGTCTTCATAGTTTTAATAGCTTGACTCTGAAGATTTTTGTAAAACTTTTGCTCTGGTTCTGAAAAGTCGACCAACTCCTTATGAACGTGCTTCTCAGGCAGTTCGTCTCCACTCTGTTTCAAAACCGTTTTTCTTCTGCGCAACATGAAGAGGCCCAACAGCTCACGAAGCTTAGCAGTCGCCTTCTCGGCTGCTATAGAGTCTGGATTCGTTAGAGGGCCGTATAGGTTTGTCTCAAAATATGATTCATCGTTTAAAGGGGATAAACGAAGGAACAGAGCTAGTGAATACAGGTCACGTAAGCTGTTCTGAATTGGGGTTCCGGTTAAACACCAACGACGGGAGCTTTTCAGCTCACAGCATGCAGAGGATATTTTTGTTGACTTGTTTTTAATTGTGTGGGCTTCATCTAGAATTATTCTCCACCAAATATCCTGAAACAAAGGGCCGTTTTCACTAGATTCAGATCGGACCACGTCATAAGTAGTAACCACTAGATCATATGTGCCAAATGAAGGAGCAACTTTTTGACGAGAAGGCCCGTGATAGATCAAGGTTCGTAACGATGGAGTTTTATCTTTAGCCTCTCCAGCCCACTGATGGACTAGAGCAAGCGGGCCAACGAGCAAGGTAGCCTTAAGTCCTTCGAAATTTTCTTTCGAAGATCCTGCGTCTCTAGAAAGGATCAACGCTAAGGACTGTATAGTTTTCCCCAATCCCATCTGACAAATAAAAGTTGTTAATGGAGAACACTTGCAGATCATTTCAGACAACAATTAAACTCACCTCATCACATAAAAACCCCCCTTTGTTTTTCAATTCATCCTGTTCTCGATCTTGAAGAAACTTTAATCCTGTTGCTTGGTGAGGTAGCAACTTAACGTTCATGCCCTCAACTTCTAATATCTTTCCTTGATCAGAGGAATCAAGGTCGATATTCTCCAGGCTAGTAGCCAAGTCGGTCAAATCGTCCAATGTCTTATATACGTCAATGAATTGTTGTTAACTAACTGTCTAAAATGAATTCTAGGAAGGCTTAGAGTATGTTACTCACATTCAAAGCAGAGGATTTAGCCAGGTCTGAACCGCTACCTTTTTTGGGACTCCATGAACTTGAAACTGCATCTCTTCTCCGATTCATATAGTCTCTCCTCATGACAGGACTGGAAAATAATCCACTAGACTGGTGGCTCTTTATATTACTGCGTTCATTCGCCGCAGTAAAGTTGAAGGTTGGCTTTTTGATTGGAGAGGCAGGTTGCATATGCCGCTTCTCCTTCCAACGAGGATCTTTTGGATTCATTATCTCAAAAAAATCAACCCCGTCTTCTGTCTTTGCGGAAGGTTCTGTTTCCGGTTTGTTGGCAGTGTTTTGCCCAGAAGAAAGATTGGCCGTATTAGAAGCACGATGCGGTGCCTTCAGAGGATGTACCGGGCGTCTTTGCGGAACTGCAAGTAGTCGCTCAAGTGATTGCTTTGAAGACTGCGATCTTTGTGATTTTGCATCCTCGTCAGGCATCCTATTTGCCCGCTCTTTGCGAGCTTCTTTCGAAAGTTCCTCACTCCTAGGGTACACGTGCCGATACATTGGATTGGAGGAAGTGTGAATGACTTTTTTCTCAGAGGGATGACTATGGAAGTGATGCTTACTACCGCTAGGAATAGGCTGATCAGTATCGTTAAAACGGTTTCTCGGCTGTTTTGAATCTAAATGATAATCCGTGGCTGCAATTCGCGTAGAGCTAGAAGGAATCCTATTTGTGTTTTTAATGTCAATTTCTGGGTATCTAACAGATGATGATTCTGAATTGTGGATCAGCGGGACCTCCTGTTTGAGATTTAATTTAGCAGTTTGATTGCTTAGATCATCCACAGCATCATGTCCCGCATGTCCACCCTGCAAATCAGAATTTGCAATAATTGCTGGCCGTCTCTGACGATCTGGGGAGGCCATACTACCATCAGCATGTGAATCACTGTATTTATTCGAAGATGTCGACCTTTCAGTAGAGGGCTGAGCCAAAGGAGTTTGTGCCATGGGTCTTGTTTCCTTGCCCGTAATCGATTGAAACGTATCTTCAAGATTTAACACGCTATACCAATAGTCACGGCAGCCATACGCTGGGCTAAATCATTAGATTCCTCGCTTCTATCATTCCCTCAGATTCATCTACTCAAACCTGGGTACGCTCTGTGTTTACTTTCATGTCGACATCCCTATGACAACACGCCGCATCAAACTCCCATACTGATAGAACTTGAGAATGTTAAAGCCAACAAACTCGAGACTAAGATATCTCACATCTCGTAAGGAGGTCAAAAGATTGAGAGAAAAAAGAAAAGTATCTCAGATTGAGGCTACAAGTTGAAATGCGTGGAATTAGCGAAAAATGACTCTGAATTGATACAGATACCCCAAACCAGGATATGATTTTATAAGCACAAGCTAAAGCTGCTCCATATAATACATAGCAATTAATACTCCAAAAAAGACCGCAGCAATGATAAGCAACATAACCCATTAAAACTAAACTTTTATCATAAATCAATACCGTATCCCAAAAATTTCACAATTCAATGCAGTGAAAACAAATGAGAACTCAATTAGAGATCCTCAGCTCCCGTGCTGACAAAGGCTCTATGAAGAAACTCTTGCCAAAGTTGATTTGGTGAACATGAATGCCCTTTATGCTTCACCTCTATGTCTGTTTCCTCCTCTATACAAGAAGAATCTCTAGGATCTCCGAGTTTACGAGCCAATTTAATCATACTTTTGACAGTCAAATCTTTCAACTTATAGGGGGAATGATCAGTCGCGTACTCTACTTCATAGAAGTTAGATTTCCAATGCTGACTGTCAATGACACCAGAGATCGGATCCATAGAGTCGAACTTTGTCAAGTTGCAAAAATATTGCACATATCGAAGAGGCGTGAATGTCTGCGGAAGGTAAGCAGGGCCCGCGATCGCTGCTCTCTTAGACGATTCATGAGGGATGGATACAGTTTTCTGTTGGTCATAACCTCCGAACCTATCAAAAATATTGTATGACTTTTGATTGCTACCCAAAGAAGTGGCGTTATATTCCCACACTCGAACAGTTGGTAGATAATTTGTCGCCACGCTAGGGGAAACAAATGCTAAAGAGTAACGCTCACCCAAGGGATCCTTCTTAGTGGTTCTCAGGTGTCGATATTCCTGACTGACTTCTTTCATATAATCATCGCCGTCGTTTGGAGTAATAGTCTCTGCTTCATAGTTACCAGCTTGCACTTGTTCCCTTTTGATATCCTCATAATCCAGAGAGATAAAATGGTCAATATTCATGTGGCCATAGAGATTGCCGACAACCACATCCCGATACTCATGTAGTACTAAAGTGAATTTCGAAAGACAGGTCTGTACATAGTTTCTCGAGTTAGGAGGTGCATGGCCAATAATCCAGACCTTGATCCCTTTTTGCCTGAAATTCTCGAGTGATTCAGAAAGCCATTCTAACATTTCTCCACCTGGCTCAGACTTGCTGCAACCATGGATTTCACTGTTTCTGTTAAAGAAATATTGTGTGTTTAAAGAGATGACTGCTAATTTCTGGGGAATAACCTCTGTGGCAAAGTAGCCTCCTTTGAGGAATGTTTTGTGTTGATCTTGAGGTATGAAATCTCTCCAGATGTCCAAGAAAAGTTTAGTTTGAGAGTTGGGTCCCCTTTTAAAAATATTGTGTGGGTAAACATCATTATTACCCAGAGTGGGAACGACGGGGATGGATTTTGAATTCATGGAATCGCCATTCTCGTAAAATGTTTGCTTCATTAAATCTGCTATCCGACGATTCTCTGAGGCAAGTACATCTGCTGAGCGAGGGAGTTTATTGTCTCTGTCATGTGGTACATTATCTCCAGTCCAAACAACAAAATCAAGTTCATGCCTCAGGCTTTCAGAAATCCAGCTAAATGTCTGGTCAATGAGGGTATATGGGACGTCGCATTTACTGAGTCTCGCACCAAAAAGACCGGCTTCTCCATCTCCTCGATGGCAAAGTTCTTCGGGGGCATTGGAGCCAACTTGGTAATCTGGATCAGGGTGTAGATCTGTGATGTGCAAGAACTTGCCAAAGTACTCCTTTGATTCAGAAGGCGAATCTGAAGAAAGAAAAGTTTGAAATCTACCGAAAATGTCGGTGACGCCAGACCGATGATTACCAATTGGTAATGGAATGGAATAGACGGTCGGTATCAAGTCCAACAGGAACATGACAATTAGCAAGAAAAACTCCATAATGAATCCGCGTAAACCAAAGAAACAAAAAATTCAATAAATTTTCACAATGCATAAGGGATATTTGCGGCAGTATGCGTGTCTATAAAGCCCGGGATAAGTGTTTAGATCGGTCTTGATCCGCACTAAACCTTTTAGCCGAATTAGGAAATTGGTGGGAATCAGACACCTATCTGCTCTTCTCTTGTAGCACGTGGGTACCTACTTCGGCCATTTTCAGCATCCAACCTGATATAGCCTAAATGTGCTAATGCATCCGTGTGTTTACAGGATGTAAATTTACCTTCATATAAATGCTGACTTTCTCTTTTTTTCAGGGGGTATATCGTCCGCTTGGAAAATACAGTATCTCAATTGAAGATTGGAATGACGTTCACCTCCCAGCCGTAAGAACACAACCCGTGTAGTCGTAGTTTTTCTTCACGTCGAGCCCTAAGAGCGGCCACATTCCACACGATCTTCATCACGAATCGCGCTTACGCAGACAACAATGATTGATTGAAAGATTCTGCTCTCGTTCCTCGCAGGTAATCTCAGGAGTTTTAGCGACAACCCAACCAAGGTTTGCAAGTGTTGGTTTGACTTTAACAGATGGGACTTTTAAAGTCAGTTTGATGAGGCTTTGACTACTTATTTGATGAGCGAGAAATTCTATGAGACCAGAATTTAGACAGTTTATAGAGTTTACTATTATTATGGTCGTCCCATAGTAGATTCTAATATTAGCATCTGGGTCTAATCTACCTCCATCTTGTCTCCGCCAGCAGCGGCAGTCCTCGTAGGTAAAGGTAAGACTTCTTCGTGCACATCTACCAAAGAGCGAATGCTCTCCGCAAGGACCCGGGTAGTACCTTTGGGGAACTTGTAAGATAGCTCTTTCTGAGCTCGGACGTTGGGGGTCCGGAAGTTTCGATATAACTCGGTAGGTTTATCCTTTTCCATGACGCAAATATCGACATTGGAACCAGAACCAAGCTGTGAAATGAGTATCAGAAGCATTGAAACAACAAAGAATAGAAGAGACTTGAACTTACGTCATTCCAAATTCCAGCTTCAATCGCTTCAGCACAGAGCTCTATTGCCTGTTCCCGAGTAACATCCTTGTGCCATTTAGATTCAAATACGGCCATCGCAGCCAATGATCCCGAACCCAATGTCAGGTAAAACCCGACCTCCGTAGATCCATGTGCCTGACAAGCGAAAAGATGAGAACCTAAAAAACAGGTGTAAGTGTCTTGAGATATATTTGCAGGGGCTGACTGCAGGAACTGACCTGTAGGATCTACTCCAGCTATAATCAGATATGCTCCGATGTGACCTTGATACTTGAACAAATGCTGCTTCAACATGGTCAAGCAGCTGACAACTCGTGGTTCTCGACCAGTGTTGTAAGAGTGAAGCTCGATAGATGATGATATGAGTTGCGTGACCATTTCCTAAAGCCATGTCAGTGTGTCTGTAATAAAACTCATGATCCCCGTTCATGTGAATGACCCACCGTATCAGCAGCTGTTCCAGCTCCAGCACTAGAAGAATGATTTAGCTACAGTAAATCATATATTGTGTTTCGAGAAACCAAATCTTACCACCAGATCTTGGGGGAAATCCTATGAAGCTTTTCACAATTCTTATCAGCCACAATGGGCCCAGCAGTAGCCCTGGTATCTGCGGCAATCTAATTTCAGGGTTAGCTATGTACAAGACCTTCAACAGATGACGAATCATCATTCCAACTAACCACAACGCCATCCTTGAACAAACATCCAACAATAGTAGTACCAGTGGATGTTGCCTTGGGGACTTTCTGGCCCTGGGCTTCCAGGTATTTGTTTCTAGCATAGTTATCAAACCCTAGTCCTGCCATTATGATTTCACTATTCGTTGCAATAGACCGCAGGTTGTTGTGTGTGCTACCCTAGGGAAGTTGTGGTGGTTGGGAGATGTGAGTACAATTGTAGAGAAATGTTCAGACAAGGAGAATTGAATATGGAGTAATCGTCAACCTGGAAAATGAGGATTCAGACAGACCAGAATGTCAAATTCGAATGACTGGTCTTAAAATTGTAGATCCGTTAGTGTTTAAATAGAAAAGCGCGCCAATCAAAACTCTTGATATCGTGCGCATTCTTCTTTAGATCAGGTACATTCTCTGTTCTTATCAATTACGGAGTTCTAACGTTGACTTCTTCTATTAGTGCACTGTATGTATAAAAATTATTGTATTGATGAGAAGCAAAATATCGAGTCAATGGAGACAAAGCTACCTTCTTTTTCTACTATGGATTTCCTACATTGTATCTCTCTATCTCTCAGTGCTCAATTAGCGTTAGCTTTGTTAATAGACAATGTGCGCAATGTTTATTGACACGTGTCCTCTCTTTTTTTTTTTTCGTAAAAATTGATTTCAACGTATTGTAGACGGTGTGTTGATGTCTTCATCAGAGGACTGCACTTATCATACCTTGACGAGGTCAAAATCGTAGGTTGGAACCAACCCCCAGAGATCCACCAGCTCATGGGAAATATTTGAAATCATATACTGTCAAGATATCGACGCAACAAGATGGCTTCGTCTGCCCCCGAAATTGAGCTCACTGAACTTCCAGAGACAGAGTCGGAGGTAAATTGTTATGAAATCTTTCCGTTTAATGGTGTCCAGCATAACTGCTAACTCGGCTATGAACCATCTAGTCCTTCGCCTTTCGCGCAATAGGGGGCGATAGTGCAGTCCCTCTTGTTGAACCTATACATCCAATAATTTGTTACAACTGTAATCTGCTGGCAATCGCCAATGTAAAGGGTCTTTTTGCCGCGGCTGGTGCAAAGGGTATGTGAGCTCCAGATCCTTGATCCAAGTATCATCTTTGAGCTAATCAATATATTTAGGATTTAAAATAAGCAAACTATCTGTCCTGTATGATGGAGCTTCGTCAAAAGCGACGTCTATTCCAGGTTTCTCCCATACCATCTCCGACAGAATACAGACTATTGCCTTTACAGGCGACGAGAATTTCCTGGTTGTAGGAACAGATAAACAGGGATTTGTATTCTACGAAGTTGAAGAACTTACTAATCCAGGTGCCTCCCCAAAAGGCCGTGAGACGCTGTCGGAAATTAGTGCAATCTCGCCAAATCCTGCTATTGGTTCCGATATAGCGGTGCTACATGGCGACAATGTCACCCTCTTCGATTTAAAAACCGGTAACTCAAAGCTCTTATGCTCTTCAAGCGCTTGCTCGATGTCTTGGTCTCCCATGGGAAAACAGCTTGTGATTGGTACTCGGGATGGAGATATCATGCAATATGCACCGAATGGAGAGATAAGAGCTGTCATACCCCGTCCCCAATTTATTTCGTCGGAACGTTCAAACATTATAAAGCTAGTATGGCTAGAAACCAATCTGTTTTTAGCTATCTATTCTGGTCCGATACAGCCAGAGAGTCACGACTATGAAGCTTTCTTGATCACAAGGCACAAACCCCATGGAAATCTCACATTCTCCAAACTTTTAGACCCTTGTCCGCCTTTTGGTCTGACTGATCGAGTGGGTGCATGGTTTGTTGATAGCTTTGTTTGGAATAAAGAAGCTTTGCCTCATTTGTTGACCCTTGCTGCCTCGCCTTCTTCCGATATTACTCTAATGACAGATCGGGCTACAGTGATACCGTTGGAAGACTCTGCGAGAGCGACCTTGCCCTTTTCAGGTTATTCTGATACGTCTCCTGTTGGGTCAGGCCTCGATTTTACTTCGACGCATGCCATTAGTAATCCTTGTCCTGGAGTCGAAGGATCAGGTCCAATGCCCATCTTATGGGTTTTGAATAATGAAGGAAAAATCAAGGGTTGGAATATAATCTGGACTGACGGAATTCAAAAAAATCTTGCCGACATTTCTCACATCAAGACTACAATGGAAGACTTGGCCACCAAAGCTTCACAGGCTTCCAGTTGCATTGACGGCAAATCAGAGTCATCATTACATAATTTACAACAAGAGAGCTCATTACCATCTCAATCTCCGATGCAATCTGGAGTGGCAAACCCTGCAAGTGCTACAAAACCCGTTTTCGGCCAAAGTAACTTTACCGCCAACCCCGCTGAGAGACCCGGGCCGTTCACAAGTAGTGCTACATCAGCCTTTGGAAAGAGTTCTTTCGGCAGCCCGTCTATTTCGCGTGGAAACTCTCCGTTCGCTGCTGCTGCTGAGAATAGTTTGTCAAAGCCAGCATTCGGTCAGAGCATTTTCGGCAGCGCATCAAGTAGTGCGGGTACGTCTGCATTTTCTTCCGCAATCTCGACCCCTGCACCTGGTTTTGCACGGCCCGCCTTTGGACAAAGCAGTTTCGGAAATACCTCCAATACCTCCTCGTTGCGAGGAACACCTCCTCCACCGCCAACGGGTGGTAGCGCTTTTGAATCCCCCTCATCCCAAAGTCCAGCCTTTGGACAGAGCACGTTTGGAACATCCAAGTTCCCATCTGCTCCAGGAGGCTCCGGTTTTGCTAATCGACCTGCTTTCGGTGAAAGCACTTTCGGAGGCAGTTCTGCTCCTTCTCCTGCCCCTGCTGTGTCATCAACCGGAGCTCCAGCATTTGGAAAGTCCGTCTTCGGACAAAGCAATTTTAAAACAAATTCTGCTACTCCTTCTTCGACTGGAGACTCTGCGTTCCGAGATACCCCTGCTTTTGGACAGAATAAATTTGGTGGAGCGTCCTCAGAGACTAGTTCCGTATTTGGCCAAAAGAAGCCAGGCTCGACGTTTGAGAACGAGCAGAACCCATTTGGCAAAAACCCTTTCTCCCTGGAGAGCTCAAAAACTTTATCCAGCGAAGGAGCGAAGCAGCCGTCGAGTAGTGTTGCCAATCCTGGCTCAAGCTTATCTGGATCAATGTTTTCCAAAGCAAAGGATCTAACCCTCCAAGCTGAACAAAAAGTCTCCGGTAAAGAAGCCTCTTTGGAAAGGATGAAATCTATATTTGGCAAAAATGCTTCGACGTCACCCGGACACTCCTCTCCAACAGGAGCTCAAACCATGAATACGACCCTCAAACAAGGAGGTCGTCCGGCCAACAATAATGAAAATAGCTCGACTGACGAAAGCGAGGAGTCGGATCAGGATTCATATGTTTCGGACGAGGAACAGCCAAATACTCAGATTGATGAAAAATCTCATAATCAAGGTGTTGGACTGTCTATGGACAATATCTCTCTTGGCGAGAAGCAACGAGAATCGAAAACTAGTCCCACTTCGTCTTCTCAGCACGGCAGTCGTTTATCTGAGTCTCCTATTATTGTTAGTTCCGAAATTGGACAAGAAGAAACTGCAACTGGTCATAAGGATGGATCAGCGCCAGGATCGGAGTCAGAATCGTGGGAGTCAGGATCTACCTTCTCAGAGGAATCTTCTCGTGAAGATGAACAAGTTCAAGGGAAATCAGACAACGAAGAAGACGGTAAGAATCAGGTATGTTATTTTTATAAAACTGCGGCTAACATGTTCTTGTATTATTACAGATGAAGGTAGTCTTTCAAGATCGTGGCAAAATACCGAGTCCGAGGACGAGCAGCCGTTGGCTGAGAATTTATCAAGAGAGAAAAAAAAACCCGTGACGGAAGAGCAAAATGTTGCCAGCCGCCCTCAATTATCTCATGTGCCATTACCAGCATCTCCTATAATAAAAGCTGCAGAAAACGTTGCCCTCCCATCATCTCCTTCTCCAGAGAAATCCTCTCTTCCGATTTCTCCTCCGCCCTCACCCATGCGCGTTCAAGCTAAGGTTGGCGAGATCGCATCTCTTTCACAGGAGGTTAATGATGAGCACCTTAAGGGGAATAAGCTCGAGCCCGCCGATTTCCCCCCATTCTCTCCGATGTCGCCTCACTTAGTGGAGGCTGAAAATCAGGAATCCCAAAGAGCAGCAAAAATAATGCTCCCCGCCAAAGAAATTGACGATGATGAGGGTGCAAAACCTGCGCCATTCCCATCTTGGGTAAATGAAGATGAGCAGAACGTTGATTATGGCCCTTTGCCACCATTTGGTGATGAAGGCCTCGACAATGGCCCATTGCCTCCTTTTGCCGTTCCGACTTCAAAATTATTTGAAGGAAGTCCAGACAGGTCACGGGACGGTGAATTGGGTCCTAAAAATGAGCAGGCATCTCCCAAGGTTCAAACCGAGCAAGAGAAAAGCAAAGCTTCTTTACCACCGTTCGGAGTCCCGGCATCCAAGCTTGCTAGCCCTTTCCTATCGACAGAGCCTGGATCTTTTCAAAAGAAGACTGAGCTCCCGGAAACTCCATCCCAAGAGAAGCCAATTACAGCAGCTGATAACCGAAAAAATGAGCAGATATCGAGGTCGACAGATGAAGAAGCTGCTCCATTACCTCCTTTTGGTGTGCCAGCTCCGCCTCCTCCAGCTAATCAATTTGCAGGTCTGTCAGAGAAACGTCAAGAAAATCAACCAAGAGTCTTTCCTCCCTTCAATGCTCAAGTCCCTGCACAGTCCAGTAACTTGTTTGGAAGTGTGAAAGTGACGCAGGAAAAGTCGCCTGCGGAGCCTTCGTTTCCACCATTTGGAGTGCCGACCCCAGATCGGCCGAGTAACTTGACTGGAATTGCAGGACCAACAATACGAAGTAAGAGCTCGCAAGCATCCGGGTTTCCACCTTTCGGTGTTCCGACTCCTAAGACTTCAGACAACATACTAAAGGGCTTGAACTCCGAGCCGACCAGACCTGAATCAGCGCCGCCGCCGCGATTTGCGCCTAAATTCTCAAATGCCTCAAAGCCTACCGAGGCTGAGATGTCTGCATCTGGAATGCAAAGAGATACTAGCTTGCAAACCGGCTACAAGTCGCTATTTGGAGATAGCTTTGCTAAAAAACTTGATCAACCCAATCCTAGACTTGGAACGTGGTCGCATTCTTCAACTGGTGTTCCTGCCGTTGAGCCTAGAATTGTGTCTACAGATGCGGCAATCCAAACTGAAGAAAAGGACGAAACTTCAGAACCTGAGCCTTTAAGGACTCTTGCTGAGCTACCTACCTTTGTAACTTTAAGTGAAATTGAAGAGCCTAGGAGCAATGAAAAGGTTTGCATTTCACTCCCTAATTCCTTCAATCTACGCCTTCGTCTAACTTTTTCATTTTTTAGGGACTCGCTCGGGAATTTGATCTTTTATATAAGTCAGTTGAGCATTACATGAGTATGGTAAGTGCCGAGAGTCTCGCTTTTTTTTTTGCCCTTCATAATGGTTATTGTTCTAACATTCTATTTGGCAGCTACACGAAAATGCCACGAATATTGGCAATTACGTAAAGGAACAGGCACAAGAACCTCCTTTATTCAATCTGTCAGAGAAATCATTGGAAGACATTGAAAACTGGCAACTTGCAGATGCTGCCACCGTTGGCTCACTTGTCGATGGTGCTCGAAATCGACAAAAGGAAGCTTCAACTGTGCAGGAATGTAATAAAATCTTGAAAGATATACAGAAGCTTGATCTTCCTCTTTCTAATTGTGAGTAATATTATAACCATTATCTGTCTTAAGTTATATCAGCTGACTCCATATGAAAACAAGTGACGGGAAGCATTAGGCGGGTTGGGGAGCTTATTCAGGAGCGAGATCTACAGGACAAATCGGATCTACTGAACTCTCAACAGTTGCCGGCGGAAGCTGTCCAGCTGCAGAGGGCTGTCAGGAAGTCTTATAATGTAGGTTGACACGTATCTTTGACGAAAAAGACAAACACTGACTGATGTATTTGGTAGCTATGTGACGAGCGGTTGCGGATTTTGGAAAAAGAAATTGTTGTGATAAAGGCCAATCTTGTCTCTCAAGGTGGAATTGAGGCACCTTCGCTTTCGCGGATACGAAGATCGATCAAGAAGATCTCGGAGATGGCCGAAAGAAAGAGAATGGAAATTCGCTCCTTGGAGCGGAAAATTAATGACTTGCAACTTCCAAATGATAAGAAACGACAATCATCTGCCCAAGCATCCATACTTTCACCTGCTCAAACAAACAAAGCTTCAGTTAATGAAATGGATGTTGAATTGCTCATGATCCGCAAAACTTGCCGGGCAAGGATTATGCAAGTCATTAACAACAGGAAAAGTGGACCTAGGGTGACAAGGCAGCCATGAGGGCAAAATTTTATGTACGATTAGACTATTGAGCGATATGAATTTCTGTTTGTTCTAGCCCACTCGGGGTTTTTGAAATGCGAGAATAATTGATCATGTTGAATTTGCAGTAACTTTTTGCACCTGTAGTCGTAGGAGGTTCAAAAGATTTGTGGTTTGTAACTCCAACTAGTCAAACATGCCAGCACAAGGGATTGATGGACCTTTACACAAAGAGACTGAGGAGAACAACCCGTATGAGGTAGTTGATAAACTAGATAAGTATAAAACATAGGTTGTTGGGTTTTCTGTTCATCAGTCACGCGATGCTAATAATAACAATGTGGTTTGTTGTGTGTACTGGGGGCAATGGACGTTGAACTCAAACAACTTTGCAAAGTCCATACGGAACTTCGAGAGCAGAGCATCCAGTCATTCACTGCTGCGACGCAGATGTCAGAATTCCTTAAGAATGTGAATAATGGTCTGCGCCTGAATGATCAAGATAATGATGTTAAAAAATAATTAAGTATTATGCGTCGACACGCCCGTGCTCGTCGCACATTTTCAAATAAACTATCAACTTATCGCAATTATGTACATAATCTTTACAATCAATACAAAAGTGGTTATTGATATTTTTTATTTGAACTCGTCTTTCTTGGTGCGGAAGCAACCAAAGGGATGATCAATCAAGTATTGAAAGACTGGCTGCGGGATGAAGTCCAATAAAGACGAAAACAGTAGGTATGCGACAGGCTTGTAGCCATTTTATATCTGCGTAAGATTCAGATAGCCATAATATTTCACAACTATAGGATAATGTGATGAATAAAGTACATAATTGTGTAAATCAAAGTAGACAAAGCTCCCTTTTTCAACACATTAAAAAATTCTCTAGTACATGACTTTCTATCTTCAAGATACCGAGGTGCTATTGCATTTGCATGTGGAAAGTTTCCACAAACCATTCATTTGGCGATGAAAATAGCTGCTCGGCTAATCACGACACAGGTTAATGATGAGTATATTGAGATAAGTTGTTAGCAAAGGATGATCATCATCTGGGGCACTATTTACCAATAGTACCATGAATATATCCTCCAAGGCTAGGCATCACAGCCTCATAAAAGTTTTAAGTTGGCATGCCATGAGATCAGATGGCTTTTAAAGCCTAATGTACATGGAGAGCAGATTCAGATGTTCCTTAAAACGTTTCATTGAAGTTGCGTAGCCGTACACGGGTCGAATCCTCAGGATCGGTAACGATAATGTCGCTCCTCAGAAGAATCCTTGCCGTTGCACCATTCGGGTCAGAGAGCGTAACATAAGAGTCCAGTTCTTCCTCATCAAATAGGGTATTCAAGAGATTCTATAGATTGGTTAGTTTAGCATTCAGATAGATTTAGATGGCTCCCGGTATATGACAACTAACCTCGAGATCAGCTCTGAAATCTTTAGCCAAAGCGCGACAGTCGGCCTCATCTTCTTCGTCGAAGACTGTATGCTGTATGCTAGTCAGAGAAATTCCTCGTTCACGGAGTAAGATAATAGGAGCTAAATGATGATTGACCAGATTCCGGAGAGAAACAAGAAGCTCTTTCGCTAGTTGAGATTTAAGACTGGCCTTTGTTCTAATAGCGTCCACGATTTCATTCGGAGAATTGATGTCCGCAGTTCTTTCTCGGTCGATTCTCGATTCCAGTAGGCTTTTCAGCTGCTTTAGATCATTGTAAAAGGAAGTCTGATCGTCAGTTTCATGTTGCAGTTCTTCTGCAAGAGAACATTGTTTTGAAAGAAACTTTTCAGAGGAGTTTATTGACCTCTCCAAACGTCGGGCCGCAACCACAGCATCAAATGCTGAATTGTCGTGCTCTGGTATAAATTCTATCACCTGTAGTGCTTTTTGAAGGCCTTTTATTTCATCTTGAAGAGTTGGCGTTGCTTTATTCACTCTCATCTATATACTTCAAATAAGTAAATTAAGAACTGTCTATCTCCTAGAGACCATACCTTTGAAATATCATCGCTAGCTTCCTCTACAGCTTTTGACAGATCTTTGCATGATTCTTCAAGAAATGTGAGGTAGTAAGCGAGAGTCGGAGAGTTTAAAGCGCTATCTCCAAAGGTCAAAGCTTTCCCTGATTCAGCCAGGTCAAACAACCTGCCCTTTAAAGATTTCTGATTGAGGCTCATATGGTGAAGTGATATTAAGTCTGCGGGTTAAGTTTGTCGATTTGTTTACGGGTGAGCCGCACCAAGCGATGAGATGTCTGCGAGCTAAACCTCAAGCAGTTTGGCGCGGGGTGGGAGGAGTGAACTTTCGCCTCAATAGTGTCAGTCATCTCATTTCATTGTTCACTTTCCTTTATCAGATTCTTGAGACAGACTGTATCGAGGCGAGCTCTAAGTACCCAGGTGTTTGTATACAGAGGGGTTACTGAGTGGCATGGGGCATGACTACGGTCCCGTTGTCGCCTTTTGATAAATCTACCTATAAGCCACTGGAGTCCATTGAACCGGAACGTGACTCTTTCGGTCCGATTGAATATAAATTGAAGCTCACAAATGTTGATCCAGACCGGTTTGTCCGTTTGACTTCGCAGTTGAAATGGAGACTAGCCGAAGGTGGAGGAAGTTCATTATATGAGTTGGGGGTCTCTGATAATGGTAAATTTGTTGGTCTGACTCCAAAAGAGTTGGAAGACTCGCTGAGCTGCCTAGGCCGAATGTGCTCCGATATCAGGACCTATTTACGCGTAAATCGCTGTATCACTATCGGTGATGATCGAAAGGTTGTCGAACTTTTTATAACACAGAAGGATTTAAAGATTCCAGATTCTCTCCGGACCATCCTGATAGGACCGTCTGGAGCTGGCAAATCGACTGCTATTGGCAATTTTATTAATAATACTCTGGACGATGGAGCTGGCAAAAGCCGTAGCACTGTTCTAAGGCACCGTCAGGAGCTAATATCAGGCAAAACACACTGTCTAACTCAAGAAATATGGGGGTACTCCAAAGAATGCACAAAGATCGATTATTCTCTTGCCGGCATAAATGGATGGCAACAAGTTGTGGATGCATCTAGCGATTCGGTCGTTCATGCACTGGATACTCCAGGAAGAAGATGTTTTCAGCAAGAAAAACTTAAGTTTTTTATGGAAGCGTGGATAGCTGACCTTGCGATTCTAGTTTTGTCCCCTGAGCTTGAATGGCGGGAATATCTTCAGTTCTGTCGAAATCAATTTGATAATATGATTATTGTTATCAATAAGGCGGATACTTGCTCCTTTCAAAGAAACATTCACGCGTTTCTGACCCACTTGATGATGTATATTCATTCATGGGGAGAAAATATACACTCTCGGGTGATAGTAAACGATGAAGAAGCCTTTTTATATGGGAAAGGGAGGACGAGTATGGGCGATCAGCATATATTTCCCATATTCATTACCTCCCTGGTGACGGGGGACGGGCTATCTCAGTTAAATCGCTTCCTTTATACGAGGTCAACTTCGAAGCGGCAAGCATCTGGGCATGGTTTGTTGAGACGCCAAGGAGCATTCTCAACCATTCCTCGCGGCCTCCATTCGGTTCCGTCTATTGATAACCCCAACGTCCTTTGCATACTTTCTACGTTCAAGAATTCGAGCATTTTGTGTGGTGTTATGCATTGTGGTGTTCTAAGCGTCGATACATGCTACAAGCTGACCTACTTGCACTCGCATCATCATCATGGATCGGGGAAAACTCTCAAATGTCCAGACCTAGAGACCTGGTTTGTGGTTCGCATTATGAGCATTCAAATTTTTAAAGTCTTTTCCAAAACCCTCAGATGCCCCCAAGCTGGTTCATTGATGGTTGAGCTGTGCACACCAGATGGACAAAGAGATGAATGTACTAGTCTCCAACAACGGCTTCAGTCTCTGGGGCTGGGATACTTTGCTTGGCAAAAACTTTAATTGCTTGGTCGTAACTGCCATGCTATACCTACCTTAGCACGTTTGAAACCTTCTTATTTGATTTTTACGCGTAATATCTTTTGATGCTAATACATGGCTTGGCTGAACTGGAAAAGACAAACACAGGGACAAAAAGTTTTTTATTAAATTGTCATGTCGTTAATGCGCTTTTTTGGGCTGTGGACAAAGAACTGCACAGAGCACCCACATTAGACAGAAACAAATTTATACAAAAATGAAGTCATGTCAGCTACGATATTTTCAGGTTTATTCTGACTTTTCATGCACATCGCCATCACCAAGAGCTTTTCTTGCCTCGTAGCGCTCCTGCATCTTTTCAGTAGCTACTGGAGGACCGCTACGTCTCCATGTTCTGGCAAGTTCGTATAGTTTTTGGGGATCATTTCCAATATCCCTTGAGAGCTTTAGGAATAGGGCGAGTTCTTCCTTGTCCATGAGAGGGTCCAAGACCCATTTTCCGGAAGCAGGTTCACTGTCATCTTGAGTATTATGTAGTTCGCTGGGAACAAATGGACTATCAAATCCCTCTCCCTTTCCGAGAAATACTCCTTCATGGAGAATCTTGCGAAGGATCCCTTTCTTGAACGCTTCGACCTTACCTCCTGCAGCATCAATCTTTTCGTCGGAATTCTGTTGCCTCCATTGGGGCGGAGTCGCTCGCATAACCCCAGTCCATCCATTTGCTGCTAGTTTTTTGACATCAAAATCAGGTTTCTCCCCGAAAGGAGATAATTTATAGGGGTTTATGGCACCGCACCATATAATCAGCCAAATGACAAGGATCTTGAGGACATGAAATCCAAAAAACACATATTGCTCTTCGTTTGAAGAGATTGCATTAGGGTCTCCCATGAGATCTTTAATTGCCATAGGTCCATGATTATATATAAATCGATAGAGGAATCCTGTAAGCTGCCAACCAGGGGTTGGAGAAATACAATCTGGTAGATCTGTATAAAGCCACAAAAGAAGGATAAGTAGAGTACCATAATAGCGACGTACCTAAAATGGACAAGTCAGATACGAGAATGTTATTTGTGAATACAAGAACCCATGACATACACTCTTTCTCCAAATTGGTATAAACAACTGCCCCTCAAATACGCTTTCATGAAAAGACTTATTTTCATCAGCAGCACTCAAATTACCATGGCCGTAATTATTATCATTGAATAATAATCCCCCATGACTCGTTAAGAACCCGGGCTCTTTTGAGATATGAAACCCAGCAGGCTTGGGGCTGTAGAAGAAGGAAGGATTTAGTGATAAAGGGATCAAATCAAAGATTTCCCGCAGAGATGATATCTTGGCTAGTAAAGGATTGTTGTTAGTAACTTGCTGTCATTTGAAACTCTGAGGAGAGACATACCACCCGGATCGACTTCGATACAATAGTCCTTGTGACTGTCGTCGTGCAGACGAAGATACACATCCATCCGCTTTAGATCATCACTTTGACCCTCTTTAGTGGTTTTGGAGAGGAAAGCATGGATTGGGTTTGACATTATAAGCCGGGGATTAGATTACGTCGTGTGGAGACAAAAATGGCTCCGAGTATATAAGCTTCCAATTGACGTGTAACGGCTTCTTTTCCCCTCCATCGCCATGCCACCCTGATATGGTTTTGGGACATTATCACGCGGCTGATTTCCCCCACTGGATCTGAGGACAACCCCCCACAGGGTTGGTAGGCCGGTTCAAATCATGAGTAATGCTGAACAAAAAAAAGAAAATGTTATATTGTACAAATACATAGATTCTAAATAAAAATGACGTCTATTTGCCGCCAGCCTGAGCTTTCTTTTGCATTCGCTTGCCAAAGAACATTAGGGCAAGGGGAAGAAGGGCTGTGTTGACGCCCATCCAAGCTACCAAGATTCCAACATTGCGGCCAATCTGATTTTTTTCCGTGTTGAGTAAAACCACTTTTAAAGCTTCATAAACATTATGGATTGGCCAAGCATAGCCGTACCGGTAAAATTTAGGGCAGAGAGCTATGGGTGCAAATGTGGGTGATGTATTACTAATGACCCAGAACAGCAACCAAAATCCTAGAACTGGTGGATAGGTTGCAAAGGCAACAAGAGCAACATTTTCGCTCGCACCGCCTACTGCTGACATTCCAATGAAATTGATCGACCAGTACACTAAAAAACCCGATCGGCCAAACGTTTCACCGATATTAATCTGGAAAGCCAACGAGACAAGACTGTAGAGTAGGGAAAGAATAAAATATGAAATCTGGGACGATAGAATCCGATAATAGACATAATGGCTTGGCTTTACCCTCATGGCAATAGCTTGATGAATAGGCATAAAGAAATTGAACTGGAAAAAGGACACAATGATTAGATAAATGAGTGCAATCGACATTGGAGCCTCCAATATGAGCTTAGGGTATCTGATCAAGTTGAGTTGAGTAAATTGCATAGCGTTAGTGAGAACGTTGGGGGCTACACTGATGATGTTTGAAATTTGAGATTGAGTGAGATTAGCCAGAAGGGGTGCATATATTTCAGAAGAGGCCTGTGATAAAAACTGTCTTTCAAATGCTCGCAACGCAGGTAGAATGTAGTCATATATGGCTGAAATGTCCCTTGCTTCATAGTATAAGGCGGTTATGAGATTTTCAGTAGTAAAAGAGGCATTTGCATTCACCATTGCATCATAGAGCGCTTGAGTAGCATTAGCTTGAACCAGAATGGCGGCCCAGGCTTCATTGTGAGTTATAGCATGATGTATCACTCCATATGAGGCGTTCCGATATTCACTGTTTATCTGCCAACCCGCAATTTCACTGTCATATTGAGACAATGATGATACCGTGTTGACCAATGCTGGTCCCACTAAAGGCTGCAAGCCACTAGCAGGGTCAGGGGTATCCTGGTCAATGATCCAGATTTTGAGATTAACAAGCCTTTCCTCCCGGCGATACATTGACCCCCAGTAAATAGAGAAAACTCCAAGCATAAGACAGCCCATAATAACATAGGTCATCAGAAACTTTCCGCATGTTTGAATCCGTACAGTTGCAAGATCGCGATGAAAAAACCCGACCTTTGGAGGGGGTCCTGCTGTCTGTAATGGCGGCAGGTCTGTCTTCTCTGTCTTGTCACCACCAGAAGAGTCAGAAGAATTGACAGCACCCTGGTAGGAATTCTCTAGTGACTGAGATGACTCTGAACGATTTAAAGTTTGATCTATTCGAAACATAGACCTGCTTAAGGTTCTGGTCCCAGCAAGACCTTCCGAAAAGTCATCCTCGTAAATTTGTTGGCCACCGTCATTCATACTGAGAGAGAGTACTTTTTCAACAGCCACTTATCAATACCATCAGCTACTTAAGAATAAAAGTTATCCGGGTTGAACTCCCTTCCCTGAGTAAGTATTTATAATCAACCATCCTTGTAAGTATATCTCCCAAGTTTTTTTCGCTTTTGTTTTCTTTTTCTTTTTCCGGTGTTCTGAAAAGGGGTAGAACTCCCAGCTAAAGTCCGTTTATGTCCGGGGAAAATCTGAAAAAAAAAAAAAAAATCAAGGATGAAATTAAAAAAATAAAAAAGAAAGACAGGAGGGTAACAATGTGGCTCCACTCCAATCCGGCAATGTCAAAAATATCCTAAAAACCGACCATTTTATTCCCAAGGGACGACAGAAAATTTTCTTTGGGTGTTGTTATCGGCTTTTTGTCCTTGTTCGCGGTGCTAAGGACAGTTAATAGCCGAGCCGAGATTTTATTCCCCCAATCTTGACCAATTAAACCCTTATATTGTCAAAAAAGGGAAAGGTTGAAAAGTTTCCAAGGACAACTAAAAACCGTATCCATATCTCTCCATACGCAACAACAACGACAGCACGACTAGCCATCGATCAATCAATCAATCAATTGCCAATATCTCGCTGATTAAAATACAAAAACCCTTGACACGAATTTGTACGAGGCATTGAAGGACTAATATTATTAATGAATTGTCCTGTTTAGGTGCTATATTTTATGTCTAGCGCCCAACCTCAGCCTGCGGTTCCTACGCCTCCGCCTAGCGGAACACCTACAGTACCTGTCCGTCGTAGGAGATTACGGGTTCCAAAGAACTGTCAGACTTGTTTGAAAAAAAAATTGAAAGTGAGTCGGTTTTCGGTTTTTATCACGTTAGTCAATGGTGTCATTGTGTATCGATGGGTGGAGGAGAGACGGAGAAAGAAAAAGAAAAAGATAAATTAAAAAAAAAAAAAAATTCAAAAAATTTATACTGACTTTTTTTGCTTTCAGTGCGATCGAGATAAGCCTAGGTGTGGCTACTGTTCACGGAGGAACCTGAAATGCGAGTATGCTGACTCCGCTCCAGCGTACGTCAGATTGCTATTTATTCAAATCATCTTGTTTTTGCTAACAAAATGATATTATCAGTCCTGCCAGGACAGAACTCCAACGTCTACGAAGAGAAGTTGCAATTCTCCGATCTAAATTGAGTCCTTCCGAACCGACTTCTAAAGATGACTTGTCCCTTCCTAGATTTGACTCGTCAGGATCTTCTGGTTCGGCCATCTCAACATCATCCGTTAATAGCATTTCTCCTAACGGTTTGATCAGTCAAGCAGCATGTCCTCCGCAATCCATGAACCTTCCCAGATTCTTATCCGACTCGTCCAACATATCAACGTTTGATAAATATCTCTCCTCTGAACCTAGGGCCCCCACAAACGTGTCTACACCTTGCCTTAGCACTGCAAGTCAACTGCCGGTACCAGACAAAGGCAAAACGACGTCTGATGTATTCATGCCAAACTCGATCCTTTTCTCAAGCGAATATGCCAGCTTGGCTTCAAACAAAGATTCAGAGATATTCTCCTTCAGTTCCTCTGCCGTCTTTCCCATAGACGATCCACGATATCAATCGGTGGTGTATTTGCTTTGTGATACATTTTTCAGAGACGTCTTTCCTATTTGGCCGGTTGTTATTGAAAGCGAAGTTAAGGCTGAACTAGAAGCACTTATGCGCAAGCGTCCTCTCTCGTCTGTACGATCAGCTGTCGTTTTTGGTATGCTCTCTGTTGCTGCCCAAACTCTAGCTTGGAGCGAGGTCTCAAAACTTCGACAATCAAATTGGGATCTCTCACGAGAGGCGTTGTGGGAACTCCTATATCAATCCTCGAATCTCGAGCTTGATAAAAGTCTAAAAGAGTCCCCCTCCAATGTCTCGGTTGATACTGTTGCCGCAGTATGCCTTCTGACAATTGGGATATACAATATAGCAAAGTTCAACCTTCGACAAACCCCAAAAATAGGTTGGCTGATTGCTGCTGGATATAGTCTCGATCTCCACCGTGATCCAGTCGCAATTTCTGAAAACGTCCAAAGCCATGAATCAATAGAGATTCGTCGAAGATTGTGGTTTGTGATTCGCACGATTGATTATCTAAAGACTTCTTTATCCGGTTTACCCTTGATGATCTCATCAGCTTCGTGTGACATGGCAATGCCTAGCAAACTTCCAAATGATAGGGAAAGTATCGATATTCGATATTTAATCCTTGCTACAGAAATTCTCAACCTCCATGCTACAATTAGCTCGAAGCTCTATGGGCCATCATCTCCTAGCTACCAAGAAGTGCTGGAACTCGACAAAGAAATTCAAAATCAAAACAATGAATTGCGTAGGCTATATAGTCCTGACGAAATGACTCTCCGCACTCCCTATTACGATCGGATGCGCTATCTTATACTCAACACATATCTTCTCCGAGGAGTCTTGTTACTGCACCAGCCTTATCTTCTGAGTAGCTTGTGCGTTAGTGGACCATCTCAAAGACAGTATCGATTTAGTGTTGAGGCAGCAATGACTGCGGCAGAGCGACAAATGACCGTTTACCTTGAAATGGCTCGTGACGAGATTATTTTCAGCAGATATCAAGTCTATCTAAAAGGCAGCCTTCTCGACAATGTCTCACACGGTATGGCAGTTGCCATTTTAGCTTTAACCTCTAGCCGACTGAAAGATTACCCAAATATCAATCGACGTGCTGTTTCTGATCTGGTTTTGAGATTTTGGGATTTCGTCACCCAGTTCAGTAACTCGCCCGTCATAACTTGTCGTCACACTGAACTGGATGCTTTGATCCAACGAGCACGGGAGCTATACGCAAACGGATCAGAATCCGACAATAACGACTATGATTATGTCGGAGTTAAGCAATGGAATTCGATCCTATTGGGCAACTTCTCTTCTGGTTTACATCATAGCCATTGAAAGAATAATGTCCTTAATCACACTTTCTTGGACAAAAGATGTTCATTTTTTGGTCATGATCAGAGCAGTAATTTGCCAAAAATTGTTTACATTTTCTAAAAAAAAAAAAAGAAAAAGAAAAAAAAGAAATTGACTTTATTTCTATATTTTCCTGGATAAAACATTGCGAGGAATGTTGATTCTGGAAGGTTAAAACTATAGAAGAGCTTGGAAATATGACTAGTTTCGAGCTCATCACCTTTCTAGAGTTTAGGAGGAGGGTGTTTACGAGGTTTATGAGAGAAGGAGAGGTATTGGCATTTAGGGAGTGTAGGGATAACATGTTTTTTGAAGTTTAGTCCAGGGTTTTTTCCGCTTTTCTTGATGTTTATAAGCCATGTATAGTTTTGCGAAGCAAATTTTTCAAAGCAGTACGCTATCTAAATTACAGTCTTGATCTGAATAAGGATTAATTAACATTTCGATTCGATTGGCTCGAATCCCTAGCTGTAGTGATGTAGAGGAAATTGGTTGCCTGGATCAGGATGATATTTTGTTCAACTATCCTAACTAAATCTACGGCTACAAAATGGTAGTTGGGACAGTTAAAAATACATCCCCGTTACCAATTCTTTATATCCGTTAAACCATATTTGTACTAGGCTCGTGTAGGCAGGCTCATTGTTATAAAATGCAACTTTTTTCAGTAGGTGGGGTTTCATCCAACCGTCTGGATTTACCACCCACTAGTGTCTCGGAGTTAACGGAGAACAACCCCAGATTTAGTTTGGTCTACTAGAGATTTTACCATGCGTAAGCAGAAACAGGGCTCCTTTTAATTACGGCGACATACTGGAGTTTGTACACCCCGGGTCAATGCCAGAGATATTGAATGACAATTTGTACTTCTTTATTTAGAACTTGAAAAGTCAAGTCAATTTGAACAATGGCGGCCAGATTTGAACGATTTAACTGGCAACAGAACTTAGGACAGTTAACTAGGAGAAACTTATCGTCGACAGTTGGACTCCTACAGCGCCAGAGAAACAAACTACCTTGGCTCGATCCAGTTGGAGAATCAAGCCATCATGTCAAAGATAAGACAAAGATATTTGTCGACAACTGCCCTCCTCCGACTGTCGATACTGGATGTACTCACTGTCACCCAAACCCACAAAACTACAAAATTGATTATTCTAAACCGTTAGCCAACACTGCTGCTCCGCATAGACGTCATATTCTATTATGCACAGGCACCCATGATTGGCCCTCGAAGATTGAAGCAGTGTCTGGGTCGCTTGCTCATGAATTAGCAATATTAAGAAGGAAAGACCTTCTTATTGATGTGAGCTTATTTTTTCCTTTCCTTATTCGTGCCCTTTGGTGAATGCTGACTGGCTGGTCTCAAGCCTCACTTTCCTGTCCTATTAACCAATTGCGATCTACCTCCTGTGGAGCCTGGTAAAACGACCGCTTTAATCTATCCGGATAAGGTTATGATCACAAACCTTACGAACCAAAATGCGCACGAGTTTTTGCTTCGATACATGGTTGGTCCCATGTTCTGCAAGGACAACAGAAGGCACAATAATTCTTCACAGGCCCATCTGTTTAACACTGTGCCTGTGAAGACAAGATTAATTGGGATCTGTGGACATCGAGCACGGGATATCCGATGCGGGTTGATTGCCCCTTTGCTGATAGATGAATTTAAATCGGTGCTGGGCATGAAGAACTTATTGTACGATGCTTCCGACGATATTGCGTCCTCTGATCAGATTCGTCTTACTACTTTATCACATATCGGTGGACACGCTGTAAGTTCCATGTTTGTATCACAAACTTCCCCTTTTCTTTAAATTTACTAAATCTAATGGTACGCGATACTAGTACGCTGGAAATGTTCTGTATTTTACCCATTCTGGTCAAAGTATCTGGTACGGACGAGTGCAGTGCGAGAACGTCCAGGGAATCGTTTCCGAAACCATACAAGCGGGGAAAGTCATACAGCCAATGTATAGAGGAGGGCTAATCCCGCCAAAAATATAACATGAGAACGAGTCATAAATTTAAACGGTAAATCAGGAAGCAAAAGTGTTCTAGCACTTACTCTACTATTAAGCCACTGCTTCACGATGTTTCTCTTATCATCAGCCTACTTTTAATACCATGTACATAGTTTTGTAGCATCTCCTTATATACTGAACAAATTACAACCTGTACAAAATGAATTTTTTTCATTTTTTGTTCTCTACTAGCTTGGGCATTTATCTGTTTGCGCATTGTGATGAGTGTCAATCTCTTAATGGACCTGCCCAATATCCAGAAAGGGATACCGGCCATTTAATAGAACCCCAAAGTCACCCTAACTTGGTTCCCTGCAGGTTTTCCTTTCTTGATACATCCATTTACGTCCTCTAGTGGAGATTAACGGTAATTGCAGATTTCGGTTCACCACTAAACTGACGCTAATTCTTAAACCGCTCATCCCAACAATGCAACATTCAAAAGTCTATCTGATGATCGGCCGATAAGACAGCTCTCTGTGCACTACAGCCATCCTGACAGTTAATAGAGCGCCGAGAAGTTGCTTGAGCCACTCAGGCAAAGGCTGACTTCAATAATATGTCAACTGTTTTCTACGATGTCTTGTATAATAATCCACGACTGAACGATGTTGTCTTGGTACTCATTTCCCTCCTTGAATCTTATCGGCCGGGCCCTATATCCAACGGTGGTCAACAAGTGGTGCTCTCGCCTCGTGTCTCAAAGCTCGCTACTTGCTACTATATATGTAACAGCTTACTCTGTGCATTCGAACTCGACCGCCGGCGAGTTCAGTTGCACGAATCAGCTCCCAGCATCACTGGTCCTATTCACATTAGCACCGTTCAGAGAGCCATTACCATCCTCTCAACGTTTAGTCAGGCCTCAGATGTTGATAGTGCAGAGTCCGGATCATATGATGGCGCTGAAATAACTGATGTTGATGTTGGCACTATAAATGTCGATCTTCTCGAAACATTGGTTGCCGAAATTTCTACTAAGGCACTTATCCGTGGTATGCGGATCCTACTACTATCTCAAAGGTACCCTCTCGAACCTTATTCAGCTACAAACATACGCAAAGTTAAACCACCAGATGATTTCCTGGCCTTGACTGATTCACAACTCAAGGGTAAAGAGCACGAGTGGAACGACTATTTTTTACAAACATTTATATCTCGACGGAAAGGAGGAGGAGAAGGAGGAGAGAGCATATTGCTTTCTATGACTGATTTGAAGTCTTTAATCTTCTATCGAGCTATGGCCGCTAATTTAGCCAGCATACTCCCCATCGTTAGCTCAGATCAAGAGCAAGTTTGGACTCAGCGCTTCACGGATGCTTGTTGTAAATTGTCTGTTGCATTAAAACATGCTTCTTCTAAATCTCCAAGGGGCTACGACCTGCCGATTATGGGTCCAACGACAAATTCATATCAAATCTCTGAGTTTCTCCCAGTCTATGTCGAACTTGAGTCCCTAATTTGGACTGTGATGCAATGGCGAATATCCAAACTTTATCCAGGATTCAGATCACCTCTTACCGATGAGTCAGAGAAGAGCACTCTTGATAATTCCGAATCTCTTGTTATTCAACAAATCGAAGACATGGCCTATAAGCGATTACAGGGGATGAAAGATAGAGCTACAATATCAAGAGATGTACATTATGTTTTTGTCTTGCTTGATCTTATTGAACTTGTAGTTCCTGTGTTCAAGTCAGAGACTGCTTTAAACGCTTGTTACGACATTGTGTCCGATATTGCATTGACCTCTACAGTCATATCTCTAAGAGTGAAAGCTTTATCTATAATAACGACCTTCTCTTCCCTACCAGCTTATGAACCCGTGTTACACTCATTCTCAGAAGACCAAGTACAACTAAGGCTACCCCCCGAAGTTAAAGAGGAACGTTTAGAGCAATGGCGGAGATGTCTCTCGCGTTCACATCTCGTTCATGAGCTGGACTCCAAAGTATCAACCTGGATGAATGTGAACCAGGCTATTTTCTCACATGAAAGTGCGGATTCAAACTCTAATGGCATATTCCTAGAGGGCATTACCGAAGATGATCGTACGTCTTCTTCCACCACCATGGTTACCTCAAATCTCACAGAAGGCCTGGCAAGGCAGAAATTGGAAAATGGCCTCCAAGAACCAGCTGAACAGGCTGCATCTATCGATCGCTTGACTTTCGAGAGCAATTCAAACAATAACAATCAATGGACACTCCAAAGTCCCAGCGTGCATTCTGACGTGTATGGAGGCAGTATATCGTCCGCTCAGTCAATCTCTGTCAATCTTTCAGGTGACAAGAATGTGTAAGTGAATATTTCAGTTCTCCATTCTTTTTCTTTTTTTTCTTTACTGTTTCAAATCTAATTTAGTGGCCTCGAATATAGAAAAAGTCCTAACTCCGTTAATACCAATGGCACTCCCATTCCGATAAAAGCCCAGCATGAAGTGCTCTCCAGGACCACACCACCTTCCTCTAATTGCAGAAGTTCAGATTACGGAGTCAGCGTCCCAAGTCCTCAAAGTAGCCATAACAGCGGAGGATCTTTCACCCCCTATGCAACAAAAACTTCAATGAGTTCTCAGGCTATTTCTGAAGTGCAGTCATTTTCCAAGCCGGCTGTGTCTATTCAGACAGAGGAATCTTCATCAGTCGATCTCTTTCCCTTCAATTCGACTAGTCCTTCAAAGGGTAATGTTACCCCATCACTTCCTCGCAAGCCGACTATCAATAATCCCAATACAAGTTCTCCGGAGGTAGCTTCAAAGAGTGGTGGCAACGTAAACGACATTTCTACAAGAAATGCTCGAGATGATGACTTCTCTCAAAATTTTCCATTTAAGCGACGCTTGTTTCAGTACCCTTTACGAAACAAAAATATTCTGAACAGGTCTCGGCCTTATATTATGGCTGACATTTCGCCCAACGGCGAGTACTATGTCCTGCTAGACGAGAAAAAGTGGGTCGTCTATAGGATGAATATTTCCTCTCCAGCAGCCTCGGCGCCTTCTTTAGTATGTGGCGGAAGAGCTAATGGGGAATACGGGCCTAACACCAATTTATATGGATCGAGGATTGCAGACGACAAAGATAGAGACAAAAGCTATTCATCAGAGTACTCAATGTGTTCACTCTCTAATCGATATCTTGCGACTGCGTGTCATAGTGGACTTATAAAAGTCCATGACATTTTAAATGGTGGCCATCCTGTCTATAGCTATCACGAATACGTGTGTATCACATCTCTCTCAATATCTCCTGACGGTGCGCTATTAGCGTGTGGAACTCAGGAAAACTTTACCGCAAAAGATAAGGACAAAAGCAGTTTGCAAGCGTTGATTGTTTTGCATCAATTTCCTGAACAAAAAATGGGACGAAACTCCGACCTTAAGACCACTTATGGCAACTCCCCGGCAGCTAAGACAAGGGTTTCTGAATTTAGCATTATAAGGACTCTTTCATTTTCTGATGACGGCCTTTTTCTCGCATGCAGCACATCTCGTGATAGCCTCTTGATGGTGGTCAACGTACAAGAGCCTCGCAGACCACGGCTTGTAATGAAATCTTTTCGCAAACTCGACATTCTCCGTGAGGCTGATGGAGTAACCTGCATGGAGTTTTTCCGTGGGAGCCGGATACTTGTCATTACAGCGCATGCCGACAGCGGATGGCCAATTGTAATTGACAGTCGAGTTTCAATGGGAAAAGTTGCAAAACCAAGCATGATTACTAAGGTCCGTGAGATGGGTTGCTCCGTATATAGATGTGCCACCTCACCTCGTGGAGACGCTATTGCCTTTGTCAGTTCTGATGGCACTGTCAATCTTGTATACTGGCCTAAAATGGATACTGAACGGCGCTATGCTGTAACCGTGCTGAAGACTGCAACTCCTCCTTCCTTGAGTGAGGCTGCAGCCATTCGATTTTCTCCTGACGGACATAAGATCCTAGCCCTGGATCGCAAAGGAGTTCTCTATATGGCTGACTTTAGTGCCCCATCATCTATGGTAGAAGATTGTGGAACTATTAGTTCAAAATGAAATGGATAAGCTCTACGGGTTCTTATTTGAAAGTATTTTATGTATTTTATGTATTTTTTTATGATAGGTTTGGTGTATGGTTGTTACGGTTTTTTTTTTGGATGGATAAGGGGGTTTATATCGCAAAGTATAAAATTTCCTCCTAGTGAGCAGACTTGGTTGTCCTTCTGTTGAGAATGAATAAGTTCGTTCTTACACATCCTGGTATGTGCCTTGAGGGATATTAAATAATGGATCATGTAGGTTGTCAACACTATGGTTGATAAAAAAGCAATATATAATAGTGACAGATTCCAGTCTGTCTCGCTTGCGTCGATCCGTATTCAGTAGTACAGTATTATTAAAGAAGGCTTGTCCTACCTTTAGAACCTTAATACGCGAGCTAGAAGCTAAAGTTGTTTTTCCATCATTTTTCCAAAACTTGACATGTTTTTCCCAAAACAAGATTTGTTTGACATATGAGGAATGGGAATGTCCCGGAAAAAACTGAAACTCTAGACAACGCTAAGCCGCAAAGGGTGAGATCGCTAGCCATCCTAGCAGTGACGTGCGGCCCACGGGAAATACAACAAGCGGGCATAAGTCGCAAAAAAATAACCCTCCAAGGTGTGTACGTTCAAAGCTACATAAGAGTTTTTCCGCCTAGGAGTATTATAGCCTTTGCTCATTGTACTTTCTAAGTTTGACTGGCCGAGAATTTCTTAGTAAAACTCTGCGTCGAGACGGACACACGTGGGTCGAATTTTGTATCCTTATTGGGTTTTCTTTTCCCCTTTTTATCGTTTAAAAAATCTACTCCACTGAGCTCAGACGCTTTGAGTGTAAGTGACTTATGGCACCTTCAAAACAGGCCAAAGGCAAAGAAACAAGGGAATATGGAAAGGTCCAACGAAGTCAGCATGGTCATCCTGAGCATGCCCCGTTGTTGACACCAGAGCACAATCCGAATATCGTCGCTAGTAGCAATGCACGAGTTCTACATAAGAATGAGAGGATGAGTGCTATCCGCCGAGTAGCTTATTTGTCTGCCATCGTGCTTGTTTTGGCAGCTTTCGTCGCATTTGCCTTCCTTATCTTTGGGAATGACAGTTCAGCAGTGCCCAAACCACCCAAAATCAAGACATTACCCGAGAATTACATTCCAAATGCTGACGAGGCAAGTGGAAAAGATGGCGATAGTAAGAGGAGACTTATCTTGATTGGGGATGTCCACGGGAGCTACCATCATCTGCGTGCTCTAGAAAAGAAAATAAAAGCTGACCCAGATGTCGACCATATAATTCTCTTGGGTGATTTTGTCACCAAAGGACCGCACCCCGAAAAAGTCGTCGATCATATGATTGACTGGAACATGTCGTGCGTCATGGGAAATCATGAAGATAAACTTATGAGTATATATACCGAAAAGCATAAGCTCAGCCAAAAGTTTGGCAAGAACAAGAAAAAAAAGAATAAGGACTGTGATATGACCACTGAAGATTGCCTAGCGGATAAGTTACCAAGAAGACTCATCCAAAAGATAGCTTCGTGTCCCTATATTTTAAAACTGGGCGATATTAACGATCATACCGGAGAGATGGTCGCTGTACATGCAGGTTTAATGTGGAATGTCCCCCATCTTGCTGACCAAGACATAGAGGTGGTAGCTAATCTCCGAACAATTCTCCCTCCCGATAACTCGACTGCTTCAGATGGGACTGACGGAATTCACTGGGCTACTGTCTGGAATGATCAGCAGAAAGCTCTAAAGAAAAAGGATCGCATGGGAGTTATTTATGGGCATTATGCATCACAAGGTCTGGACATTCGAGAGTTTACTTATGGACTTGACAGCAGATGCATTAAAAAGGGACGATTAACTGCGCTTATTATAACCCAAAAGAAAAGTGGTAAATGGAAATATAAGCTTGAGAGCGTCTCATGCTCGGACGTGAAGCTCGAATCAGAAGACGACCCAGTTGATTAGTCGTCCCTTCACTTGGCTCTCTGTGTTTTACAAACCTCACCAGCAAAGAGGAATGATCGGTTGGAATTTTGTATTATATACGAGTATGGATGGTTGTTGTTTACTTGATTTTTAGGAAGTTTTGGAGTTATTATAGACACTATGCAGGTGGATACAGCTAGACACAAGCATGTTTATCACTCAGTTTGTACGCATGGAGGCAATGAGAAATCATCAGATATGAAGAAGAGTCTTTCTTGGTCACGTAGATGATAAATATGCAAAGTCTAATACATTAGTCAAAAGTAAGTGGGAAGAAGCAGAACATTTCTTTTGATTGTTTTCGTTTATTCAGCTAGACTCCCCTAATCGCTGGAGGCTCAGTGAATCCATGCACTGAACGATCAACTTTATATCTTCAAAAAGACCATTGACAGCAACGCGAAGGACTCTGTCGCTGACAGCGTAAAATGTAGCAGTCAATACAGAACTATCTAGTTGATTTTCTTCATCAACGCTGGCCCATTCTCCATCACCGCCCCTTGTTATTGGCTCAACTTGCGCAGGCTCTAGACTCAACACTCTTTCTAGCTCTTCCGGCCGTAATACAGGATCGGGGCTCAATGTATCAAGAGCGATGCGTGCCTTCTCCCTATCTGGGAATGGGACCTTTATCTCACTAGTCTGCTTGTCAGCATTTTCAAGATAAAAGCTAAAAGATCACCAAAATTCTCAGCTTACAGTTTGCAAGGTAGCTTGGAGCTCATCCTATTCAATAGTACTTAGGCGCATGAGCCGATAGAAAAGATGAGATTGGAACGGTCACTATACTGCTTTGCGATGGGATGCCTTCAAGTGCGGCTCAATATTTTTATCGTTGGTCCCAAGTGCGGCGACGAACTAGTACTGAAGCTTAAAGTTTTTTGAATCCCAGCTGAGAGACTAATGGATTGCGAGAAGCTGGCTTGATATTTTCGATTCTCCAATATCCTGACATACTTTGATGCCAAAACGACAACATATCCGATTTTCGGGCGCTAGTATAGTTGATTCTAACTCCGATGGGGGAGACAGCTTGCCAAAGTCAAGGAAACGCAAGTTCTCCAATGGCATAAAGGAAAGCAATGAGCATGACGAGAAAAAATCGGACAGACACTCAAGTAATAAGGAAAACGCACGGCATGGTACCCCTCGGGGTGATGACGCCTATGCAAAGAGAAGATTAGTTCGAGATCAGCTTTACAAAGAGCGCCAGAAGTTGCCAATATTCCGAGTCAAGGATGACATATGCGATCAAGTATCAAAACACAAGGTTACAATTCTCGTTGGTCAAACTGGTAGTGGAAAGTCTACACAGGTTCCCCAGTTCCTGGTCGATTTAGCACTGTCATCCAATGAACCGCAGAATCAGACCGTGAAACCAATGAACAGGATTGCAATAACCCAACCGCGCAAGGTGGCAGCCATAAATTTGGCTAAACGTGTGGCCGCCGAGTTTGGAACTCAGCTAGGACATCGGGTAGGATACTCCGTGCGATTCCAAAACTGCTCTACTCCAAAGACCTGGGTCAAATATCTCACTGATGGTATGCTCCTTCGAGAAATTCTTCTTGACCCAGACCTCACTCAATACACAGTCATTGTTTTAGACGAAGTCCATGAGCGTACTATCTTGACAGACCTCATCATGGGGTTTATAAAGGGATTGCTACGCCGCAGGGATGATGTTCGGATAGTCATTATGTCTGCCACCCTTGAGGCGGAAAAGTTTAGTGCGTTTTTCGATAATTCCAGAGTTATGCATATTGAAGGTCGAACTTATCCTGTTGAAAAAGTCTTTAGTCGAGAGTCAATCGAGGATGTAGTGGATGGCATGGCCAATAAGATCTGGGAACTTCATCATAAGGAGAAGGAAGGCGATATTCTGGCTTTTCTACCAGGGCAAGAAGACATTGATAAAGTGGTTGACATTCTTAACAAAAAGAACAAAGTGCGCGATTCCGAAACCAAGCGCGAAAAACAAGGGAAACCAAAAATGAAGCTTGTCGCTTATCCACTCTATGCAGCGCTAAACCCGGATCAGCAACAGATTGTATTTGCAGCTCTTCCTAAAGATACAAGAAAAGTGGTTGTGGCTACGAACATTGCCGAAACTTCAGTGACGATACCTGGTGTACGATATGTTGTTGATTCAGGGACTCGTAAAATAAAAGTGTGGAAACACGATTTAGGACTTGATACGCTCCTGACAACCCCAGTGTCTCAAGCGAGCGCCATCCAGCGATCAGGAAGAGCGGGGCGTGAAGCACCAGGTAAATGCTACTTTCTTTACACCAAAGCTACATTCGAGACATTATCCAAGCAAACGGAGCCAGAAATACATCGATGCGATATATCTTATCCCATTTTAGTGTTAAAAAAGGCAGGAGTTCAAGATGTACTCAACTGGGATTGGCTGGATGCTCCAGCAAAAGGAGCAATTCTATCGGCCCTTACTCAGCTCTACGCACTCAAAGCTCTCGATAACAGCGGCGCCATTACAAATTTTGGGCAGAGGATGTCTATCTTGCCAGTAGCACCTCATCTGGCTGCAGTTATGTTGACGTCCCTAGAAAGGAACTTAGCAGAGCCTGTCGTGGACATTGTGTCTTGTCTGTCCATTGAAAATGTCATTCAAAACCCTGGGTATGATAGCCAGGAGTCAATCTACGAGCGACGTAAAAACACCTTTGCTGCTTCGCAAAAATTTGGCGATCTTATTCTACTTAAACAAATTTATGATGCATTCCTTAGCATCTCCACAAAACATGAACAAAAGTTATGGGCTAAGGATCATGGTTTAAACTTTCGGGCGCTTGAAAATGTGTCTCAAGTCCGTAAACAACTCCGTCGCTACTTAAAACTAGATGACGAGTCGGGTAAGTCGGTGGCAAATGGGCCTTGCAAATTTGATGAGCTATCACCAGAAGACATACAGGAGATTCTCAAGTCCTTCCTGGTGGGTTTCATTAGCAATACTGCGATTGGCCAACCCGACAGAACATTCAGATCGGTCATGGCCGGCCATCCAGTCAGAATCCACCCATCCTCTTCAGTGTTTGGCAGCAAACTGGAAGCTATAATGTATATCGAGTACGTGTTCACCACCAAAGGATATGCTAGAATGGTGTCCCCAATCCAGCTAGATTGGTTGCAACAGGTAGCTCCCCACGTCCTCAACAGACATAGCGCTGAGAGTTGATAGTGAGTGATGCCGAAAAAAAAATAACTGTAATCTTAAATGTGCACACTCGAAACATAATCAGGCGTAAAATTTTAAACATCTAGTTTCTTGATGTGCTTCTTGACAAGCTAAACCACAGTATCTTGCCCCACATCGAGTACATTGGACATCGCCCCAGTAACCGCATATGCTACAAAGGGGTCTCGATGGGTAATTTGAGGGTGCAGAAGCGGCACCCAGATAGGCTTTTGCAGAATTCTCATCTTCGTCAAGCAGGTTTGATAAATTTTTGCGACTGAACAGAATCCTCTTAACCGCAGCACTGCGTTTCTTTGAATCAGCTTTGACTTCGATTCTTGCTTGGTCGTGGAAATTATCCCGTTCGAGTTCGTTCAGATGTCTGTGAACTGCCCTCTGCGCAGTCAGACTGTCAGACCCAGCAGAACTCGAAAACAATCCCCGGCCCCTCTGACTGCTTTTACTTTGCACTACACTATTCGGAGTGTAAAGTTCTTGTATGAGCGGAGGAGCCATTTCACCTTCCTTCTATGCTCAGGTTGCCTTCAATGGATTTTTTAAGATCAAAATTGGGAGTTTTGAATTTCTCTTACTCCCAATGTTTGGTCGGTCAGGTCGCGTTTTTTGTACGCGACATAGTAACCGCGCAGTAAACAATCCTCGGGCGTAACTATTATTCATTCTCTCCCAACGACGTACGCTACAGTACATAAGGCCCGTCTATCTGTCTAAACAACAGTATACCTCCATTTATTATATCTGCCAAAGGAGGGGAACGCTCGCTTTACCCTTGCATGTTATGGTATGAACAGGTGTTCAACTAATATTCAAACTCATCTTAGTTGGCTTGAGACTTCGAAACAGAATATACCATCAAACCCTCGACCACCAGATGACAGAGCCGTGGGTATTCGCAGAACTGCTGCAATTGACCTACTTTGTCTCTTCAGAAAATTCCCGACGCGGCCGACGATAAGTACTATGTCGGCTCATACTACGTTTGGGAATGCAGATAGAGAAAAAACAAGTTCTTACCCCATCAGCAGTAATAGTAGATCTTGTGGTTTACCTAAAATTTCACCAGCAGCTAATCGAAGAGCACCTGAGGGTTCAAGAACTGGGCAATCAACACCTACTCCATCGATGGTTCGGACGCCGGCTCTCACCTCTGCTAGTACCACAATGCGGACGACAACCAATGGAGGTCAAGATAATAGCAGTACTCCCGTGGATGCTTTCATCGATTTGACGGACGGTGACTATGTTGATGCTCGATCCGCTAGTCCTCAGCCCTCGCGTACAATGATACAGGTTCCAGGGTCACTAGACAACAACAAGAGAGCAACACCAGAGCCGCCGCCGGGCACTGTTTCGGAGAAAAGACGAAAACTGACACCCCCCGAGAATGTTGACCATGACGAATATTCCGACATTGACGATGAAGCCGTTGCCGCTCTCGCTTGCGACGCTCTTGCTCCTCCAAATGACACTATGCTTGCAGATACAACCAACTCTACCGATAATACCGAGTTGGTGGTGCAAGCTACTTTTGAGACTCCTAAACCAGTTTCGGCATTAGCTCAAGCCGGACAATCGTCTGCAAAGGAGCTCCTTGACAGATTTACTCTTCTCTCGTGCAAGAAGATACAGCTCATGCAGGATCGGCTTTTAATAGCTGAAAACTACGACATAAGTGAGCAAATCAGACGTGACACAGCCAGAAACCTTCAACCAAGGTGGGAAGCCCTGGTCGAAGAATGGCAGGCATGCCATGATACATTGCAGGTTTTTCTTAACGCGACCAACAATGACGAAAGTCCTGCTGCAAATTTGACCACTCTCCAAAAGTCAGCAGGAACTTCTAAAATTCATTCCAGTAGTGAATCCTCGTCTTACGTTAGGCCGCAAATTCCTCACCCTCAGCCAACGACTGCTACAAATGGTATCTCGACGATAGATAAACCTATAGACGATATACCTCCGGTGGTAGATGAATCGATCACGGAATACTCCATATCGATGGCGCCCTCATTTCGCCGCTCCTCTTTTTCAAGTATAGATTCAGAATATGTTCCAAGCTCTTTCTCTTCGTCTCCGCATACTAAACTGCCGGCCATCCCAGCAAGAGAAGAACAAGTTTCCAAAGAAAGGATGGAAGTTGACGATACCACCGACCGAAATGTTATAACCCTATTCAGCGACGACCCACATTATGAGGATGAAGATATAATTGGAATCTCGAGCCCTGAGCCGTTGGATCCAGAAATGCACACCAGTGCTGGCAAGTCCGAAAATACTCGGGATCAGGAACCTGTTGAAATATTCGACGATGATGACTTTGTCGCCTCTCAGGCTGTTGAATCTGTAATGCCTAATGACCCGTCTTTAATATCCTATCCATGGTCTCAGGAGGTGCTTGACGTCCTCAAAAATGTCTTCAAATTACCAGGTTTTCGAAAAAACCAGATCGAAGCGATCAACTCTACACTCTCTGGTCAAGATGTCTTTGTCCTCATGCCTACCGGTGGTGGGAAGTCGCTGTGTTATCAGTTGCCAGCTTTGGTTCAGTCGGGCAAGACTAGGGGTACCACAATTGTAGTATCACCCCTTATCTCATTGATGCAAGATCAAGTGGGTTCCCTGAAACAGAAAGGGATCAATGCAGAGATGTTGAATTCTCGAGGCGACACTTCTGTGCGCAAGGCTGTTTTCCGGTCATTTGAAAACGGAGAGCTATCTCTTTTGTACATATCTCCAGAGATGCTCAATACGAATAGCATGCTGCAAAACGCTATTTGCCGTCTTTACACTAATAACATGCTTTCTCGCATAGTCATCGATGAAGCTCACTGCGTGAGCTCGTGGGGTCACGATTTCCGCCCTGATTACAAGCAGCTAGGATTGTTTAAGACTCGATATCCTTCTGTACCCGTTATAGCCTTGACAGCAACTGCAAATGAGCGAGTTCAGTTAGACATCCGGCATAATTTGGGATTAAAAAACTGCGCTTTCTACAAGCAAAGCTTTAACAGGGCTAATCTCTTCTACGAAGTCAGAAACAAGACTAAGGCGGTGTTAGAGGAGATCCGGGATTTAATGCAGAAGCGCTTCAAAGGCAAATCTGGCATCATTTACTGTCACTCCAAGATGTCTTGCGAGAAAACTGCTGAAAAACTTCGTGAGTTTGGTCTTCGTGTGGCTCATTATCATGCAGGCATGGATGCAGAAGAACGGCTGCAAGTTCAGGAAGCGTGGCAAAAGAGTAAATACCAGGCTATCTGTGCAACAATTGCATTTGGAATGGGTATTGATAAACCTGACGTTCGGTTTGTCGTTCATCATTATTTGCCTCGAAATTTGGAAGGATATTATCAAGAGACTGGGCGCGCGGGAAGAGACGGGCTACCTTCATTATGTGTCCTCTTTTATGCTTACCGTGATGCTTCATCAATGATGACAATGATTGAGCGAGACACAGACATAAGTGACCAGCAAAGGGAAAAACATAAAGATTTTCTCAGGCAGACTATCCAATATTGCGAAAATAAGACTGATTGTCGCCGATTTCAAGTTTTGCGCTACTTTAATGAGAATTTCGAATCTAAAGATTGCCATAAGACTTGCGATAATTGCAAAAACGGCGGCAGTGCAAAGTTTGAAATGTGCGACCTAACCTCTTCTGCTTTGTTGGTAATCAAGATGGTAAAGCAGATGGTTGAACTGGGTAGCAAAGTAACAATGCTTCAATGTATAGATGTTTTTAGGGGCTCCAAGAATTCGAAAGTCATGTCCTCTGGTTTTGATCGACTCGACGAATACGGGGCTGGCTCCAACCTAGAGCGGACGAATATCGATCGATTATTTCACCATCTCATCACGGAAGACGCACTACAAGAGTACTCTGTATTCAACAAAGCTGGCTTTGCTTCCTCATATGTAAGACTCGGATATTCTTATCGTTCCATCTTGCAAGGAAAGAAGAAAGTTTTGATGCCGGTTGCAAAGTTGGCTTCCCGAGACAGCAAGGCTCCTCGTGTGCAGGAATCAAATGGTTCTATTGCCAAGGCACGGGTAGCTACAAAAACGAAAGCCCGGTCACGAGCAGCTCCCAAAGACAGACATGCTTTAAACAACCTAGACTTGAATGAATTTGCATATAATAATGAGGACGATCCTTTTCAGGATGAAATCGAATCGTCAATTGAAACTGGTGCCAGGCAGAACCCCCGGCCATTGATTCTTAAAAAGAACGATGACCCCGATAGCAGCATGAAAGCGTTTGATGTGTACGCTCATGGGGAACTAAACTCTTTACTATCTGATGTTTGTAACCGCCTTTTTTTTTTTTTCTACTTTGATTTATCAATACTTTTACTAACGGAGTATTGTTTTCTTTCTCTTTGCAGAAGGCAAATGAGCTGCAACACTTCTCAAAAGAGAAGATTTGCTCCAAGAGGACACTTTTGGAGATGGCTCGGGTGCTTCCAGTCACTCAAGAAGATTTTAACAAACTTGCTGGTCTTACCGCTGCCCAGCAGCAATATTATCGCTTGTTCTCTCCTCTGCTCGAAAGGCTCGCAAGAGAAAAAGAGCAAAATCTAGGGTATGGTTATCTGAATGATGAACAAAATTTTTTTCTTTCTTCTATCTCTGACCTCATAACTAATTTTCAGCACAAGCTCTTTTGACAGATCTGAAGTGACAGAGAATATAGAGTCGCCCCATTTTAACAATAAAGGTGAGACACATGGTAACTTTATCTACAGCAATGCGTTAGACTGACGAGTGATCAATTGAAGATAAACCGAAGAAACCTCCAAATGGAAGGTCTCGAGCAAAACCTCGATACGCGACAGGATCAAGATCTGGCCGAGCCACTGGCCAGGTGCGGGGATCAACAAGCACGAAAAGAGCGCCAAAGAAATCACAGCAACATAAAACAACTACTTCGAGCGGAATAGCTGTGATGCCTTGAACTATGTTCGGTTCAGTACCGGTTTTTTTTTCTCTTGTTTGTTGCTTCAACCTAAGTCGCACTAAATACTGGTGGCTAATTGTACATTACATGTGATGCGAGAGTTCTGCAGAAAAAACAACTTTTCTCCTTATGCAAAATATAGTACAAAAAGAAATCTTAAAAAAGAAAATGAACTTGTAACAAAATGAACTTTTTGACGTTATGCAGTATAATCTATATCTTTCGACTTGTTTTCCGTGGCTTTGGTTTGGGAGAGCTGACAGACGAGGTGGTTGAGGATCCTTTGTCTGTCTGAATAACTTTATGTGCTTGATGCTGCTGCGAAGCTTTCAATGAATCAATCTCGTTTAGAAACCAGCCTATAGCTGCCCAAAGTCCTGAGGCAAGAACAAGCATTATTAAAAAGTGTATGTTGTGAGTTGCAATAAGAAGAGAGCTGAGAATCACTACAAGAGCAGCAAACGTGGCATGAGTGGCCCGTACTAGAGTCGGTGTAGCACCTGGAGTTAGGATCGAATCGAATAGATCCTCAGCAAATTTTATGACGGCAGACATTGGATAATTCTCCCTAGAAAATGAGAACTGAACTGAACTGAACTGAACTGAACAATCACAAATTTTTATTCGAGGTGTCTATCTCCCAAAAAAGGTAAAGTTTGGCTAAAACATCAAAGTCCCAGTAAACCACCAATTCAATTCCGAAAGCCGGGGAAGAACAACCCTTGGACCTAGACAGTTTAGTTTGCTTGAAAGCGCTTATCTCTCACAAATGATACCGAGGGAAGGCAATACCGTATTAAGTGCCTTAATGCGAGTCAAGGTAACGAGTTTTTTTTCCCTTTTTCCTTTCCATTTAATGGTCTTTTTTTGGATAGAAAATTATTAATGTAGTCATTTCCCTAGTCTTGTCCTAAATGTCTCTGTCAGTTTCCAAGGACATGTAGCCTACAAGTTTGGTATAGACGGCTTAGCATGAGGGCTGGGACCACACTGTCTACTTACGAGAAGCAGTTTCTGTCTGCATCAGAGTTCAGAACGAGTAAAGGCAACAAACGATTAAAACATTCTAAATCTAGGACAGACGAGATTTCCAGCAGCGCGCCTTTAATAAGCATAGGTGATGACCCTGTCGAACAAGATCGAACGATTGATCATTTGATGAGCCTTCTCGAATATGCAGTTACTGCATCCAATCATTCTCCCGACAACATGCCCAAGGGCAAGGTCTCAAACAAACCACCTCTTCCTTCGAAGACATTTTTGGGGATATCTCTTTTAGACAGATACATATTATATGCATTGGCCGTTTCTTTACAAAGAATGCGCGGTCATGCTGTCAAGGGACAGAAAGAGGAAGCATTTGACTGCTTAAGGAAATTCATCACTGACATTCTGACTGATGACTTCCTCGGAACAGTCATACCCTCTTTGCAGTATAAAACAATCAAAGGCAATAATATGGGGAACAAATTAGATTTTGCATCCGCAGAGATAGGCTCGATGGCATGGATCAATCAGATTAGCGCCTACTGTGCAAGTCTTCTTCGCCCGTTTGACTCAAAACACAGAGTAAAGGTAAAAGGCCTCTTTCTTTCATTCTTCAAATGTACTTTCTTACTAAACAAAGCAGACCTTTATGTCCCGACATTTCAGTTATCAATTGTCACCCAATGACATGATCAAGTTCTCACAAGCTCTTGAATCCTGCCTTGAAGGATTTGATGATGTTAAAAGATTGTTCGCCGTAACTGAGGCACTGCGTCTATTTGCAAAGAAGAATTTCTCCGCAGGCGGAGAAACTGAGCAATCTAGTCAGTCATTGACCATATTAAATAGTGAATGGCGCAATGGGCTAAAGTACTCTTGCATACTTTTTGTAAACTCTACTGCCGCTTTTTCTGAAACGTTACACAACGATCTTGCGCATGGCATCCTTTGCAAAGCAGGGGGCATCGAAAGTATAAAAACGGTCAACAGTAAGTTCTTCTCTAGAGCCCGGTTTGCTCAAGTAGACGGTAAAGGTGTGGTATCCCAAAAACTTTTTGAAGATCTGATGATGGTGGTTGGTGACAAAAAACTCGTCGAAAGCCTCATAGGAGATGGAGTTCTAACTCTGTACCTGAATGGAAAAGCTAGTAGCAAGGTTCCAGAGTCGTTGGTGGTGAAAGATTAATAACTTCATTAAAACACCTGAGACAGTTAGCTCAATTTACTAAAACCGCGATCTTGACACACTTACAGCTCCCTCAGTAATGAAGAGCCGTTGCTCCTCTCGCCTGATCCATGATAGCACGGCGGTAGCATTTTTGGCCATTGCCGCACGCTGTATCCCGGGGCCTGATATGCAGTAGAGTTCATAATAATTGGTCGACTTATATTAAGTGTCAGCCTTTCAAGAAGTATCTGCATATTAACTTCACCCTGTTACATACCCATGCGAGAGCTGTGAATTTCTCGTTCTGGAGATAAAATCCTTTTGCACCGACACTTTTGGATTGTAAGATAGTATGCAATCGTTGATAGATGTTTTTTAGTCTGGGCAAGTACACAAAAAATCTCTAATCAGCATATGCCAAATCTTTGTGGATAATACCTCACTTACCGTTTTTGATCCTCCTCGCTCGTATAGTATGGATTGTACGATGGCATACAATATTGAACCTTGGGCCTTGATTTATAAATAAAGTGCCTAAATAAAGGTGCACCAATCTCTGTGCATGTTGGTCGTTCTCTGCCAGCAGCTATTTCCAGCGGCATAATGGTAGACGTCTCATTAAGAGACTTTTGAGTAGTGTCAGTATGGGCAGCTCACAGGAGATAAGATGGATTTCATTTCTTGCCTGTATAATTGCGCACTTTGAGGATTGCAAATCGAAGAATGCCTCCTTTTTGGCACTTATAAGGACCAATGCTATTTTCTTGCGAAAAATATGGATATAGGCGTAGAGAAACCCCTGCGAATTAAATTTTGGCAGACATATCGGCACCCAATGTTCTCCACCATCCTGAAAGGTATTGGCATTAAATAGCATGGAAAAAAGAATGTACAAGTCTTAGATGCACAGAGCTACGTCAGAAATTTTTGCGTCGTCATGATATTAATCCCATAATCTGTCTTACCTGGAGGATGTAAGCTATGTCTTTTAGGTCTTATGATATCAACCAGCCTGAAATCTGCAACGATGATTCCATACAATAGAGACTTCTTTGGTAAGCATCCGAACGGATCAAGTAAGAGAGGGAAAGAAAAAAACTCACCGGGCATCTTCCTTTCATTAGCGCGTGTGAAACATTGCTTCTATATCGGCGTTTCAGTCTCAGACACTCAAGACTATTCAGTACGACAGGCAAAGACCCAGATGCCATATCTTTTGCCAAAGCTCGGAGAAATATTTCAGAGCCTACATTTAATTAATATGCAAGTCAACTTTCGATATCGAGACCGGTACATACCGGTTAAAAGTCGTCGTAGGTCAAAATTCTCCCTCTGGCTAAACGTTCTGGAGATTTGTGCTTTCGTCAAGGTCGAGAGGATCTGAATGTATATCATATCTAACTGGGCTCGCAGCTTAACGTGGTATAGGAGTGGTAAGTATGTAAAAGAACTCATCAACAGTTAACGAAGGGACATACCAATTGCTCAGATTCCCCGATTCGGGAGACAGCAGTCAATATCAATGGATATTCGACTTGGACAACAAAAATGGCAGATCCAGTCTCAAAAGTCCTACACAAACACTGTCAGTCCATAGTGTGTGGTACTATGCAGATGTCATATGCTGACCTCAAAGTATTGGTCGCAGAGCCATTTTCAGACCCGTTTTCCTCACTGAAAAAAGCGACAATCGCCTGTAGAATGCCCATATATCCTGTATAAGCATCCTCGTCTCCATGGTAAGAGAATATTGGTTTCCCTGCAGCTGAAAAGACAAAAAACTGTTTAGGATATTGCAAGAAAGTGTCGATATCTGAATTTCTCAGTCAGTCCTTCAGCAGCATCACTCAGAACGAATGTTTAAAAAGCAGCTCACCAGACGCCTCTGAATTTTCGGAGCTCCGGTCATTTTCTGCACTGACAGGAGGTTGAAACTCGGAAGATTGAATGTGCTCTTGTTGGTCATTATCTCGCCAGTCATCACTCAAAACATCCTCCAGCAGCGACTCAGCATCCCCGTTATTTCTGACACCAGTCGACTGCGAGGACGTAGGAGTTGAAGCGCGCGAAATAGTCAAAGCCGTAGTTGGTTGGGAATGTAGACTAGCAGGGTATATAACAGTATTGAAGGATCCACTCCGGGTATCATTGTCCAACTCGCTCTCATCGTTCGAAGGACTCCACTTCCTACTAGATGGGAGATAATTTTCCACTATGTCCAACCCTTTGGTTGCGGAAATGCTGTCATCGTTCATAGTCCAGAGCTGATTCTCTGGTACGATCCGTCCATCGATCTCGACAATGATCGTCGTGAGCGTTGGGAAGTAACGACGCTGACATCTCATCGCGCGCCCGCGTTTTTAACGTGCATGCAAAATAGTGTGCTTGAAGGGGAACTTTGTGTGTGATGCCGACTGAGAATGGTCAATATTCAGACGCCTGGGAAAGATCTGAGCCTAAATGTAAATGATTGTGCTTTGGTGCTGCTTGTTTTGCGTACTGACTAAAATCCCGTTTCTACAGTCTACAAACAGACTGATCCCAAATATAAACGCTATGCTAGTGCTATTGAGCGGTCTCTAGCCCTTTTTGATAGTGTTGAAGAATGGGCCGATTACATCTCTTTCCTCGGAAAGCTCCTGAAGGTACTTCCTGTTTGTCGTTGAATCATTTGTAGCTCAAGCTGATGAATCTACCCATCCCTAGGCTCTTCAATCACACAAGGCTCAGTATGTGCCTCACAGTCTAGAAGTGTCTTCAAGGCTGGCTGAGAGTCTTCATCCCTCCTTGCCGTCCGGAGTTCACCAAAAGGCTCTGGAAGTATATGGTTACGTTTTTGGAAGCATTCTGGTATGAGATTTCACGCTTGTGTTCCTTAAAAAACTCGAATGTTCTAATCCAAATACTTTACAGGGTGAAAATCTAGGCCCCTCTTTACACATATGGCTTCCTGGGTTACTCCCTCTTATGAACTATGCCAGCATAAACGTCAAGGTTAGTCCCCATGCACTCGCTCAATTTCAACCGTTTGCTAACTCAATACTTTTACCAGCCGCATCTACTGCATATTCTAGACTCGTACATCATTACAGTACCGAGTTATTATATTCAAACTGCTTTAAAGCCTCTTCTCATGTCATTATTTCCTGGAATAGAGGATGAATCGAGTGAATCGTTTGAAGCTGCCTTGGATGTTGTCAACAAGCTAAGGCAAAAAGTAAACGACGATAGTATATTTTGGCAATGTTTCTGTCTTATCGTTATCAGCTCAAATGAGCGAAGGCCAGGCGCCTTAGTTTATGCAAGCAGATATCTTCCAAATATCAGTGACATACCCTTGGGAGAGAGTAAAGAAGCATTGATGAAGACCCTAGATGGACAGATTCGCCCTTTAGTATCCCCAGAGCCGGGTCTTCTAGTTCGGGCCATCTCTAAGGGCCTTCAGGATGAGCAAAATCTTGTTCAGAGAGGGTTTTTAGAACTTCTTGTCAAAAATTTGCGCCTCAGTAGTGGCGTACTTCAGCAGATTGTATCTCCGCCAGACCTGGTTCTCTTAGTCAAATCTGCCGTTTTGGTAGTGCTAAGGAAGGATATGTCTTTGAATCGGAGATTGTGGGCGTGGCTTCTTGGACCAGACCCTTCCCCTGATAATCCCATCCCCGTAAATCGGATTGAGTATTTCTCGCAATATGGTAAATCCTCGCTTTTAACAGCTTTGAAAGAGCAGATGGGTCGGAAAGCTGTTCTTAGCTTAGAGAAGGCCGTCCCCTATCGGATATGTCTCAGTCTACTTGATCGGTGGGAATTGGGTGAGTCGGTTGTTACGAGTCTTTTTGTACCGTTGATGGAAAATGTTCGCAACCTTGCGGCCTTGAAATCTTCTGAAAACGATTTTAAGGAAGTACTAAAGGCTGCTCAGTCTCTTTTTGACGGCGTCGAAGCCGTCACTATATGGGGCAAGATTTTAATGCTTATTAAGGAAGAGCCTGCTCACGGAATAGAGTTCCTTTTATTCATGTTGGATTATTTCGATGTCCGGGAAGAAGAGATGGTTGTCATTCACATGCCACTTATTGTACTTTATCTCTTTAAAATCAAGCTGGACGAGAATAAGATATCAACTAAATCCTGGTTTAAAGCATGCTCTCTTCTTTTTAAAGCTATCCCTTCAAGAGCTTTACTGTTCGACCCCTCGAGTTCAAATATTGGTGATGTTAACATCGATACCATGGTCGATGAGGTGGACAAATTCTATACCGACTTTGATCGAGATAAAGCACCTGCTTTGCCGTTTTCTGTGGCTCATCTTTCGGGGGTCTTACTCTCTAGTCTCACTGACATTGTATCGACGTCTTTAAGACAACACAGTGTCGATGTCTACTGGGAGACTGAGCTCCTCAAAGAGCTCTATGTCAAGATTCCTGCCATCACACCTGCAGGCGGCCAACGACGCCCATTGTATAATGAGATTGCTCTTCTGATGGACTGCAAAACATTACCATTCGAATTCCTTCAAGGAATTATTTCAGTGGTGTGTCTAGAGCTAGAACACCACAATATTCCGGCCGCCAATGTTGACGATCTTGTTTTCAAGTTGGTGGCATTTCTTTGGAAATTTTTATCCAATCCCGTTAGCCGCTACCATGTGGATGCAGTGCACTGTCTCTTAAATTTACAAGACATACTCAAGGGACGAAAGATCGAAGCTTTCATATCAACTCTGCTTGTTAATCCGGAAGGTGGTTTTGAGGCAGGTAAAGGTGTCATGCATCTATGGAATCTGATCAACTCTAGTCGGCATGCGGAGGCCATTTTATCGAGGCCAATTTTTCTGCTTCTAGATTCTCTATACAACCCTGATAGCAATATGAGTGTCCTTGTAAGAACATGGCTATCATATATATGTCAGAATGCGTCGGCGGGACGCCTCTTTGCTCTTCTACTGAACCCGTTATTAAATAATCCCTTGACATCACTAACAAATGGCCAGTTCAGTGAAGAGGACGACTTACAAATCATAATATACCACTTAAAGACTCTCAATAATGTTTTTGAGAATAGTCCAGACTCTCTGTTGATTGCATTTAGTAAGAATCTCGTCGTTTTAGAGCATGTCTCTACTAAAAAGGATGATTTTGTTGCAGAAGGTAATACCTATCAAGACATTTTAATCAAATTTCTGGTATTTCTCCTGAACTTTAAAGCCCCCGATAATGTGAACTCAGAGCTTGTTTCCGATTATTCTTCACTTATGAGGTCAGCTTTAAGGATATTACAATTTCTACTTTCCAGGGGTACTATTTCGACTCTTGACGAAGAAACAATATATAGGTGTTTGCTTCCAAAGCTCAGCGAATCTCTTACGTTGAAAGATGAAGTTGTCCAGATGTCCATTTTACCGGTTGCTCTTTTAGGATTTCAAAGAAATAGTTCTGTCCTTATGGGAGATTTATTGGGGTCGTTGGAAACTATGAGAGATGGACATGAGATTTCGAATGTTAATCCAGACTTTATTCATCTGCTCGTCAGTGGTCTGACTCAGAGTGCAAATTCTACATCTCTTCTTGAGTGTTGGATAGAGTTCTTCTTGCGGTGTTTACCATTAATATCTAATGTCATTTTCCAGGTGCTCATTCACTTGGTCGAATGTCTATGTAAACAAACAGTTCTTTCGTTTAATGCTCTAAGAGATGATTACGACACATCTGCCCTGAACGGTGAGAAGCAATTACGAGGGTCAGTTTCGACCTTTTTCTGCTATGCCTCCGGATTAGAAGGGCTAGTCAAATTTGCCCATGGTAAACTCAACGACGACGAGGGCACCAACCAGCACCGAAAATCTTCTAGTGAACCTGGATTTTTTGGGACTGTCATATCGGGAGTGTTTTCTGTAGAGTCCCCACTTTTAAAAAATGCGGCCATAAACAATCGATTAACGGTTCTCCTTTGTTATCAAGATGTGGTCCGCTCATGTTATGCTATTTGGGATTGGGGTGATTCGGCAGTGAATGATTTTCCTGAATCTCAAGACGATCTTTGCAAGTTTTCTCTATCGTGGACTGCATCTCGACTTAAAGAGCGTGCTTGGAGAGTCTTGGAGTTTTTGTATCGCTCAGAGTCTCTTGAGACCCTTGAAACGATAATGGTGTTGAGTTCCAATTTCGATATTTCTCGTGTTTTGAAGTTTACTCGCCTCCTCGATAATGGCCATCCTGCTCGCACGGTCACAGATATCCTCAGTTCTATTTTCAGCAGGGCAAACCCTGCCGTTATATCTGAGTCACGCGAGCGGTCAAGTTTGACAAATGACCTGTAAGCTGAATGTTTTCTCAATATTGATTGACCAAAAAGTTTTCATAATACTGACTCTAGACAAATTTCAAGACCTGTCAAGACGGCTGTAGACTTCCTCATCAGCTACATAGAGAATGTCGACGACGAAGCACTGGACGATGTTTGGCCTATCGGGATTATGCTTCTCCGTGATGCATGCACTAACACCGCTCCATACAAGTCTGTGCTCTCTTCAATTCTTCGATTCGGTTTCATTATGGGAGCGAAAACAGATCCCGCTCTACATGGGTCACAGAGGAAACTTCGAAAGGAACTAAACGAGTTGCTTATCAAGTGTCTCTACCTCACTTTATCTCGGACATTGGGTAACAATACTTTATTATCCTCAGAGATGTCTATGACGTCAAACTCATCTGAAAAACTGCAGGCAGAAGTCCGAAATTCCATAGACGTCGATTCCCTGGGGGAAGGAGTTCCGCTTGTGGCTAATGGATCAGAAAGCAACATATTAAGGGTCCTCCTATCTATTATCCCTGACTTATCAAAGGTTTTGCAAGACCCTGATCGAATTTTGACGGCGTCGGTCAATATTACTAATGCATTTGGACTACCAGCCCTCAAGTCGAAACTTTTGTGAGTTGCTTGATTGAAAATTAGGGAAGCACTTCGACTTTTCTTTAACTAACATACGAAACTAGTCCAACGTCCTTCACTAAAGACGTTTTGCAAATACTCACTAAACTCTCGTCTCAGCCGTACACCGCAAAAGCTTGGAGAGGTCTTGTGAATGACGCATATTCAGATGCGCGTTTCTTTACAATGCCATCATCGGAGGCTCCTTTGTGGGGAAAATTGATTGCAACTTGGGTAGATGCTGATGAAGACAAGTTCTCCGAGATCTTTTCTCGAATAACTACCAGTACATCAAACACCAATGCCTTGTTTGGATGGTCTGAACAAGAAGCACAAGCTCGCACTCTAAATATAAAAAGAATATGCTTTATGATGCTCATGTGTGATGTGGATAAGTTTGCTACGTCGATACAAGATGTTGTATCAAAGATTAGTGAACTGTTGAAAAATTCAACGTCGGCAAGAATAAGAAGCTACGTGTATCTACTAATGCGAGCGGTTATCCTGCGATGCTCACCGATTAACCTCAAAGGGATCTGGACAGTCATATGGACAGAGCTGTATACAACACTCACCAAGCTCATTGATATGAGCCACGATGAAGCAAATGAACACATTGTTTCCATCTATCATGTGTGTAAACTTATTGACACCTTACTGGTTATTGATCCGGAAGAGTTCCAATTGCAAGAATGGCTCTACATAACAGAGACAGCAGATGCGGTTTTTCACACCCGCAAAGCACAGACTTTGGCACTTGTGGACTTTATAGCCAACAATGCAAAACTATTTGGGAAGCCAGTCAACTCTGATCTTGCAGCTATTCACAATACTCCGGCAAGAGCTCCTATACTATCAGGAAGCAAGTGCACTGATATCTCCGAGCTGGGAGTGTTCTTTTCTCATCTCAGCTTGCATACTTACGAAGCACGGTACAGTTTGGAACCCCCCGACATAAAGGAGTGTCAAAGTGAACTGATCAACGATCTTTTTGCTACCGAATGGTAGAGCAGGAAAAAGTTCCCTCTCGTTTGTCAAACTTTGTAATCTACCCTTGAGAACCTATATACACTTAGAACCTCCCATCCAGCTTTCCTTTCTAAAATTTTTACAATCCGCCAACCAATCTCGGAGGCAGACTTGACTACACTCTCTGGATGGTTACGCTTACAGAAGAGAACAAATGCTACACCCCTTTGAGACAGAATCCTATCAAGGTCTCCAAGCAGACGCCATGTAGTTTCCATGCCTTGGTTACCGCCGAGAAGGGCCACGTCGAGCCAATCGCCATCATCGCAAGCGGGAGGTTTTGGTAATGACGTATCTGGTACGTAGGGGGGGTTAAAGACAAGAACGTCAACCAAATTTGGTCTCAGCGCAGAGGCGAGATCCATTCGCATGGCCTCCACACGACAAGCACCATTGTTATTTATGCGGCTTGTTTTGATGCTCGCTTGACAAGCATACGGGTTGATATCTGTGGCTAAAAAGGCCCCGTTCCTAAAAATATGATTCTGGGCAAAAGTAGTGACAATCCCACTTCCACAACCAATCTCGATAAAGACCACACTGGAGGAAAATGTGGACTTTAGAAATTCAATCTCCTGTTCAAGACAGTCTAGCAACAAAAAAGTATCCTCTGCTGGTTCGTAGACCTTATCAAACGAGATTCCCTTGACTTGAGGCGTAGCAAGCATATCCCTGGCCGTCTGTGATGGGCCCCCAACCTTTGGTGATTTTGGCTCCTCTCTCATCTTGACGGGGTGGAATTGCGCCGTGCCTGATTCAAAGAGCCAAGACAACCAACAAGAAAACGAACACCCACCACCACTCAACAGCTTGCTTAAGTGTTTTGAGACCCTTTGGCTTGTCTTTGCTGGCGCTTAGGATTGCAGTTGTATAATTTTATTTTCACATTTTTTTTATTTTTCTTTTCGAGACTGAACTCCGCACTTTCATGTTCAGTCAGTCCAACACCATACTATGTCATGGATTGGTGATCTCTTCTCCATTGATACGCTTGATCGTTCACTTGTTTCTGTCTCTGAAGACAACAAAAAGCATATAAAGGCCCGGGCTCATCCGTCGCTATGGCGAACAAAAGAGTTTTATGTTTATTATCTTGTTTTTCTCCTTGCCGTGCCTTTGATGTTCTATGGTGCTATTTCGGGAAGCAATGGTATGCGATGTGCCCATTCTTTTTGACTTTCTTGACTAACATGAACATTTTTTAGAAAACAATGTCAATTATCCTCGGTATGAGCGGTTGTTACGTCAAGGCTGGATATTTGGTCGAAGAGTTGTATGTTTTGCATCTCTGATTTTGTTTTCCACCTTTTGTCTCTAACTCATGGTTTAAAGGACCTATCAGATTCCCAATACGCAAGTTTTCGAAATAATATACGGCCTCTACTAGTTGTTGGTACGGTCCATCAACTTCTCCGACTTGTTTTCTCTCGTCTTTGTAGTCGAATTAGTTTCGACTTGGGGTTCGGACTTGTGTTTTTGTTCGGTTTGCATGGTACCAGTATACTCAAACTCCTCGGTATATTTGGGATAAATTTTTTATTGGTGACCAAAGTTAGAGGACCGCTTGCAATCTATCTTGTATGGGCTTTCGGAATTGGAATTCTCTTCTTTAACGAGTGGACTCTTGACTACCGATTTGGCAATGTACTGCATATCCTCAAGTTCCTGGTATGTATATAGTGAATGCGGGGTATCCTTTTTTCAAACCATTAACTTTCTTCTAAAAGGACTTTTTTCGCGGAATTATGCCTCGATGGGAAGTTTACTTCAACTTCTCTGTCCTTAGAATGATTAGTTTCAGTATGGATTATTACTGGGCTGCGCAATCGACATCCAACCCAAAGGTACGTTCCTGTTGAGGTTTATATGATTATAGGCATCTTACTTATTCTATGTAGAAACTCTCCCACGAGAACGATCATCTTATGAGTGAAAAGGAGAGAGTCGAAATTCCATTGGAAATAAGAGATTACAACTTTCGAAATTATATAGCCTACTGTTTCTATGCTCCTCTTTACATAGCGGGCCCGATCATCACATTTAATGATTATATTCATCAGGTAATGAAGCTCCTCTTAAAGTTTGTGTCACAATCTATTTTCGGCGGTCTAACAAAAATGCCGCAGTCTCGCAATAAATCAATTCGATGCTTCAAACTTAAAAGTAACTGTCTCTACGGTCTCCGATTATTTGTGGATATCCTTGTCATGGAATTTCTTCTTCATTATATGTATGTTGTCGCGCAGGCAAAGGTTAAAGCTTGGGCAGGGAATACTTCATTCCAACTTAGTATGCTGGCATATTTCAATCTTATCATCATATGGCTCAAAGTAAGTTTGTTTGTTGGCTTCTTTATTTTTGGGTTTCTTAAGAAAGATAAACATATCCTGACAGGTGTTTTAAGCTATTAATTCCGTGGAGATTTTTCCGGTTATGGGCATTAGTAGACGGAATTGAAACACCAGAGAATATGGTACGATGCATGAGCGATAATTATTCTGCATTGGCGTTTTGGAGATCTTGGCATCGAAGTTTTAATAAGTGGGTAGTTCGGTATATTTACATACCTATGGGAGGCAGACAATATCCCCTCATTAATACACTAGCTGTTTTCACGTTTGTTGCATTATGGCATGATATACAGCTCCATTTACTCATGTGGGGATGGCTGGTGACTTTGTTTATATTACCAGAGGTTGCAGCTACTAAACTCTTTCCACCTAAAGTATGGGGCCAGCGTCCAATTTACAGGCATATATGTGCAGTAGGAGCTGTTGCAAATATCTGGATGATGATGATTGCAAATCTCGTTGGTTTCGCATTGGGGCTCGATGGGTTGCGAGAACTACTTCACAATATGCTACACACAAGACAAGGACTGATATTCTCTGCTACAACCTCTCTAACCCTGTTTGTGGGAGTACAAGTTATGTTTGAGCTTCGCGAAGCCGAGGCTCGTCGGGGAATCAATCTAAGATATTAGGTAATATTTATATTTTAGAAATGTGTTAGTTACCTCGCTTAAAGCATTTTATTTATTTTTTTTTCCCTCAGCCTTATATGTCTTTATTCGTTTTTTTATTTTTAAAGTATTATAAATTTTTTTTTTTTTGCACGAGTAGGAAAGTTGTTTATTTAAAATTTCATTTACTCTGATTTGGACGGAGTTTGCGGAATTGAAAGGATGACGAGGATGTTCCCAAGGTGGTACCGGGATTCCAAAATAGGGCGATAAAAAGAGATTTATTTTTATGGAATGCTTGTTATCTAATTGCCTTTTACCATATTTACGATTGAAGGGCTAGTTTTTGATAAGAAGGTTTTCCCAGTCCATTGGTCTGGATCCCTCATCTCGTCTCATCTCATCCCCAGGGCTTTGGGTATTTTGGCGCCCTTCTTTTTGCGTGCCTGATTGACAAAAGTAAAATTGAACGCGTCGGCATTTACGCATTGTAGGGTTATAATCCCCGGGAGTGAAGGCACCACCCACACCCCATTGACAGCCTCATCTCCCAAGTGCGGCTCGCACGCGCCACTGGGTCATCACAGGCCTAACACTGCCCAGAGTAAGGAACCGAGTAGTAATCATAATAATAATCTCGCCAGGGAAAGGACAAGAAAAAAAAAGAAAAAAGGGATTTTCTTTGCTTTTACGTAAATCTTTTGTCTCTGTTTGTGAAGTGACCACAAGAGTGTCTACAAAGTCCATTCTATCCGGACGTCTTTGATGGAGGCGTCCACATCTGGAACGTTCCCCGGCTCTGGTAATTCCAATACAAAAGCAACAGATGATGGCAACAATGATGATAATACAAATGATAGTAACCTTACTATAGATGCTGAGCATCAGCGGATACAACAGGTATGACTTTTACTGTTTTATTTTTTCAGAGAAAAACATATTTGTTTTGACATGTGGTGATGAGCTTTGTTTACTAACTGTGAAAAAAAAAAAAAAATTATTTAAAATCAAAAAGCTGTCAGCTAATCTTCGAACACGATTATCTCTTGCTATGGTCAAAGTTCAACACGGCTGGGTCGACCAATCATTCGAACAATTAGAAGAACTGCATGGTATTGGTCGCGGTACAGCTAAGCCTCAAAGTGGGAGGCCAGTCAGTTTAAACGTCCTCAGCGATGCCCAGGTTGCCAGCGGTTCCCAGCCACCACCACCACAACCGCGCCAATCATCCCAAGACACAACAACAACAACTACCATCTCAGGTATTCCCCAAACTCCAGCATCAACATCAACATCAACAATAACAACACCAAACAATGGATCAAGAACTATAACCCCATCAATATCGCTGTCCCAATTGAGTCCGTCAAACCAACCACCAGTGACTCCCTCATCTTCACGTCACAGACGGACTTCCTCGGAGCCAGGTCAGATTAATTTTACTCCGTCTCCCGAGAAATCAGGAGGACGGCATGCCTTTACGTCCACTCGCGTAGTCAAGCCATCGGCTGAGAGGACTAATCCTTATTATGAGTATAATCAGCGTCACCAACAACGGGATAACTCCAAAAGTCCCACTTCTGGCAGGACAAGTGGAACATCGCCTTCAAAAGCTCGATGGAGTCGTACAAGTTTCACCACCGGAGGAGATCAATCATCCTCCTCTTCTCAACAACAACAACAACAACAAATGAGTAGCCAGGAAGATGCCGATGCAGTCGAAAGCCTTATTTCTCTCTCCAGCCCTCAAAAATTACGCAATGAGACAAATGAGCTCACGGATTAGATCCAAGTATACCCCTCTCCCACCCCTTTTCAGATCTCCTTCTCATTTTTTGCATTTCCATCTAACGAGGCCGATGCCTTAACATGTGTTTATTCCCCGCTCGAGTATAGTGATTTTTTCGGAACTCTTTTTGATGTCTTGTATTGTTATATTTTGTTCCTTGTACTAATAGTTTTGTCTGTATAATAATAATGATGAAGATAGTTTTATATTATGTCTGCCTGGCGAGAAGAATTTCCCCTTCTTTCTCATTTTGGTCCAAACCTCCCAACCGGCAAGTGTTTTTCTACATCTCCACCAAGAGACTTTACCGAGACAGGGTGGTACAGTACATAAAAAGAGAGACAAGATTTTTTTTCTCGTTTCTCATTTCTTGATATGTCTTCTCTTTATTCTGAAGAGGATAGTCCTCAACTTAAGCAATGGATAATTGATCATATCAGTGTAATGTCAGATGCAGATTCGGACATTCTAGGCGATTATGTATTGGCTTTACTTAAAAATGGCGGCACTGCTCAAGAGATTAGGCAATTATGCCTCACAGATCTCGACGATTTCTTACAAGATAGTGAGTTTATAGTGATTGAGAGGAAAAAAAAAAATTTAAGAACCTTGCTAACTTTTGTTCTACACAGACACGAGTAAATTTGTGAATGAATTATTTCATGCGCTCGAGGTAAGAGACCCCACCCGTTGATTTCTTTGTCTGTCCAGCTAACAACAAAAAATTTTTCAGACTCGCGAGTATATGAGGCCACCCAAGTCTACCACCTACCAGCCTCCTCCAGAATATAGTCAGCGGATAGAAACATTTGAGGTTTCAACCCAAAATGGCCCACCACCACAACCCCATCAAAATTCCCAATATACTCGAGGAGAAGGGGAGGCTGGTGGATTGGGAAGCAGATTTCAGCCCAGACCGGATCGATCTTCCCAGTTTGAACAGAGGTTTCAACCAAATGTGCCACAACCTCAGCCTCATACTCAGAATCTTCCTCGTGGAGGGCGTGGGGGATTTAACAACGGGCGAGGAGCGTTTAACAACACCAATAGACAGCCTCATTTTCAGCCTAATGGCCAACAGAGACAGGATGTAAACCCTTTAGCCAACCGGTCAGCAATGTCTCTATTGAGACCTCCCAATCCCGAGGCGAAGACACTTGTTGTCGAACATATCCCTCAAGATAGGCTTACAAAAGAGGCATTATTGCAACATTTTGCAACGTTTGGCAATGTCACTGATGTCAAAGTTGACCCTGATTTGGCCCTTGCCACTGTGGAATTCGAAACCAACCCCCAGGCCTACCAAGCTTGGACTTCCCCCGAACCAATCTTTGGGGATCGGTTTGTCAAAGTATTTTGGAGAGCACCCGACCATCAATCGCCACGAAATGCACCTCCATCTGCAGCAGCAGCTAATAACGTATCCCCAGTTGCCCCAGCAGCGCCTCAAGTTGATGTTGAAGAGATAAAGAGAAAGGCTGCTGAGAAGCAAAAGGAATACGAAGCTCGAGCAGCCAAATTAAGAGCCAACCAGGTTGCGCACGAAGAATTGGAGCGGAAAAAGGCGGATCTCATGAAGAAACAGCTTGAACAAAAAGTCCTTGTTGAAAAGATGAGACAAAAGGAGAAGAACGCAACCAATACTTCTGAAGCTGAGAGTGCAGCCAGCCAAACAGCTATATTGGAAGCACAATTAGCAGCACTCGAATCACAAGCTGCATCTCTGGGGGTTGCAATACCTACGCGAGGAGGAGGGGGGGCAACCTTCACGCCTCGAGGTCTAAGTCGTGGTGGTCGCTACCGAGGAGCAAGTCGAGGGCGAGGAGGAGCAAGTCGATTTTCTCCCTACGGAGCAACAGGTCATTCAGGAGGGTTTCAACCAAACCCAAGGTATAATTTAGATTTACGGCCTAAAACTATAGCCATATCTGGATTACCTCCTCAATCAGATGAAAAACTTGCAAGTTATTTACTGGGAATTGGGGAATATGAAGCAGTCCAACCTAATGGAGGACCAAATGATAGGCTTGTCGTGTTTAAAGATCGAAGGACTGCTGAAAAATTCATGCGCGGTGGTGATGATATCCCGGATATTGGTAAAGTATCTTTGAAATGGCATCAACAACAACCGCAGCAACAACCATCACTTGCTAACAACAACAACAACAACAACAACAACAATAACAATCCTCATCAAGATATGGAGATTGACATGTAATATTATTCAAATCCTTTTCCTTGCTTAAAATTTTTAAAAATTACGCGATTCTTTTTGTTTTTAAAAATCACACATTGAATCTACTTTGTCAAATGCAAAAGTCAACAAAGAAGTGAAAATATACAACTACAAATGTTGAAATGGGGGAAAAAATAAGCACATGTAAAATTTCAAACCCCCTACCCTCCGCTCTCCAACACCATCCCATACCCAGCCGGAAAATGAAACACCCAAATAAAAAATGAAACAAAGAAGAAGAAGAAGAAGAAGAAGAAGAAGAAAGAAAAGATACCCCATTATTGAAACGTCTGAATTGTGTTTATTTGTTTATACGCCCGTCTCATTCAATCTCCTTGAGAAGCTTGCTTAGCCCATTGATTGACATTCTGTCTGCTCCAATAATCATCATTCCTTTGCTGTTGTGTTGGTGGTGCAGCAGCAGCTTCTTCGTAAAATCCATCCATAACATAAGAAGAATTGTCCGTAGATCCAGATTCGGTACCAGATTGCTCATGCCGCTGTTCCTTGTCCTCCTCGTCGATGGAGGATTCCTTTTCTTTACCCGACAATGACTGTTCCGTCTTTCCCTCATCAACATTGCTCACCACATCAATCTTCTCTTCGTGTACGCCTTGATCCAAGATAACTCGGTCGACATTAGCAGTGTCCAATAATGGCATTTCCTCCTGAGGTGCCACCACTGTGGCGGAATTTTCAATACTATCGCCAAGTAAATCCTGCTCGACTTTCTCCTTCAAACCAAACTCTTCTGGATTATCATTCTCAAAATCATGATACCTTCGAACAATTCGTTTTCGTGCTGCTGTTGTATCCAAATGCCCAGAGGTGGTGCTAGCAGAGGTGGCCTTTTCATCATCTTCAGAGGTATAATTCCCATCATCCTCGGAATTACTTCGACCCCTACGTTGTCGGTATCTCTGCTGCTGCTGTTGACGATGTTCTTCGGCAATGGAGTCTGCCAATTCGTGTAGAGCCATCGCCACCTTTTGGCGGGCCATATGGAACTGCTCCTTGAGGATGTCACGATTCTCATACAGTATGACTCCAACCGCCACACCAGTAGCCCCCGATAAGATAATTGCCGCTATTAGGATATTAGTTAGCAGATGTCTAGGTAAGGACTATTCAGGACCCTGTATACGTGCGGGGATAAAAAGAAACAAACAAAACAAAACATCTCACCTGGTACAGTCAACATGATAGAGTTGTATATAATAGAATACGACGAGGCCTCTTCTTTTCTTTTTTTCGTTCCTTTTCCAAACCCGTCTTGTGTTTGTAATGCGCAGTTTGTTACAAGTTGGGCCGATGGATGACGAGTAAATACCTGATTGTTTCCCTCTTTCTGTTTGTTCCCAATGTCACTCACTAAACTTGACATAACTTACGCTAAGTACATAAAACAGTGGTTTTCACGAGACTATTTTTATCACTGTACCGTATTATGTAAATCTTTGTTACCAGCTATGCTAAATGCTTATTACCATAAATCTTTCCATGCAGCAGCCTTTCGAATTGCATTGGAATAGCCTTCATTGTAGTGGATCCACACTTTGAGAGACACTACCTCCACTTGTTGAGGTGGTTTTCCATCTTGATAACCACCAGCCTTATTACTCTTGATTTTCTTCGCCCACCCAAAGAAATCTCGTTGTGATTTGCGCTTGCCTGCTGGCGCTGACCCGCTGTTTTTATTATTATCAGTAGTATGAGTAGACTCCTGTTGCTTATCAGTATCGGGGTTGATCTTGCCACGTGCTGATGCTTTAAGCGCCTCGCGCTTCATGATTTCTGCTTCAAGTTCTTGACTTAGAAGCTGTCTTGATGAGAATCGACCAAAGGCTATTTTATTGCCCTCAGATTCGCTGAATGCAACCAGATTATGAATCGGTGGGTCCAAACAGTAAACATATCCACCCGAATCGGTTCTTTGCTGAACAAGCTTCATATTCAACCTGATCATTACATCAAGCAAATGCTCTACCTTGGCTCGACGATTCGCAGCACGCAAGGTTGAGCCGACCCCAGCATTTGGCTGAACATCTGCAGTTAGAATCTTGACCAAGTATGGCATCAACTCAAAGCTTGCCAGCGAAGGTTTGATGAACCTCAGAAATTCTGGGCACACCCCCATCACGAATTGCTTTTCAATCTCTTTGTTGGATTTACGATTCTCGTAAAAGTCGAATTCTGGTTGGAAGAAACTCGAGGTGAATTCCTTCTTATCAAACGGATTTCTTGCCGATCGGAATAATCCATGGAACGCCGCGACTGACTCACCCAAGTACTGACTTAATGCCCCTTGCTGCGCCTGATAAATACCCCTATTGACCATATCATGAAAGAATAACCAATCGCATGCCTTTGATGGCTTTTGGACCATATCGTCGTGATAATACATGTGTGGATATGCTGTGAAACAGCCAGATGCAAGTTTATCGTATTCTCCATTGCAGTCAACCATCTTGGCAAGCCGTTGGCTAGATTCTCTGGCATCTATTCCTCCGTGCCGTGTAAAGACATAACTCATAATTGTATTTCGATCAAATGAGATATCCTTGATTTGATTCTTACTCCTTACTGCCGAGACTGGATCCTCTTGTCGAAATTGCAGACTATTCAGGCAACTCCTCATATCCCCGCAATTTGCTTCAACAATCTCCTTTAATTCCATATTCGATATCTTGAGCCCTTCTGCTTTAGTGATTTCTCGTAGTCGGTTCACTATTCTTTCAGGCGGCGCCCGCCGGTAAGATATTAACTCGACATGAGGCCGCAAATTGCGAAGAGAGGTGGTATATGGATCATTACATATGGTTATAATGGGTCGCAAAATGAGCTTGGGCTTATTTCTTTTGCCTTGCCTTGATGACTTGTTTTGGCGGAGGGATGCACATGCTCGTTGGTCTGCAATTACAATATCCACCAATGTTTTAATAAACCCTGTTTCAGCTCCACCCTCAATTTCGTCAGCTATTATACAGACGGGACGCCCATCCATTCGGTGGCTCGTCAGGGCATTCATGATCTTTGCCTTGACAATTGGACCTCCTCTTTCATCACTAGCATTTATTTCCATCACGTCGTACCCGGCTTGGGCAGCAATCACATGAGCCAAACTAGTTTTACCAAGACCTGGCGGTCCATGTATCATTAGGATTTTCTTTTGTGGCCTCTGCAATGGATCCTGATGAGGATCCTTGGCATGTGCTGCAGACTGACTGCTGTTATTAGTTTGATTCTTCCAACCACGCTCTGGTTGTTCCTTGGGGGCTTCAGTATTGAATATTAATGGAGACCATGTTTTCAGCCATCTCATAATATGCCTATGTGTCTTCTCTTCTCCAACAAGATCAATCCATCGTTTTGGACGCCATTTTTCTGCCCAAAGAATCCCGTTGTGGGCGACTTTGTCCGCTTTGGTTTGTGAAGAAGAAGAAGAATCGGAGACCGACCCCTTGAGCTTTTCTTCCTGTTCAATCTCTTCAAGTATACCACAGATGTCAATCCCGTAATTTGAATCCGTAGCTGCTTGTTTTATATTGCTTGATTTGATCAGCTCCTCAAAGGTATTTGACTTTGATACAAGTCTCCCCCGCCTCTTGTATGGAATCTTAACTTTTCGCCCATTGCATAGCATTGCTGACGTTGCAAATAAGTCTGAGAGATCGTCAATTGGGCATTCATGATCTGAGGTTTGACCAAGCGGTAAACTCTCCACGACCACAACGTCGTCATCGTTATCGTTCTTCTTGGGCCGCAGAAATGATTTACCGAGAGACTTGAATTGCATGTCACCTAGATAAGGGTCTTGATCTTGAATTGGCTCATCATCAAAATTCGTCGTCTCGTCTCTTTGTAAAATCTCATTTTCATCTACATTATCCAATAACAAATCAAAAGGATCAGGCCCCGAATCAAATTTCTCCGCCGAGTCTATCGTCTGTGAATCTTGCTGTATTGGCATGCTGTCTTGATCATTCGCAGAAATCGCATCGGTATCTAATGATTCTTGACCATTATTATCGTGCTCTTCCACATTAGTGTGATCTCCTTCTTCCTCTTCTTCTGGGTATTCCAAGCTAAATGCGGCGACATCATTGGGCTCTAGTCTTGCACTCGCTACTTTGAGCATCTGCCTTGTTTCCCTTTTACTTTGAACCTATTCTATTCCGTGGCTAGAGGCGAGTTCGAAACACCTTGAAATGATATATATAAAACTTAAAAAAACGCGTGTCGCGAAAAAAAGAAAACAAACATCCCAAATGTACTCCCAAAACGACGTGAAAAGTCCTCTCAACTTGATGCAAGCATCATCTATGAGCAGAAATGACTAAAAATGCAAACTTCTATATTTACGAGATACTCGTGAAGTGCCAGGAGGATCAATTCCAAGCTCAAAAGATGAAACATAAAGAAAAATTAAACTCCCTTTCTTTTGAAAATCAAAAGCGCCCCAACAAAAAAACCACAAAAGTCTAGTTATCACGACAACTGATCTCCTCCATTTCCTTCACTACAATAGCATTGAAATCGGTTGCATTGTCTAGATATAAGTGATGGCCAGCGGCATCAATCACAGCCCATTCCGCACTCTGCCCTTCACGTTCAAGAATCTCCACTGCCTTTTTCCCTGCTTCGTCTTCCATCCAATCGTTCTCTCCGTAGAGCCATACTGACCGGCATTTCATACCTGCTATCCTATCAAGGAGCGGTTTTCGAGCAAACGCTCCAGGAGCCAATATGTATGAGAGACAGTACTCCCCTGAGCCCTTAGCTGCAAAAGACCGATAGACATAGCGGTGCATTCTACTTCTCAAAGGTTCACGAAGCTTTGAGAACCTCCGACTGGCCCATTGGAATGCTAGTTTAGGGCCTAGAGGCCCCGCATTTCTGACGAATGAAAATGGACTAAAATGCTTCTCCCAAATATATACAACCCACCAGGGAAGTTTCTTTCTCAAATTCTCAGTAAGGGCTTTTTCCTGTTGCATCTGAGAACCAGAATGGTGTTCAGTAGAGGACGATTGAGGCTGCAAAACTTCTTCCTCCACGGTAGTATAGACATCCTGTCCTGGCTCAGGATCTCCACCAGGGCTAGACTCATACGGATTGTGAGGGACCCCAACAGGAGATGCAAGAATCAGCTCCTCCACAACGTCGGGGTGCTGTAAAGAGTAGACAGTTCCGAGGTAACCTCCCAAGGAGTGGCCTAACAAGGTAAATTTACCAATCTTGCGAGCAATCCGCCACTTTTCTATAGCTTTTAAAAAGAAATCTTCTGCCTCAGTAACTTGTTTCTGTTTATCAGTAGCTTTTATTTCGAATTTTGGTCGAGAGGAGGCTCCACAGCCGAGAAGATCAATAGCATGCACATCCCAATCTGGCACAGAGCTCAGTGAGTCAAAATTTCGAATGAACAGACCCAAGGCAGCACCATATCCATGAATAACAACTAAATGATGCTTTGGCGTTTCGCTATTCTTAATGTGAAATTCGTTGACGTATTGGCCATCTCCTATATCCACGTGCAGAGACCTTGCCTCTCGGGTATCGTGAGGGTCTTTGTTTTCTGGATAAAATGGTAAGAAGCTAAGAACTTCTTTTTGGGCATCATCTACAGATTCATGCGAGGCCCATATCTTGAATGATTGTGCAGTTGACAGCGTCCATTTCGGATCCCTGGACGAAATCCCATATATATCCTTTGCTGCCGGGATCCCAACCTCCTCCGGAAGGTCAGCTGTCCGTGGTACGCTTACTGTCTCCCCAGACATTGCTCTCTTGTTTGGAAGAATAAAATGCCTGAAAGTTGGACAATTCTATCTCCTTTTTCTCTATCGAGGGAATTCAATGACGCGCGGTCTTTACTCGCTTCTATTTCCGGATTGAGCCGCTCATTAACGCCGGAGCAGACCGGTTTTAAAATTCCTGGTGTTTTAATTTTCCCCTTCTCCCAACTCTGTTGCGTATTTCAAGCCTTTTAGTCGTTGGGAGAGAAAAGAGAGATGGAAAACCTATTTACGATACGGCCGAAACGTTATCAAGTTTATGTATTCTGATAATGCGTATTGCTGAGTAAAATTAGTGTAGTGACAGACAAAACAAACAATATGATTCGATAGACATCAATATCTCCTTGAGATTTCGTCAATCAATGCTTTATTAAAGGCTGGCGCGTTATCCAAATATAAATGATGACCTGAAGAGGGGACAATCTGGATTGCAGCTCTTCTGCCCATTGAGCGGAGTTTCTGAACAGCATAAGCTCCAGCATCGACCTCCATCCAGTCGTTCTCGCCATAAAGCCATAGTGTTGGGCACTGGATTTTAGAAAGACGATCAATTAGAGGTCGACGAGCATACGCACCGGGTGATAAAAGATATCCTAAACAATACTCGCCAGACCCCTTTGACGAAAACAACGAGTAAGCGTAGTCGTGTAAGGCGGTTTTCTCCTTCTGAGGCATAAGGGAGAATCGGCGGCCAGACCAGACTGAGACGAGAAGAGGTCCAAGTGGGCCGGCATTCCGAACAAAGGAAAAGGGACTGACATTCTTTTCCCAGAGCCAAACAAACCAAGCTGGCATGTTCCGCTCTCTACCCTTTCGGTCAATATTATTTGAGGTCTTTGTAGTTTTATGAGATGCGGCAGAAGTTTGTGATTGCAATACTTCATCTTCAACTGACGTCTTAACATTATTATTGAATATTGGTGGATCGTCCTCGGGGAAACTTTCGTAGGGATTTCGAGGAACTCCAACCGGGGATGCGAGAATGAGCTTATCAAGACGTTCGGGATATTTCATAGCATATGCGGCTCCCAAGTATCCTCCAAGAGAGTGTCCGACAAGAGTAAACTTATCAATATTCCTCTTTTTTCGCCATCGTTCTATTGCATCGATAAACCAGGCTTCTGCTTCCGTGATCTGATCCTGACGATTCTTTGCTTTGATTATAAACTTGGGACGCGAGGATCTTCCATAGCCGAGCAGATCGATCGCATGCAGATTCCAACCTTCTATTGAGCTCATTGCATCAAAATTGCGGTAGAAAAACCCCAGACCAGCGCCATAGCCATGCAAAACAACCAAATGCTTATTTGCTCCATCTAAGCGCTCGACAGAGAACTCGTTAATATGCTGTCCATTACCAATGTCAACCTGTAGAGATGATGAGCGACGTTTATCATCTTTGGTAGGATTTGAAACAAATGGAATGAAATTTAAAAGATTTTTCTCTGCCTTTTCCAGAGAAAGGGCACCCCACCATTGTTTAACTGATTCGGCGTATGTCAAGGTGATTCGAGAGCCGGCCTGTCTGGACGAAGTATTTGGAGGCAATTGTTGTTGCTGCTGCTGTGGAGGCGGTGGTGGTGGTGGAGTAGAAAGTCCATCCCCGGTGGGAGCAGCAGAATGAACCTCTGCCATTGCAGACAACGGCTGGTATAGCCTAACAGAAGAGGGCCGTAAGTACTGTAGTGACAACAATTTTACTGCTGATTTAAGAAAGCGGCAATGTTATTCCTCGTTACAAGGGAGAAGATGATGAGTTGGTTCCATTTACAAGACTAGCAACCAACAGCAACATTCATCAATAATTGGTTTGGGACTAGCGCGGAAGCCGCACCACGTGTACTTTCTTATGACAATAACGTCCCCTTAATGTCCCTACGATAAATACTATCACGTGGGCCATTATTCGACTAAGTATATATGAAAAGTAAGACATAGGAGAACACAAGCTATTGAAATTGGACAAAAGTTCAAATAGAATTTTCTTAGATATCATTTGTAATACATAGTAGCAGGATGTTTTTTGACCAAGTTGAGGGCATTGTCCTCCGGTTTCCTAGTCGTTGAATCTCGTCAAAGAGTTCCAAATTCATATTGTTCATGTCGATGAATTTATCAACAAATCTGGTACTACCTTTATCCAGTTGCTGACCGCATATTTCAAGTTCTTTCTTTAATTTGTCTAGCACCTCCCTCCGATCGGGTGTTCTTCTAGCACTATTGCATCAGCAACCGAATTAGAGTCAGAATCAGAGTCTGTGTTCTCGAGATCAACGGTTTCGGTCTGCTCAATATGCATCAATGAGAACTGCGGGAGCAAATGCAGCTGTTCGGAGATCCAAAAGAGGGCTGCCGACGGATCTTACTAAAGAACTCAGCAGGGTCACCAGGAGGTTCGAAGCAAGAGATGATGTGCTTACATATAAGAAAGCGGCTTATTAAAAAGCCTTCGCAAGCATAAAACCATCCTGGCTGGACTTGTGTGATATTTTTAGATGCAAATAGCATCCTACTAGACTCCTGCCCAGATCTTCATTGTGTGAACGACCTTCGTTATTTCTTTGAATTCGTGTATGTATAGTATCCAGTAAATACATTTGAAAGCTATCAGTGACTTTATTCAAGGCAGACTCCACGATGGAATCATCGAAACCTTTGACGGTATAGGCTGAGAGTCAGACGCAGCTTGCTGAAGGTAAGCCATTGTGGGGACCACCATAGGGCAGTCGGGTCGACCGTTGGGACAGGTGGTAACTAGGGCAACGGACCAGATTTGACGTTATTTCTTCCCACAATGAACAATCCAAAACCACCCATCTATTGGACTTTTTTTTAATTCAATCGAAAAAAAAAGAAAAATGATGATGAATTTACGTCTTGCAGCGAATGTTTGCCGAGCTTATGCTTCTCCTGTCTCGCGCCGTATGGTAGCGGCCAGGACTTTTACAGCTACAGCTCGTGTTTTCGAACAATATCCCCGAGTGCGAATTGGTTCTACGGCCCCCAACTTTGAAGCAGTATCAACTAAGGGCAAGTTGGATCTTCACGATTACATTGACAGCTCGTGGGTTATCTTTTTCTCTCATCCTGCCGATTTTACACCTGTCTGCACCACTGAATTGGGAGCCTTTGCTGCTTTGGAGCCTGAATTTAATAAACGGGGTGCAAAACTTCTTGGTCTCAGTGCTAATGGCATCGAGCAGCATGATGCCTGGGTCAAGGATATAGAAGAAACCTCGACAGGTGGTGCTAAAGTCAATTACCCCATCATTGCTGATGCGGATCGAAAAATCGCTCTTCTTTACGATATGCTTGACGAAGATACTGTCAAGAACCTCGACAAGATTAAGGTTCCTGCAGCTCTTCGTTCTGTCTTTATTATTGATCCCAAAAAGAAAATTAGAGCCACCATCACCTACCCTCCTTCTGTGGGACGCAACACTTCTGAAGTTCTCCGAGTCCTTGACAGTCTTCAGTTAACTGATGCTAGCGGAGTCGTTACTCCAGTCAAGTAAGGGACATGTCTTTTTCTCGTCTTTTTGCATCTATCCAACTACTAACCATTTGATAATTTCAAAGTTGGTCCGTGGGCGACGATGTTATTATTCCTCCTACTGTCTCGAACGAGGACGCAAAGTCTAAATATGGGTCTTTCAAGGAAGTCAAACCGTAAGTTAAAAAGCAAAGTCCAAAAGATATTTTCAATTCTTTCTTTTACTGACAAGACAATTTTAGGTACTTGCGCTTCACTCAACAGCCCAAGACTCCACTCAAGTCTTCTGTTATACCCATAAACTTTGGTAAACGTCAGTTTAGTTGGAAGTTGAGGTGGGATCCTGCTTTTACATATATCATATTGCTGATATTATTTGGATCGCAGGCTCTTAGTGTGAAAGCACTCAAAGAACAATACTCCGATCTTAGTTTAAAGTATAACACCCAAATTGATATCTTGAAAGATGTTGTTAAAAGGTAAAGAAGGAGTTGTTTTGTTATAGTCTTTTGTGGTCTGCTACTAACCCCCACTATTCCCTCACCTATTTATTAAGATTACGGAAAGGTGAAGATGTTGATGTTGCAAAAGAATTAGGTACAAATGTTCCAGAGCAAGAGGAGAAATGGCAGGAGTTATTTGCAGAGATTACATCAGAAGATTCTTACTTTAAACAGGGTAAGGAGGACAAGAGTGTCAATGCTTCTCTACAATCCAAAGAATCTTCCCAAGTCAAAATAAAACCATCTTCAAGCAATTTTTTCTAGAGATATAAATTACTAAAGTTGTACTTACATTTCTCAAATAAAACACTCTCTTTAAAGAAGAAAAAAAGGTAAAATCATGTATTCTGTCTGTCAATTCAGTAATAATTGGTAGATACATTCATTCTGTAAATTAAATCTATCTCCACAACCCAAAAACAATTCAATGAATTAAAGCAAATAGTGACCACGCCGCTCCATGACAATACACCCCATATAATGAATATAATCAGGTCTGGCTGATGATATGATTTAATTCATGTTTAATAAATAAGACAAGAGCGTTTCCCCGGTCTTGACCCCAAAAAAAGACATTGAATCAATGCCACGTGACTACCTAAAATAAAAACCGATTTGTAAAAACCCCATTTCAACTATTGAAGTCCACGAATATTTGTAGAGACATTAGATCCTCTGCGTCCTGTTGACTTATGTGGTGTTAATTGAGGAGCATGGAATATGCCAGCGGCATCTCGCTGATCTGTGGGGACTTTGAGTAGACCAGATTTACGTTCTGGGGGTGGAGTCAAAGATGCTCTTCCGGAGTGCGGGTCACTCCCACTTCCGCGTCTAGATCCTGAGTCTCTTTGTTGTTGTTGTTGGTCTTGTCCTTGCATTTGATCTTCTGGTTCTTGTTGTTGTTGGTGTCGCTTTTGCTTACTGTGTCCTGCACCCATTATTGCTTGTGATGATAATTCTGAGGATCTTCTTCAAACGGTATTACAAACTGTCCAAAATTATAGACGTGCGTTTAAGAAACGATATACCTGAGAGACAGCAGCCACCTTTATATAAACAAAATCCGCGGAGATTTGCGGATGTAAGTTTTCCGATTTTAAATTAGAATTCCAAAGACTGATCTGAGTGTATCTAGGCCAAGGCCGAAACGTAAATCTTTCACACATGAGGGCAACCCTTGGGAATAAACCCAAGAAAAGCTTGGCCTAAATTGAGTTGTTCTAAATAAATGCGATGAGGTCAATCACCTGCCATGATTAGATTGATTAACTGCCTAGTCTGGCGTTTTGGTACAGTGGTCTAGAGATAGATGAATTTTAATTGAGGCTCATGCAGAACATGGTCAACAGAAACTTGGCAGTGGCAAAGAAAAATCTAAGACGGAATCAATTTCTATCTATGTGTATAATTTGAAAAATGATATGATAAGGGTTTTTCTCTCATAAGAGAGAAAAGAAAAGAGATATTTTTGACGCAGATCATGTGAGGTCATCATACGGTGGGGAACGGCTGAGTAGTCCCAATTCTAAGTTTTGTCGTCGATCTTTTGTCCTTAAAGGGAAAAGCGCCAACGTAGATGGGAAAGGGGAGGTTGATCTGACATTTCTGTGATATGCATGAAGAGTATTTCTGCTTGTGATTCTATCTTCGATTTCATTCATGTAAAGAATAACATGAATTAAGTACATAGAGAATTGATTTTTCCCCAGTGACCAGTGTGGTCTTAGACCCTCCTCCCCTAATCAATTGAGACGCCGCACCTACATGAGAAACGGGGGGAAGGAGTTACTTATTCGCCATCTCTGGTAACGTTAATTGCATATGAGTTATCAACATGTAATACTTTTCAGTATGCTGCGCCTCTCTCTTGTGTAATTTTGCGCTCTAGGCCAATTTGAGACAATTGTTATCGATCTCTTGTATGAAACAAAAAAAATATATATGTTACAGCCAATGTTATATTCCACTAGTATATATTGGTATAAGTTATACTTTTTCATATTACGTCTGCTGCGTGAGATAAGGGCAACAGCAGTACGCGTAGTGCGAATCCAATAAAGCCAACAAAATTTTTAGCGCGTATGGATCTTCCCAATAACCATAAAACAGATGGATGGTTTAAGAAAGCTCTGTACCGTTCCATGGATAAACATCGAACCCACGTGACGATGGGTAGCACCTGACCTGACTGAAGTAAATAAATGTCAATGTCAAAACCCAAGTCATATCAGGTTATATACTTTATACCTATGACAGGTTCACAGAATAATACCAAATAGGAGATATTTGATTTGCCATTCGAGGACAGAGATAGACCGATTGAAAATGGTATGAACTTTCACTTTTCAATGCAAATGATATAGCAGGGTGTCGTAGAAATACATTATTATAAGCCTTGCAATAAATAAATGACAAGCAAGAGACCGAAAAAAAAAAAAAAAAAGAAAGCTCATTATGTACAATACATGAAAGTAAGGCCAGCGGGAAACATCAAAGACCAAAGAATGTACACCTTCTTCGCCCCACCCTCAATAGGAGATTGGTATTATTAGTTACATCATTATTCCTCGGCTTCAACATTGTTTGATACCGATTCCTGAATAAGCCTCTCCAGGGTTGCTTGATCAAATCCACTTAAAGCACGGGCCAGAGCCTCGGGATCTGCAGCCAACTGTGCAACCAAGTTGTTATCAAGTGTTGTCTCATGTTGATGCGACCCATCATCACCCTCCATGATGCCGTCTGGACGTTCCTCATTACTATTGCTATTATTATTACTGGCATTATCATTATTGTCGTCATCTCCAACACCAATCGCGGCTGCTGCTGCCCCTAGGCTATGATGAGAACTGGTATCGTTAATTTTCTCGTAATCTGTCTTGTCCGCTACGTTGACGCTCCCATCTGGCAGACCATCTGGCAGCGGAGGTGACGATTCTTGGCCAGACTTGTTGTTGCCCTTACCATGTTTTATTGCATTGCTGCTCGTTTTCTGGGAGGCCCGCTCACCGTCGACAAAGGGCTCGGTCTCCTGGGCAGGCCTCTTATTCATTGCTTCGATAAGTGCAGCCAAATGATTCTGTTTGCTTTCATCCATTGCATTTGCCCCCGTTTCTCGTTTATTACTTGGCTTCAGATCACCCGAGACTGATTGGAGCGCTTTAGGTAAAGGGATCTCGCTCCGAAGAAAGAAAAGTTTCAGGTTTCGTGCCTTATCCTTGAGCTGTACCTGACTACGATCCTTGAGTACTTCTGAGATCGAACCATTTGGTCCGTACATCTCAATAATTTGAGACCAATGAGGTCCGTTGACAGTCTCGAGCCCGTGAAGTAAAGCTACCTCCTCTTCAATTGTCCACAGTCGTCGATTAGTAATTTTGATGTTGGCAAGAATGTGTGGAGTTGTTGCACCGGGTGTAGTAGGAGGCACCAATTGACGGGTCTGCTGCTGGAATCCCCGAGCAAGAGAATCTGAACTGTTAATGATACTCTCGAGAGAAACAGGAATCTCTGACCGCGAAGAAAACTGGCATAAATCATTTCCAGGAGCAAGATCATTGAAGTTGGTCACTAGGTACTCACTCAGGCTGCGGAGATACAATTGCCAGGGGAACAGTTTTTTCCATGAAGAGGATCCCACTTCTAAAAGCCGTCGCCGTCTCTTTTGATATCTCTGGAGAAACTCTTCCTCAACACTTGTCATTTGTTTTAATCCGGGGACCGATGACAGCAACCATGATGATATGTCTTGTGGGAAAAGATAAGTGAATGCCTCCGGCTCGTTTGTGTCTTGTTGATCTGATGAGGTCGAGATGCAAGCCTGTGTTAAGAATTCCAATAAAAGAGCATAATGAACGGGGGAAACTTGATTATTTGAAGGGAGTAGAGAATCGAAAAAATGATCATGAAGCTCAGCAAAACCAATGTCGGATTTTGCAAATGTTGAGATAATAAACGTAGCCAGATTAGCCTTTCGTAGTATTGCAGAGCATTCTGGAATGTCATTAACATTATGTACCTCGCCAAAACAAAGGGATGGGGAAAGAAATATTCTAGATCCTAGGGCGCTCTTGGCATGATCAAACATGGTCAAGACATAATGAAAACATCTTGATCTTTCAGAGCATTTTCTTGTTGATTTTAGAGGCTTGGTAGCGGCGCAAAGGTCTAAGATTTCATTGTAGGTGCCCAAAGCCAAAAGGCAAAGCAACTGGACAGATAACATGTTTAAGATTGGGAGGAGCCGTATCCGCATTTCCAGAGTCGATTGGGATAGCTCGGGTTGTTGGTGGGTATTACCAGTGTCATGTTCAATTGAAGATTGATTCCGCTGCTCCCGCTCGTCCAGAGTACGGTTGAATTCGGCCGAAACTGCTTGGAGATGCTCAATCCCTTTCATGGTAAAGATGTCATCCAGAGGAGTAGTTTCCACATGACTTTTCGGGTGTTGACAGGGAGATGACAAAGGAGAAGCTGCTGAATTTGATGAATGCATCTCATTGTCGCCGTCCGGCAGCTGAATTTCTTTTGTCGCTACTTGATCTGACGAGGAATTTTTATCATTATTAACTTTTGCTTGATTTTGTGATATATTCCATGAAGACGTACCTCCTCCATCCACGCTACCATCCTGACCCGAAACCGCCTTCATACTCTACTCTTTTTATTCCTGACTCCCGCAGCCTTAGAGAAGAAGTAAAAAAGAAACAAAAAACAAAAACCCAAAACCTCTTCAAGACGACGATGACCCCCCACTTTGCATCAAAAAGCACCCCTTCGAGCGCTCCAGACGCCCTTCCGGAACGATCACAATATCAGACGTCAGTGAGTAGTAATTTTGAATCGAATCGACCTTCTCTCCAGATATGACCCGGGAAAATCCGTTGTGTCTAGGGTTTTGCTTTCCAAAACAATGACGCGCGCTAAAATAATTCCCGACTTGTTTGACCGATCAATGGGACAAAATGGAAATAAAAGTGATTGGGAAAAAGGTTTGGATCAAAACCAAACCGTTCCGTGGAAAGAACAAATTTGTCATGTCATGTTGGGAGTTGCCCGATTGGTCCGTAGTAGTGACTTATGGAAGCCTGTCAAAAAGAAGGAATAAAACCGAACCTAAATTCTTTGAATTCCATGGGATGGATTAAAATGAATAAATCCGACACTAAAAATCCGGGTCCTACGGAAAAACCGAACCAAGAGAAAACTTTTGATTTAACAATGACATGGAGCCGAGGGATAGTTTCTTGCCATTTAGCATGTGAAAGCAAAAAGTACTTTGATCGGCTTAACTTCATGCTGTCAAAAAACGTATCCATCTCGTAGATTCTTAATTAAGTTTAGTCTGGCATATGAGAGCGAGTAAATCTGTTTTACTTCATGCAAAGCTATGTCCACCTGGTCATGGTAAAAAAAAAAAAAAAATAAAAAAAAAAAACTAAAAACTACAGTCACTCACTAGTCCAGTCAAAGATCGTAACAATTGATACTTGCTTCCCTCCCTACTCTATAAATAATCTTACAAAACATATACTCCTTCGCAAATAACGTACATAACTACTTCTTCTTCTTTCTTTTGGTCTATACCCTTATAATTCTTTATTGTCCCCGAATCACCACCGTTGGTTAAAATATATATGACCAACGGGAGTGGGCGGGGGGAGCAGAGAAGTCATAATCCATCGCGTTCGAACAGTCGGTCATTTCGAAAATAAAATAAACAAACGACAACAAGGCAAAAAAAGAAAAACGGAAAGGAGAAAAAAGAAAAGAGATAAAAAGTAATTTCTTAATACTATACCTGCACAATATACACACATCTATTCGGTGCGCTTCGAAACAAGATTCCTTTCCTTTCAATGTTAATTTTTTTTCTTTTTTCACTCCGGCGTGCAATTGAAATCCCCATACCATAAATACCCGTCCCCCTTTTGACTGTGTACGTTTGACATACCTCCAAATGCAGACAAAAAAACAAAACAAGAAAAAACAAACAAGCAAACAACAAGTCATCGCGCCAACGACTGAGCACTGAGTTGAATCAACCTTTCAAAGCTCGCCTGATCCAGGTCTGATCCCATATTGGAGAGCAAGTTCATCAGAGCATTTGGATCCGATGTTAACTGAGCAAGAATAGCAGCCTCTCCGTTTTCATCAAGAGGTTGTTGAGGTGTTTGATTTATATCAAGTTCCCCGCCGCTACCCCCGCTAGGAATGCTCGATTCAGGTATAGATGCTGGGGAATTGTTGCTGTCTACTATACCCAATGAAGAAGAACCTGCACTCGCATACAAGTCACTAATACCGTTATGCCCATCGGGTTGTGGTACTGAAGAGTGCTCCTGCGTCCCACCATGGCTCATGTCACCCGACGAATCTCCCACACTGTTAGGGTCACTGTATGAGACTGCTTCAGGTTGATGAGTTGGGGTGTTTTGCAATTCGATATTCTGTCTCCCATAACCAGAGTCTTGGCTCTGAATATGAACATGCTGCTGTGGTTGAGAAGAAGAAGAGGAAAATATTGGCTGTCTAGGGATATAATTGCTAAATCCTTGCACAGAAACACGCGCATTGGCCATGGGGATTTGGTTATTATCAATGGTTTTATTCAATTGTTGTTGCTGTGCCGATGCTCTTCTCTGGCCGTTGTTGGATGAGGTTGATGAGGCTGACGATGTAGATGCTCCTTGGTGACTTGTTGGAGCTCTGTCGCCCTTATTTTGATCAGAGGATTTGGGGGTATTTGTCTTGAGTTTTCCAGTAACACTACGCAAAGGTTCTGGGATCGGTTTGCCCACTTTTAGGAAAACAAGCTTGAGGTTCCGGGCCTTGTCTTTCAATTGTACCGCGTTCCTTCCCTTCAGAGCATCATCTATTTTGCCATTGGGACCGTATAATTCAAGGATTTGAGACCAGTACGGTCCTTTGACAAGATCCAAACCATCACATAATGCCTTTTCCTCGACTGTTGTCCAAGTTTGTCTGGATGACTGAGGTCTTCGTTGAGCCAGTGCAGCCGTGACTTGAGGTTTGGTAACGCAGCTTGCAAGCGCCTTCCTTGCATATACATACGCGTCATATGTAGACATGGATAAGAGTTGCTCATCAGATATCGAGTCAACAAATGAGGTTGGGCCTGGAGTCGAAGAAGTACCACTTGATTTCACGCTTGGCGGCTCACCATGGCTTTGAACATCTGAAGATGACGATCTATATCTTTGAGGAGGTTCTGGTCGGGTGGTTGTCTGAGCCGCCGGTAATTGATGTGGGGTTGAGGTTTGGCTTGGTTGTTGCTGCTCATTCGATGAAGATGCATTGTTATTATTATCATTATTATTCAAGATTTTGTCGACTTGCGAGTAGGCAAATCCAGTGAAGTTGTGAACAAATGAATCCCAACTGTATTGTGATAACAAGATGCTGCTACCTACAGAAGACTCATTACCTAAAGCTTGTCGTCTGTTACTTGAATTGACAACAAAATCTTGTTCAGTAGGAGATAACCTGTCAATATCTCTGCGAGAAACTAAGACTTTAGCAACGTCTTGAGGGAAGAGGTAGTCGAGGATTTCATTTTTATTGCCATCGGGTTGAACGGTGATGGCTGAGATGAAAGCTTGGGTTTTGAGTTCCAGAAACACGGAAGCGGCCTCGGGCATTAAGAATCCATCATTTCCAGCAAACGTGTCAAGAAAATACTTGTCGAGGTGATAAAAATGATTCTTTTCAAACCCATAAATGGATGCAATAAATACAGCCATATTAGCTTTTCGAAACGGGATGATGTAATTGTGATATTCCCTCTTGTAAGTTTCAAAGCAGGGGGCGGAAAAAAAGGGTTCCGATGTGTACATATTTCGAATTGAATTCAAAAAGGCGAGTAGAGACATGAGATTACCAGTATCTTCACCTTGCGGGTTTGAGTAAACAGACATGACGACTTGATAAGGGGAAGTTCCAATCATATGGAGGATCTGAGCGGCAATGCCGTCAAGAGCAGTTATATTATGGTGTTGAAGCCAGCCAACATTAATGTCACCATCATGGGGCGGGGGATCAATTGAAGAAGAAGGCAGCCCCAGATCGGTCTGTCCAGCAGAACTGTCTGTAACGTGAGATATTGCAGAGGGTATTGTGTTAGAAGACGATGGTGGCAATACCAAGGAAGATTGGCTATGGTTGTTGTTGTTGTTGTTGGTATCGAGGTATACAAATTGAGAGCTGGGATTAGAGTTTGAATCTTCTTGTTGATTGTCGGACGAAACATAGTTTGTACCGTTTAAATTTTGTTCAAACTGTTGGGTCATCGACCTCAGTTGTTCAAGGTCCGGAACATCCAAGAGAGCAAGGTTATGAGGATACATGCTACCATTGGTGTCAGAACCTGATTGATGTTGATGTTGTGATTGATCGTGCTGTCTGGGTTGTGGTGGGAGATTGTTGTTATCCATGTTGATTCCGGTGGTACCATTTAAATCATCTTGTCTCTGGTGATAATCATCATCCCCATCACCATCGTCGGAAACCCTTTGACGTTTTGAAGGTTGGTGCCAGTATGGATTGGCCATGGTAGGATCTTGACTCATTATCGCATGACCAAGATTAATGATTCAATGAAAA